>VZRE01014419.1:21402-68703 GCA_013396775.1 Cephalopterus ornatus | reverse complement strand
TTCCCTTATTCGCGTCTATAACACCAACTCACCAGAAAGCTCTTCTGGACCGGGAAGTTCCTATCAGCTCACAGGTAAGAATGAGCTTTTAGACATTCTGAGGCAATCGAGGTTCTCGCCCTNTGACAGGCTTTTGGAGCAAGACTCCCCTGTTCACCCAGCGCTGTCTGTTTTGCCACAAGCCTGCTAATAAACTACGGACTGGTAATCCTCATTGGCTTTTGGATTTCCCTTATTCGCGTCTATAACACCAACTCACCAGAAAGCTCTTCTGGACCGGGAAGTTCCTATCAGCTCACAGGTAAGAATGAGCTTTTAGACATTCTGAGGCAATCGAGGTTCTCGCCCTCTCTGCCTCCCTCCCTCGCTCCCTTCCTCGCTCCCTTCCTCCCTCCTGTTACAGTTTTTCGTTTGTTTGTTTATCTGGGTTTTTTTGTTTTGTTGGTTTTTTTTAGCCTGGCTGGAGTGGGGTAATTTCAGGCTTCATTGTTCCCCCTGCTTGGATCGTAATGATTGTCCCATTGAAACGCTAATGACTTTTCTCTGCAAGAAGCAGGAGTCTTTTTTTCCCCTCTACCTGAGGACCCTCCCTCCTTTCCTCCTTTCCTCCATCCCTCGAACCCTTCCTCCCTCCCCAATCCCTCCCTTAAGCCTTCCCTCCGTTTCTCCGTCCCTCCCTCTCTCTGTCCCTCCCTTCCTCCCTCCCACCCTTCCTCATATCCTCCCTTCCTCAGACCCTCCCTGAGACCCTCCCTGAGACCTTCCCTCCCTGCCTTCCTCCTTCCACCCCAAACTCCCCTTCCCTCCCTCCTATTTCCCCTCCCTCTGCCCCTCCAGCCCTTCCTTAAGTGCAAACAGTTCCTTTTATATCAGTCGGTTTTCTTTCATTAGTGCGATACTAAAGACTACAGTTTTTTATGCAGATCAAGTAGTTCAGTGTTGCTGTCAGATTAATCTTAATGCAGTAGTTATTTTGCAAAATTGTTTAATTTTTTTGCAAAGATTACACATCTCTGAGGTCAGTGACCCATGTTTTGAAGGAAAAGATGTAGTCAGTTACCAGAACAGACTAAATCACAAAGCTGACTTCACTTCCAAAATGTTAATGGGATTTTTATGACCTCAAACCGTTTCTGACACCATTTGTAGGTTCTGAAACACAAAATGGGATCAGTTCTAGGGCTATAATTTGCATATAGAGTTGAAACATACTGGTTTGGGTGTTGGTACAGTATAGATGATCTTAAATCCAACTTTTTTTTTTTTTTGGTCTTATGAAGAAGACAGACTCCTCCTGTGATTCAGAAGCAAGAAACTGTGCTGTGATCCTAGCAAAAGTCATGATCTTGGACACTCTGTGTATGTCTGTGTATGTGTTGTATAAATAAAGATAGATAAAGAAACATTTATCTTTGCAGTTGTCCAGCAGAATTTATTGATGCAGTGGCAATGAATGTGGGCACATATCTTACAATTCCACTGGCAAAGGAATCAAATCCAGAGGGTATAAAATTGCTTTCTTGTAAACTCCAAGATTCCCACTGAGTTATAGGGTAATTTTTCCTAGAGAATATATTTAGAAGAAAAAAGTATTATTAGCCTCTTATAGGTTTCTGCATTTGGGCAAAGAGGAGTGAGAATATCACTCAATTTGGATAAAGTAGATCAGTCCATAGTATAGTACATATCACTGGGGGATCAGGCTCTGACAGCATGGGTTTAAGAAAGGCACATCTTGCTAGACCAACCTGATCTCTTTCTATGACCAGGTGACCTGCCCAGTGGATGAGAGAAAGGCTGTGGGTGTAGTCTACCTGGACTTCAGTAAAGCCTTCAATGCTGTCATTCTCCTGGAGAACCTGGCAGCCCACAGTTTGTACAGGTGCACTCTTTGCTGGGTTGAAAAATGGAGGGTAGGAAGGGTGCTGGGTCCAGCACTTGGATCATAACAATGCCATGCAGCACTACAGGCTTGGGGAAGAGTGGCTGAAAAGCAGCGCAGTGGAAAAGGACTTGGGGGTGTGGGTAGCCACTCCCAAGAAGGGAGAAGCTGGAAGCTTCTGGCTTAGCAGAGGGAGAAGGTTCTTTCTTCTCTTTGATCTGGGTATTGTGCCCTAATAACCAACGCATGAGAACTAACTCCATCAAGGCAGACAACAGAGCCAGCTGGGCCTGAGACAGAGCACTGGTACCAAGAGGAGGTGATGGGCATTAGTGGTTGGAGATTCATTTTCACACTGGATAGAAACATGCAACTGCCATTCAGATGTGCTATTACAAAAGGTTTGTAGTCTGCTGGGGTCCAGGTCCAGGGTGTTATATAGGACTGCTAAAATTCATTAGACATTCAGATTGTTACCCTTTACTGATTGCCTGCAGGGTGCTAATGACACCACGAAGTGACACCTAGAAAAATTAAGAGGGACTGTGAAGCTCTGCAGGCAAAGGCGAAGGATGTGAGAGCTCAAGTTGTCTTGTCCTCAGTTCCATGGGTGATGGGGAAGACTTGTGTAGAAATGGATGCCTTGCAAATTAAAAAGTGGTGGTGTGGCTGGAGTTGCACAAGGTGCAACTTTTGTGACTACATGTCCCTTTTGCAGGAAGGACAGATGGGAAACATCTGACAAAATGAGATAAAAATGCCTTTACCTATGGAGTTGACAACACGGTGTAAAGGGCTTTCAAGCAGATATGGGGTGACAACAGCTCTCTAACAGAAAAGGAACAGAAGTTAGGGGTGCCAAATACATGGAGCAAAGTGACAGAGGAGAACCCTCAGGAAAGATAAAATGGTCACAAGAGACCAACCCTAAGCACTTGCACAAGTGCAAGCAACATGGGAAACAAACAAGATGCAGGACTTGGTATGTTGCTGCAGAGCTGTGATGACTTTAGAGTGACTAAGACACTGGAATGCATTGTGTGACTGCAGACGGGCTACTTGGTAGGGGTGGTTGGGAAAAGGAGCTGCTGTCATTGGAGTGCTCCAGAATCATGAAATTCTAATGTGAAAGATGTGGCAGTTTGGGACACAGACTTGTATCTAGCTGCCATTGAGTACTGAGCCTTCAGAACGAAAACCAGACAAGTTTTTGTCCTTTGTTAATAACTACATGCTTTAACTGCCAAATGCAATAATGGCAATAAGACTTGTAGACCCTAGCAATAACACAGTTGCTTATAAAAACACAGAACCTCATGTGCCTCAGGTGCCATATTCAGGTTCTTAACTGTGTTGTACTTTCCATTTACATACTGCCCGTGTCTGGCTGTCTGCAATGTTGTGAGGAGAATCCAGCCATAGGGTTGGGACTGAAGTGCTGTCAACATCAACACTTCTTGTGGGTTATCTAAAATAGAGACATTCTGATTTCACACCTGCTTGGTTATGACTTTTTGTGAAGCAGAAAAGCGTTAATTCAGCAGAGTCCTCTTGCCAAGGCAATGTAGAAATTGAAACGGGATCAGAAGTCTCTATTTCCTCTCTTTTCATTCCTACAGAGTTAGTATAGGTGAATCTGCTTTGTGAATGCTGGTTAAGTACAGCTGGCTCTTAATGAATAGAGGTCATAGTGCCAAAAAGCCATCCTGCTTCACATTAGGTTCTTTTCCCCACTCTTTCTGGAAAAAAGAGGAAATTTCCAAGCAAAGAGAATATTTTCAGAATGTTTGTAGTTTATGCTATACCTTCCTTTCTGGAATACTATAACAAATGTGTCTAGCAGGTGCAGACATTAAATCAAAAGGTAAAAATGTAAAGAAACTCTCTAGTAACTAGTAAATATGTACTTCAGTTTACTTAACACCTGCTCAAATCTCTGACAGCTGAAATCAGAATCCCTATTAGGACAAGATGTAATTTTCATGTCTGTCTCAGTTGAGGTTTGTTGTAGAAATGGGACCAACTATTCAGTCTTATTTCAATCTCACTTGCTTTTAAAGGACAGCAGCTTACACCTATAGGTAGGAAAAGTAAAGCACTGGGATATATTCTTCTGGGAAAAACCAGTCATAGAGGATTCTGACACAGGATGCTGAAGACTTTTCCAAGGAATTTTTTTTTAAAACCCTGATTTGTTATAGTTCTGCCATCAAAGTTGAGGTGAAAATATCTCTGACTAATTTCAGTTATTTGCATGATCTGGTAGACTGGAAAATTAGTAAGTTTTATAAACAATAAAACATGAGAAAAGCATCAGCTTTCACTATGCTATTTAGTTTCAGGCTTTTCTGTTTTATAGCTTTCTCTGTGTGTTGGTCTTGCCTTTGGAGTACTTTGTATTCAAAGAAAATGAGTCTTCAGTTAACACAAAAGCTTTAGTATTATACAACATAAATTGGCTTCTACAGCTGCTGTGGCTAAGAGGTTTGAAGATCTCTTTGCTTCCCAGCTTGCTGATGTGCACTTCCAACTTGTTTATGCTTATTTAACTTTGAAATTGCACTCAAATTTCATATCCTATTACCAAAATACATTATAAAAATAAAAAATATTCTGAATCACTTTCTAAATGAAAGGAATTGACAAGAATTTTACAAGTGAATGAGAGCTTGGAAGTCTAGTTTATTGGTAAAACCTTGCCCTGCTAATTAAATCTGTTTTTTTCAAAGTGTGCAAACCAGTGATTTTTCTTTTGTGTCTCTAATATTGCTTTTTGAGGAGTAAGAACTGCAATCTCCTGAAATCTGAAAGGTGGAAGGATGGTTTACTTTGCACATTTGTTCTAGAATCAAAACTGTCATATTAATAGTTGTGTTACTCTGTTGTTATCACATCATATGTTATCAGTATAAGGACTACTTTATTCCTTTTTTTTTTTTTTTTAATTCATGGCTTTCATAGAAAATTTTTTTCAACAGTGGACGACTTGCAAGGAAACTTTCTCAATAGCTTTCTTCTTTTCGGAAACATTTGTGTATGAAAGCAAAACTCAAGAAGTTTCATTTCTTTGTAAGTCACAAGCCTTGTAAGTCTACTTCTTAAAAGGCACAAATGTGATTCCAAGTATATCCGAAGACAGTTCTCCTACAAAAGATGTGAGAAAGACTGCTAATCCCAAAGTTTTACTGGTCTAACAGTGAGGTGGTAAAAGCGTTGTAAAACTGAAGATTGTTTTCTTGCAGTGATGATGAAGTAATTTAAAATTGCAGACCAGAGCTGTTGCCATATGACTGCCGTTTATTATTTGTCTTAAACAGAACTTTAGCAAACTATAAGCAAATCTTCACCATTGATTGCATGCATACTTGACAACTCTGTAATTTACATTATATATTACATATTTTTATAACTTCCATAATCGCCACAACGGGAGTTTACCTTTTATTTTAGAGGGCATGAATATTGGTGGTAATATGTATGTATAGTTCATTTTATATGTATAATTTTAATTTTAAACATATGTATTATTATTATATGTGAGTATAGTTGATAATCCAGACCACTCAGTAATGTTGTCTACTGTTCAGTATGTTTTCACGAATACTAGTTTAGAGGTGGACTTGCTTACTGAGACACTGAGGGGCTTAGGAATCCAAACATTCACTGTTCAGTTTTGTATCTTCGTAATTATGACAACAACAGATTCTTCCTGGGGGTGGTGAACAGTCAAGTGGGGAAGCTGTCATGTGAAATGAGGCTATTGAACACCTCCTCGGGGAATGGTGACCAGTGCAGCCAATTATTTTCCAAGGAAGGAACACTTAGAGGAAATTCAGGATGCTGCTTTTAAGGACACAGACTTAAACACCAGCAGTTAAGGTGGATAACAGATTAAGGCAGAGTCAGATTTAATGGCCTTCCTCATCTTCTTTCTGGGGAAACGAGAGAGAGAGAAATCTCATGGATGGAGAATTTAGATGCCTTTCAAGTATCCTCTACTGTTTTCAATAAATCTGAACTCTCTGATGTCCAGGAAATCCTAAGATAACGACTGAAGTCTGCCTCATTGTCTCCCTGAAGTAAAACTGCTGCCCAGACATATTTGAGTTTTGCTTTGCGGGGGGGTGTTGTGGGTTTCTGTTTGATTTGGGGGGGTTGGGGCATTTTTTGGTGTTTTTTTGTTTGTTTCATTGCTTTTTTTGCCCTTCGCTGAAATGCTACTTCTGAAACGCAAGTGGTGGAAAGCTGCCAAATTTTGTACTGCCCAGAGACTACCATCAGATGGCAGTATTGTTTCTGTGCTTAGTGAGGCAGGCGCTAACGTCTAGCAAAGTATCAGTCCTATATTAAATAGAAGAGCTAATGGAGATGACTTCTTTCTTGATGAAGCCTGGTATGTCCTAGGCTTACATATCTTTTTAGAGCAATTAAATGAAAAAAACCCCCCAAACCTCGAAATTACGTTGTAACTGATTTTGATGTTGAAATCAAATACATGCCAAGTTTGGGTTCATTTGGTATCTGTTCTACAGAAATAGCATTTTACCTTTATAATGGCATAATATGAGGCCCAATATGTGCCCAATAAATGAAAAATCAAACCACTCTGCACGGTTCAGTCCATATTTCACAAGTGTAACTAGACTTCATTTTTTTAATTAAATGTCCATTTTGTTTACTCTATCTTTGCCTGGTTGTCCACGTTGGCGCTTGATGCTGAGGTATGACTTCTAAGAATTTTGATGCCTTCAGGGTGCAAGAGTCATAACCTGTGAACTGTTCCTAATTTTCAATAGTGCAGGTTTTGACTGCATGTTGCAAAATTAAATGTGATGTCACCTTGCCAAAGTCTAATGCAGAAGTTCCAAGAGTGAATAAAGGAAATAAAATATTACTGGCTATGCAGTTATCTTTGGACAGTCTCCAGGCTGAAGATGTTTTTTCATTGTAAACTACTGGAGGTCTCAGTGTGAGACCATTTCTTTGGACCCACCACAGGGACCCATGAGTGCCAAACCCAGAGCGGGAGGAGAATTATTGTCAAGCACTCAAGGAAACCCAGCAAGTGTGGTCTCATCACCACATAAATCCCCACTTAAGCCAGTTTTGCTGCGTGGTTTCTTTGTCAAGGCCTCTCTTTCAAGCTGCAGTGTCAAAAATTTCAAGTCAGAACAAAAATGTGTGAAGGATTGCCTTGGCCAAGTGGATTTTCAACTCAGTGCAAGTGCACTACATTCTTGTTCAAATAGATGAACACTTTATAATTAACTTAATTATTTTCTTATTTAAGAATAGGTGGTTTATTCCTGGTTGTTCAAAGTGTGGTATATTAGCTTCCATAATGTTCATCAGTAGCTACTGGCACTAAACGTCAGTGTTGCATATGAAAGTAGAAAAAGGACCAAAGTGTTTTGTTTTGCATGTGCTACAAGGATCAGAAGAACTTGTAAAACTCTGTCTGTATCTACATCACAAATGCAGCATTCCTCACAAGAAATAGACTCTTAAAGATGATGAGTGGATGTCTTACAGTAGCCAGCAGGTGTTTATTGTCTTGTCCTAGAGAGAACCAAGAGGTGTATGCAGCCACATCTCGCCCTCTGCCTCCTTAAGCCTCCCCCCGCAATTCCAGATTGGATTTTGGTAGTTCTGCCTCATCTCTTAATCTGCCACCTATGACCATTCCAAAGTATCAGGTTTTTTTACCAGATTGGGGAAGGTCAACATTTTTGCAGTCATCCTTGCACCTTCCTAGAGCATTCCCTGAAGTCACACTATAAAATGTATAGCATAAATGCTTGAATGCATGCTTTTAGATAAAATAGCATTTTAACTAATTATTTTTTTGTACTTGTAGTATGGATTTATGTAGTATACTCTGCCCTTAATAAGTGTAGTTTTCTCAATATACTCTCTCTGAGATGTTCAATGTACTGTGCATAGAACTAAATACAGCAATTTTTCACTCAATCAGTGCATTACTATTGAACCTTGGGATGGAAGTGTGGATGTAGGAAACTCTTCCCTTGGATTGTACAATTTTCTCAATTCTTCTTGCTCTCTTTAAGTCTTTCCCATTTATCCTAGAAAATAAGAGAAAAACTGCTATGACAGCAGTGGTTAGCTTAAAAACTGTGTTTGCAAGCGAGTTTGAGTGATGCCATTTGCAGATTCTGTTCCTGTACTGTTTTCAGCTATGCTTTCTCCAGCGTGGTGTGGAAGTGTCTTTGCAGAAGCAGGAGAAAGAGTGATAATGTTGAAGTTCTTGCCAAGTATGTAATGACCTCTTCACTGGGGAGAAAGAATTCCCACCCTCTGCCCCAAATACCTCAAACCACCCCCCAAAAAAACACAGCAAAAACCCAACACCTTAGTGTGATGAGGTAGTGCTGTGAGCATAACTGCATAACTCCTTGCTTAGACTCTGCTTCTTGGTTTTGGGATAGCAGTGCTGTGGCTTTCTGGGCTACAGCAGACTTTACATAACCCTGACCCGGCCTGTGGAAGGCTCTTGCTGACTCTCAGATGTCACTTGGATATTCCTTGCTTTTTAATTGTATCAGAGGCTCCTTTGGGGAAGTCCCATCTTCTGCTTCCCTTCTCCCAAATACCCCCTTCCCTAGCAGTCTGGAAACTTCTCTTGACCAAGGGAATTGGACAATAAAATTCTCATATACAGGTCCTAGATTTAGGAAACCTGCTCTGAACCTCCTGAATCTTTCTAAGTAGAGCATGCCAAGTAATTACCAGCTTGAATTCAAAGCAGCAAAGTGGCTGGCGGTGACCTTTAACAAGACTTTGCTAGATCTTTAGAGATGAGGAAATAAGTCTGATCCTGATAATCATTAGCTGGTGAATGCTGAGGATCTGCTAAAAGCCCCTGAGGGGAACAGGGAACAAGTTATTCTTTGATATTCTTTGATGACTTGTACAATACCTGGTGGGATGCTGCATCCTACTGTGCTGTGGAGTCATTCGGAACAGACATGGCGATTCTGTGGAAGTCCTGAGGAGCTTCAATTGCTTTTGCTTCTAAAAGCAATTAAGAGTGACTTACTAGTTAAAAACAAAGTACATGTATATAGTAGAAAAAGATACGGTAGCCTGCAGCAACTGGAAACTAAAGTGATACTACTGCAGACTGAAAAGACTCTTTTTTAAAAGTGGAAGAAATTAACCTTTGGAAAAAGTGATGAAAGGGTACTGGTGACTTTTGTACCAACAGAGCTGCTCATTCAAGACTGGATGCCTGTCTTTCAGACAGGATTTTCCTGATTTTCTAGAATAAGCCTTATGTGCCATACTTAGACGTTTTGTTGGAGCAGCCTTTTCTGGGCTTAATGCATGAACACTAATGTCTCAAGTGTCTGTTCAGTACATCAGCTTCAGTTATGCTTTTGATTCTCTTAATGTTGCTCATGGCCCCTAAGCACAGTGCAGATGGAGAAAATTGGCCTGCAATTTCTAAAATTTATGGTACTGGTTGAATTTTGAACTGACATTTGACATTCCAAAAGTGAAATTTGGAAAAATGAGCTTTTTTTCTGCAACATAGATTCTATATTTGTTGGCTTCAAACTTAACAGGAGGCAAATTACCGAAGCCAATGCTTTCTTGTTTTTTTGATGAAGAAAATGTTGACAGTCATACCGGTTGGGATCAGGATATTATGTTTTTTAAAGACCTCTAATGAGCAAAATGCTAAAAATGGTCTAAAAAGAGAAAGTTTGGATGGTGAAAGAATTTTTTTTTAGCAAGGCCAGTGATTTAAATCAAACTATCTCTGTAAAAAAACTTACAAGAGGGGTTAGCATGGGTTTTTGCAGCTTACAGGATGGTTTCTTTGTCCCTGTTGGAGATCTCACCTTCTTTTCCATTTCCCTCCTACTCTTCCAACTCACACACACCTTTTCTTAGTTTTACTGGCATTTATCCAGCAGCCAGTTTGCGTAATATTGCATACAAGCACTTCTTGCGGAAGGTAGCTGAAGGCATGCCTGGTGTCATGTGCATTATTGGAGTCTCTGTTTTCAGTCTTTCTCTATTACAGCAGACATCCCTCTTATGTTAATGATGGATGGAAATAGCTAAGAAATTACACTTTAAAAATGGGTATTTATTATGTACAAGTGACAATAATTGTCTTCTCTGGCCTCCAGCATTTCTCAAAAATTATGCAGTAGAAAAATAGAAGCAGTCTTCTTGAAACTACTGGGTTTTGATACTTTTGGCTGAAAATCTAGAAGTGGTTTAACCTTGAAAAATAATAAAAGTTGAAAGCAGAACTGATGGAAATCAATATTAACCTTCCAGTTTTGCTAGCCTAAATTTGTAATACTAGTGAATTTTTTTAATGATCAATATTAAACTAAATGGAGCCCCTGCATTATCTGTGTATAAGTGCTTTTCTTTCTTCTGAAACATTATTTTAGATTGGGCTGAGTTGAGGTTGGCATCATTCCCTGTGCTCCCCCTGATATCAAAGTGCACCATATATTTTAACTTTTTAGTAGCTTCTGCCAATGAAAACAAAAGTTATAATTAATAGTCTCAGCAGTTTTGCTGCCAAGGGTTCCTGGCCTCAATTCTTAGTTTGTTTTATGCTGCAGATGCATACCTCTGAACCTAGTTAACAATTTTTTTCCTTGCCAATGATTAAAGACTACTACTGTCCAAGGAATTAGTTATAAAAAAATAAAGCATGGACATTAAAGGGTAAATTTGATCATGAGAAAATATTTTTGAGACAACAAAACAGGATCTAAGGACAAAAAAGGAGCTAAGGTTCTTCTGGAGGCTAAAGCACCATCAAACATATCAGTCAATTAGTTGTTCTAAAATAATTTTACTTGTAGAGTAGTATTGCACATGGGGCGTGTTCCAATGCTGACAAATGACTCTACACAATAAATGTATGGGTTAGCAGGTTGAGGTCTTATCTCTTTGCTGTCAGGAGTATAATGTAATTAATTGCCCTAATAATCTCAGCCCTGTAAGACTAGCAAAATCTCTTCCATGGTGATACGATACTTTTTAATTATTCAAGTATATATATGTTTCTAAATTTATGATCTGATTTCTGACTGTAGAGGGAGTTTGGGAAGTCCAACTCTAACACAGAACCTTTAGGGAAAGGTAATTTTTCTTGAAAAAAAAAAAAGTCCAGTCTTCCTGGATTTTTTTAATTCTCTATTTTTGGGTTTAGACCACACAGTATGGTTTTATATATACTGAAATTGGCTGATGAACTTGCTTTTGCTGTATCTGTTGTAGACAAGTGTTTTCCTACCACGTAGAAGTTTTAATTTTTTTCCTCTGCTTTGCCTGCATGCTAGTCTTGCTAATGTAACATAAGCTCAACATTGGTGTGGTAAGACTCTGATGTCTTATTCAGCTCTTTGCTTTTCTTTCAAAGAAGTTTTTGTTCTGCTTATATCATTTTTTGCGAGTTAGTCACCTGTGAAAGGCTCAGTGTGGGTGGTTCAAACACTGTATCTGATCAGATGCTGTTTACCTAGGCCATGTCATTAATGAGCACATATCTGAGTGGGATTAATACTGTAATAAGCGCCTTGGACAGACACACATCTAAAGAATGGATTCAGGCCATCTCATTCTGTGGTGCTTAGTGACTGAACTGAGTGAAGTTTCAAATGGAAACCTCAGAGTTGAAAAATCTATCTGTAACTTAGGTTTCTTTTATAGTATCTAAATGTTCTTTGTACACATTTTGTATTTATTATATTCCTCTATACTATGTCATCTTTTCCAATAGAAGAATCTGAAATGCTCACGTACTTCGGAAATCGCACTTGCTTTGGTCTTTTAATAAATTCTACCATATTTTCAGCTGTTAGGAGGGCAATATTTCCTAATTTTTTTTAAACAGTGCTATATTTGATGAGTCATAGGGCTCTGATCTTAGCTATTTCTGAAAACTTTGTGTTTAAAGGGAAAAAATATTCATAGAAGTAAACTTCCTGTATTAGAGTTTGTTAGATCCTCTAAACTGAATTTCTGCTGTCAGGACAAATTTTTGTGTCTGATTTGAATTTCTGAAGCAATTTTTGCTATATCAAGGGTGTTGGTTTGTGGGCTTGGCAGCCTGAGAGTCAGTGACTTGTTCTTGTCACTGCCATAAGCTGAATTAGAGGACTCTCTTGTTAAGCAACAAAACGGGATGTGAATTAAACAAAAGTTCCTAATTTGTTGACTTGCAATACCAAGTGGACCAGTCAACCTGCTATAACAATTCCATCAACAAGACATTCCACCTGTTCTTGAGAAGTAAAAAATTAGCTGTGGAACAGCTGGCCAGCTGCAAGGACGTGATATGAAAAAGATTATTTATCTTGATATGTTATGATTTGTAAAGTTTGAGGATAGTGATTGTTTGCAACTTTGTCCACATTCTCTCCATGCTTGCACTCCCCTCTGGACTTCCATCAGTAGAGAACCAAGAACCAACGGGATTAAAGGGGTTGAAGCTCTGTGAGTGCAATGTTTGACACTGTATCTTAGCATAGTTGTGCAGGCTCGAGTGCAATAGCAGTAAAACTGGTAGTGTAAGACAGTGTAGGTAGCCTGCATTGAAACCTGAGACTTCCAGGTAGAAGATAACTCTCTGTATGCTGCAGCGTAGTTCCAAATGTTGGAACTGTGGTGGCCAATAATTTTGTGCTACAGGGTTGCAAATAGGTCCCTTTCAGTCCATTTTATTATTATGGTCTTTAAGAAAATATATTTTCTTTTAAGTAGGAATTAAAGTCAACATTGCTGTAAATGGAGTTGTGTTAGTGCTATGACATAAGTGTATATTGTGGGAGGACAGTTGGAGGTGGTTTACCAACTAGGGTTAAATTAGGCTTAAAAACTAACTAGAGAAGAAATGTAGATAGAATAATGGAGAGGTTCCTGCTCTTAATTATTCTCAAATGGGTCCTACCTCTAGGGCTCTTGAATTGCTGCAGGAAGAGCCTCTGCTGATAGGATGTCTGGGAGGGCATGTCTCCGGATGAAGGCTTTCAAGAAGTATTTCTTAGCCTGTGAGGCAGCTGTGGAAGATGCTTCAGGACCAATGAGCAGCAGAACAGAAACTCCTCTTGTCACTGTCAAGAACCAATGAACAAGACACTTCCTATTTTCCCTATTACAGTTTAATTAATAAAAAGTAGGCTTTTGAGATCTTGACAGGATTTCATTGCTAGGACTTCATTTTGATCAAATAAGCACTAAGAAATAAAGGGTATTTTGTCTTCCCTGTTTGGGTAATACAGGGGAAAAAAAAGTAGTGAGAGAGAGCAAATATATTGTCTTGCATTGTAAAACACTCAAACCACTTGAAACTATAAGCTTTCTGTCTTTCCACTACTTCTTGCTGTAATTCGTTTCTGGTTTAGTGGTTTACCTATAAATACACATCCAGCAGAGCCGTGCAACTCTGTGGGCAGGAGAGCTGGTAACCAGAATATTGCGTGTAGAGAAATCCCTCTGTGTGTTTGTGTGGAAGAACTGATGGGACATGCTATGCTGTGAAAAGTTAAACTGGAATATTCAAACCTGACTGTCTTTAAACAGAAATATGATCTACTTGCTCTCTACAAAAGCTCACTAGATTTCACAGGCAGACAGAGCTCCTGTTCCTTGCAGTAGTCTGTCATCCAACAACAGCTGATGTAGTCTACACTGACCTCGGTATCATTTCAACAGTCTAATAAACTCTAGTGGAAGTAACCATATTAAAAATCTCCCAAGGATATCTCGCACTTTCCACAGTGTATATAGACCTAAACTGTGTTCCTAAAACCTTTGGTCTACAGCAGATATGATGACAGGAAACTTTAGAAGCAAACAATCACTTTCTCACCCACAGGCTAGTACCCATGCGGCAAATGTATTATTTTTTGTTACAAAATTTAATATGAAATGACAGGTTTGACTTTTCTCTCCAACATAGAATCACAGAATTAGTTGCCTTAAAAGGGATCTCTGGAGGTCACCTGGTCCAATCTCCTGCCTAGAGCAGGGTGAACTCAGATCAGGCTACTGGCACATACTGAAAAGCTATTATTTAACTACTTCTCTGTGAACAGAAATGTGTAATCTTGCCTACTGAACCCACAATAATCACAATAATTGCTGACTTACCAGCTCTGAGCTGCTTTAGGGACAGCATGCTAAATTAGTCACTGAGTGATTAGTAGCTGCTTTATTAGTTGTTAGTTTAGTTAGTTTAATAAAGTTGTAGTTGATATTTTTTTTAAAAAATCAAAAACCCTGAAAAAGACCTCAGCTCTGGTTCTAGGAGTACATGCTTTCCCTGAGGTGACACAACAGATGTGTACAAGTAATGCCATGTAATAGAGCAGAATGTGGCAGCACCTTACTGGCAGAGCCTTCTTGGGCAAAAAAGTATGTCTCTATTGAATGTGTTGAATTATTTGCAAGCTCTTTCTGGAGCCAGCATATGGAAAAAATTGCAAGCCTTATGTTGAAAAGCTTTTTTTTCTTTCCCTTCTTGAGTATGGGATATGACTGTGAGTTTGGAAAGGCACGCATCTGCCACTGACTGCTGGTCTGAAAGAGGGGAGACCTCTGTGTAGAGTCTGTGTGAAGCTGCTTTTCACAATGCCAAGTGGATGGCAGGGTGTGGTAAATATTAATAAAAAAGGCTTAGGAAATAGTTTAATCAAAGTAAGAGCTCCAATAATTATATTTGAGGCTACACAGAGAGAGCCTGACTGGATACATTTTTCAAACTGTTGGAAGAGAAAAAATTAATTACAGTCCCAGTCACAAGTTGAGGTCATTTATTTAAAGGGAAACTGTGCTATGGTGCTTCATAATTTATATGGCTGGGTATGCTTTATATAGCTGGACTAGTACTGTGATTTTATTATGTTCTTAAAAGGAAACCATACTCCAAAGATGTAAAATTAAAATTCTCTTGTGGGAGGTGGGGGCACTCTACACTGAAAGCAAGTAGTCTGATTTCTTTTGCTGCTGTGTACCCTGACGGCATTTTGAAAGCTGTTCAGTTCAATAATATGAGTTTTGCATACGAGTTCCTGGTTTGGTCTAATAATGTGAAAGGCAGAGCAAAACGTGGTTTGCTTGAAGTGCCATGACTTGTGGAATGGTACAGACAGAACATTGAGCTGCTCTTATTTTTGTGCGACATTGGCAAATTCCTCCCGTAATGACAGCAAGTAAAGAGTGAACCTGCCACTACCCGTGAGCTGATGACCTATGCCATCTTTTCCCATTTAAGTGTCTCAGTCTTGGGTTGAATTGCAACACAGATGAAGCAACAAGCCACAGTTACAGTGACCTTTGGTAAAGGAAGCAGCTTGTCTGAGGCAGACCATTTATTTTTGCTTGCATGTTCTGCAATTATAAAGCACTATCAGTTTAAGTAAACTGGTGCAAAGTTTTTGCAATATAATGAAAATTGCTGGTGTGAGAATTCCTGACAGAAGGAACTACTTTAAACTCACCAATTGTACTGGAAAGATGAATGTGTCAGGATTGTAGATTATAAAATTTGAACTGCAAGTACTAACTACAGACATCATGTTTGTTATTGTGACCTCGACTGCTGGAGCCACAGAACTGTCAGGACTCTCCAGGGAAAGTCCATGGAAATCAAGAACAGGGCAGGAGTATCCTGCCCACTGTCACAGCTTCCTTTCATCAATGGGCTCACAGTTAAGAGTAGATATTTGTGGCTTTGTAAAAGGATTAGTGGATTTGGGCTGTCACAAAATCTTTACTGAAAATGAGAAAAAGGATCCTGCAAGTAGGATACCACTTAAACAGTAGGCCTTAAATAAGCATTTAAGCATGTGATGTGATGTTGCTATGTATTTCAGGCTTGCTTTTAAGTTTCTTGTCTCTTACTCTGCAACAGAGAAGTTGCTTACAGTTATAAAATTCAGTTTTTATCTGTTGTGTCATTTTGGAGGATATATGAAGAGGTTCTGACTTCTCAGCAGCTTAAAGGTATGTTTATTTTGATAGCAATTTGCTCACAGTGTTTATGATAGTGCGATGACAGAAATTGATTTGTCTGTCAGTACAAACCTTTTAGGAGTGAGATCATATTCTGTCACCTGATTTGCATGAAATTAAAATGTTTATTCACATTTTTTTGGAAAAGCACAAGGAACCAAAATTGTTAGTTACAGCATCCAGAGAGAATACTTACTGCGCTTGACTGAATCCATTTATCTGTTGGGATAGAGATCGTTGAGCGGAAAGGAGGAGAAGGTGGAGGCCAGCACAGAAACGTTTATTTTCCTCTCTGCACTTTCTCCCTCTTTTCTGTTAAAGAAGTTTGACATTTCAGTGTAGAACTGATTAAATTATTCCCAGAGTTTTAACATCTGTATCACTGAACCAGCTCATGTGATTTGAGCAAGGAGGCTGAAAAAACCCCCGACAACTCCATAGTGTTTATTTCACACAATCTGTTACTGGGAGACTGGGGAGAAAGCTATAGCAAGCTCTGTATTTACTGTATATCTTTATTGTGAATATTGGACAATGTTCTTGGATAGAGTAAAAGACAGTAATATGAAAAACTAATTAAAAAGTTGTTCATTGGTTGTTCTCTAGTGTAGTTGCTTTCAAATTATTGTGGGAAGTGTGGAGGGGAAATTGAAATTCTGTTGTTTTGTTAAAAAGGGTTTTTCAGTCCTTCATATTTTTATTTTTAAAGTACTTATTGCCATTCACTTTCATCATAAATAGTTAAACAAACAAATTACTTCCTTCTGCAAAATTGAGCTGAGTTGGGCTGTCAGTGATTGTTGAAAAATACACTTTAGTAAAACACTAGACTAACTAAAAGGAAGGACTTGAAGAAAAAAGCCTCAAAGCTACCAACCCTTGTATGGAGTAAAAGTTCAAACTATCTTATTTGAATGTTCCTGTATAAGGAATGATTTTCCTGTGGTAAAATGCAACTGTAGAAGTATAGCTGGAAACCAGGGGGTAATATATACAGCCCTGTATATATTGGAATGGAAATTGAATGGAAAGATTTATTTATCACTTTGTAAATTTATCAGATTTTCAACATATATTTTATGTTATCTACACTTGTAACAGCTCTGTGCTGATGTATCTGGGGAATGGAAGCTCCTAATTCATCATGGGTGATTGAGACATCCTCAACTACCATGGCAGGTATGAGACTCCAGGGAAAATAAAGATTTTTTTTTTTCCCCTCATTTTTTGGTATACTTTAGGAAACAGAAAGCATTTCCTTTCCCTTTGATTAATCTCTTAAAATATGATAAGGTAAGAAAATGAAATCTGAAAAGGAGAAATGAACAGAGCATCGGTATAAATTCCTTGTAACTCGATGTTCAAGTTCTTAGTTTTTGTATTTTGGTTTGGGTTTTTTTCTACCACAAAACTGGATACACTATTTAAGATGTGCCCTTGCAAATTACAAATTAAAGGGAATAAATGATTCCATTAGCCGGAGTGGTATGTAGTCGCTTTTCTTTGCTGCAAGGAAGGGCACACTGCTGACTGTTTTTAACTTGCTGTCTATCAACACAGCTAGATTTTCTGTGCATAGATACTTTCTGGCTTATCAGCCCCTGACCTGTACTGTTGTGTGGGGTTATTCCATCCCATGTGCAGGGCTTGACACTTGCATTTGTTCAACTTCTCAAGCTTCCTTGCCTGCTCATTTTTCAACCCTGTATAGGCTCCTGTGAGTAGCAGCCTTCTCCACTGTATTGGTTGCTTCCAATTTGGTATGATATTGAGAATGCTGAGAGTGCACTCTGCCTCCACCCTGATTTTTAGCAATGACATCAAGCACTATTGACCATGTAATCATTTTTCGAGGAATGTCCCTGCTACGTGGCTGCCAGCTGGACTTTGTTCAGTAGCCCTGTCATCAACTGAAGTTTGACTGGCCCGTGGCTATCAAGAGTCTTTTGATACCCTTCTCTATGAGATGAGTACAACACTTGACTTTTACAGTATTGGGAATCTCCTCCAATCACCATGACCTTTCTTTGAGTCTCTATAAGGTCTAATTACATCAATACAACGGCTTTATGGTCCTCTTTGTAGAAATTTATGTCAGCTATTACACTGCTAAAGGGCAGCAACAGATGGAGCAACTGGGTTGCCATTTCTATCAGGAAAAGATGCCTGGCAGAAGTAGAAAAGGAGAACTCTGAAGGGATTTCTGGGTGGAAATATTAAAACAGAAAAGCATGGCTCTGGCATCATAGGTAGTTACAAATACTTTGTATGTACGCCTGTAAACAAAAATAAGAAAAACATTGCATGCTGATGAGGTTTTTGGTTGTTTTGGGTTTTTTATTATTTGTTTATAAGAGTTTCAGTAGTTGCAAGGGAGTGTTTAAATAACTGACTAAGCACTTAAATGCTGTTTTAGTCCTTTGCAATTGCAAGTGTGAAGCAGACAAAGTATGTGTAAGACACTTCTCTGTGTTCCTCTGCATGGCCTAACTGTCAAAGCAGAGGTGTTTTGGAGAATGTGCATTGGGAAAATGTCATGCCCTATCCTGTCTGGAAATGTGGAGCTTTTCAACTGCAGTAGGAGCAACACAATCTGAATGTGTTAGAGTGTGACTTAGCTTGGTTTGGCTTAGAAGGGTGTCTGATGCAATTTGATATTCCATAAAATTCCATATGCTAGCTGTATTTCTCTCTGCCTTTTGATTTAGAACATGTACAAAGAGACCTAACTCTGTAGATGTTGTAATGTTAAGTTTTAAATTAGTTATTTTGGAAATGACACTTGAACCATGCTATAGAGGTTGTGAGGACAGAACAACTAATTGTTAATGTCTAATTGAATTTTACTCAAGGATGTCATATCACGTTCACATTGAAGTTTGAGAACTGGAAAGGCTTCCAGATGGATTTGGTTCTGCAAGATATTAGGAAAACATGGGGGATCCAACACTACAAGGAAAACCAAAAGCAACTTGTCATTGCAGGCTATGACTTTAGCTTACTAAAGTCCTTCCTTTGAAAGGAAGTGGCTGAACTACACTAGCTGGCATTTGGCAAGAAGATGCACTGATTTAGGACAAATAGCAAGTTTATAGGCATTTTCCTAATCAGCTTAAAATATTCTGGTTTGGTTTTTTGTTTGTTTGGTTGGTTGGTTTGGTTTGGTTTTGGGGGTTTTTTTGTGTTTGTTTGTTTGTTTGTTTTTTTAAGGAACAACCAAAATAACCTGTCCTTGAATGTGGTGAACAATTCTGTCCTGAATTGTGACAAGGGATCCAGTCCATCTCTTCAATTTCTAATTTCTGTGAGAAAAGATAAGCTAAAAATGTGGCATGGAGCAGACTGAATCAAAACACCGTGACATTATAATGACTTGAAAATCTAATGTCGGTCTGCTTGTAAATTCAGGCCAGCATGAGCTGTGCATGGTTTACTGTCAAATAATAAGATCATTTAGCCAAGGTGTATATCATGTTACAGCATGGAACGTAGGTATTTTGTGCCAAAAGCAAAATTTACAGAGCAGCAAGGCTACAAAACTGCTGATTCCAAAGCACATGCTGGGAAGGCTCTCTGTAAGGATTAGGTATGTAATGATGTGCTTATACTCTTCAAGACTAGGGCAAAAAAGCAGGAGGTGTACTTATCTTGAATAGAGCCAACTGGCTGCACATTTGTAGTGGGATCTGGCATGGTACTTGTCACTGCCATTAGAAAAACTAACTAAGCCTGTGCCTCTGTTCCTTTTTAACGCAGGTAACAACAATGCATACAGTCTTCTGCCTCTGTTTATTGTTCTTCCGGTGTTGTGTTTCCTGTGCTTAATTAACAGTAGAGGTTGTGGGTCAGGCAGTCAATACAAATAACACAGAGCTGAATTAAGTATGTTTTCAAAGACATGAGGAGCTGGCCTAAGACTCTAAGAGTCAAAGCCATTTGTCTAACCATTAGATATAGCATATATTTCTAATATTTTTATTTGCCGTTCTAGGGAAGGCTTAAGGTATTTGTATTTTGCTTTCAGATGTGTCAGGTATACTTCAGTTACTGTACTGTTTTACTCCTGTGACATACATGTTCTGTGCTCTTTGAGAAACTGGTCAACTTTGTTGGCTGAGCTCCCACTCTTGTGTTTGAGAAAGCATGGCTTCTGTTGTGAGTCCTCTTGACTTGCTTTGGTATCATCAAGTAAGATAGACAGTGCTATTAGTCATATGGTTTATGTTTAGGCAGTCAAGTGAGGAGCAGGGAGTTGGAGTAGCATAATCCTTTCAACTCACAGTACTCTATATGATTCTACAATTCAATTGAATTCACTAAGAATACTTAATTTGGCTGTCACCAGTGTTTTTGTGCTTACATCTTTTGTAGAGATATACATAACTCCGACTGGTCAGAAAAGTAAATATGTCCTTGTATGCACTGTGCTCTATGTAGCAATTATATGTGAAAAAACGTTGCAAACCTTCTTGTATCAATATTCCCTTAACATATTTTGAAACTCTTTCTGTGTTGCATGTCAGTCTTTAAATTTTGGTGGGGCATGGGCGAAAAGTGAATTTCTGCTAGTGTTAAAAAACCGGAAAAATGAATATTTTTCAGCTTTTGCAGGCTTTTGTTTCAAAAAACTTCTATAGAGCTGACAGGTGGGGGCTGCCAAGGGATGCTGTCCATGTGATGGAGACGTTGCTTGCCACTCGTATGCTCTGTGGGCATTCCTGTACCTTTGTTAAATCAAGGAATTTGTGTTCACTGGGCATGCCCTAACCTAAAGTTTGTCAAGAATTTTTCGTTGTGTTTGACTCCTGATATAGCCCCATAATGGTTAGCCTGTATGCGTTTACTTCTTAATTTCATACTGCTTTAATACAGTCAAGCTCTTTTTTTTTTAAATTGTAACTGACTGTTGCTGAAGATTCTGTGATGCTTAAAAATCTCCCTGTAAGGAAAAGCACAGGTGTTGTGGTACAGAAGTGTACGTGTTAGCAGGGGGCTGGTGGGCCTGGCTGCATCTGTTCTGAGATCTGCAGAAGAAGCCAAAGGCAATGGCCTCTCAGTCCAGGGGATGCTGAGTTGTCTCACGGGTTGAATGCAGAGTTAGCTAGAAGGCCAGTGTGGGTACCAACACGGAACAGCACCCAGTACGATGGGTGCTCTCAGAGCACTAGAATGGGATAATGCTGTCTGCCTGGTTTTGGAGGGGCTGGGCCATCTGGGATCATCAGCTTTAGCTAAGACCCAATTCCACTTGGATTATCCTTGTGTTTCATTCCTTCATGCTCCCACGGCAGGGAAGTGAAAGTTGTCATCTTAGAAAGCCACCTGAGGTCTGGTGGGACCAAAGTCAGTTGTATTGTTTCGTTTCTAAAGATTAGTTATGAGTTGATGTGGATAGTTGCTCACATGTTATTCAACTGATGAATTTATAAGCACTCAACTTGGTTTTGCAGAGCACCAGTTTTGACTGGGCAGCTTGCAGGGAGAGTTGACAAGGGAATATCTGGTCACTGAGCCTCTCTGTTTCCATAGTGTTCCCTCAGGAAACAGTTGATGCTTGGCCAATTTCTGGTTTCTAAATCCGGAGTACACCATATGATGCTGTTGGGATGCATCTGAATTTTGTTTCAGTTAGAGGGCACAAAAAATATTGAAAATGTAATGCTAGTCATCACAACTGTTGAAAGAGTCACTGTTAGATGGAGTGATAAAGATGAAGATATAAAACCAGAAAGGCCCCAAAGCACAAACTAACCCCTCTGGTGTTCAAAAGACTAGAAATTTTCTCTTGTACCACGTGCACAAAATATATGGCTCAACTTAAAGATTTTCTTTAAACTTGTTGAGAGCTTGCTTTGGTCATCAAAGAATGGAGTCAATATGCAGTTATGAGAAACTGAGTGGTCCTACTGTGTTTGAGACTATAGATGTGTCTTCTCATGTCATGTATAAAGAAAGACAACCCATCTCTGCAGAATGCAGCCGCTAAGGATTTACTTAACTGGCCACTGGATGCCAGTGTTGCTCTGCAGAAACCGGCTGTGGGAGGTTTTTTTGCAATGGCTGCTCCAGTGTCAGAAGCATTTTATTACTTGTTTTCTAAACTGGGGTAAAGGGTGGGTAAAGTACTAGAATGAAATATACACTTCATTTTACTTCTTTGAGAGGATGAATACAGAGGGGTTGTTGATTTATATTTGACCTGTATTAAAGCACATGAGATTTGATAATTATCCATAGCAGAATACTTTGTAATGTAACATCATCATTTTTGCAGTTAGCCCTTTTAAAATTTCATTAATCTTTTCTGGAGCTGGTCTTTGATGCTTTGAAATAGCTTGCAAAAGGGAATTTTCTTTGCTAACTCGAAATACTCAAAACCAGGACTGAAAATCCTGATACTGACCAAACAAATATATAACATCTCTGGCAATTTTAAAAGTCCGGTAGTTGTGGGCAGAATTCTAGGGTGTGCAGGACTTCTGAATTTGAAGACAGTGGCTTCTGTCCTTATGTCTAGGAGTTCATACTTGATGACACAGTGGAGACAAGTTTATTCATTGTTAAGCTGTTTGTGAAGGAGATGCTTCTAATCCTTTAATGGCAATCACAAGCTTAATTGAGGATTTGGATTGTTTATTGTTTTGTTGTTGGGGGTTTTTGTTTGTTTGTTTTTTAAGAGAAGTCTTGTTCTAGTGCAGGCTCAGAAATTATGAAGTTCCCAACTTGGTCACTATTACCACAAAGATTAGTGTGCAGAATACTCAAAGAAGCACATCCCTCTTCCCTTTATGCTATAGGTTCATTCAATAAGGAGACACTGGATTTGGCAAACCTAACTGCCATATTGAAACACTTGAATAGGAAAGTATACTTTCTCTGTTTCATATCAGTCCAACATACCATCTCATGTGCTGGAGCTAGCATGGAAAATCATTACATCCCAGAGATGCAGCCTCTGGGTAAGTAATCAATGGATGAAGTGATAACATTGGTGACTTCATTATTCAGCCTTAGCCTTGCGATGTTTTACTTTGTTCCTAGAAAAAGTAACAGCTTTTCCCTTTAACTGTGCCTTAAAGAAAATATTAACCTGGAAGGAACTGGGTTTAGTACTAGGAGAGAGGAAAATCACTTCTTCAAAGTTTTATTAGCTGATATGGAGAAATGAACAAGAATTTCTGCAAGATCCTGCTGTTGTAGGGAAAGTGAGAGGTTTTTCAATAGCAAGGTCCATTTGTTGTATTTTAAAGGAAGGTTTATAAAAAGAAGCTTGTGAGGCACTAGTCTGACTTTTATCAGGGTTACCATGCTGCTTAGCTGTCCGTCTTTAGATCACAGGAGGCTGGCAGGGATTTGGAGGTTGAATCATAGAATCTTAAGGGGTTGGAACTGACCTTAAAGATCGTGTCCCTGCCATATGCAGGGACACCTCTCTCTAGACCAGGTTGCTCAAGGCTTTATCCTACCTGTTTTTGAACACTGCCAAGGCTGGGACATCCACAAACTCCCAGGGCAACCTATTCCAGTGTCTAACCACCTTCACAGAAAAAAATTTCTTCCTAATATCTAACCTAAACTTCCCCTCTTTCAATTTGTACCCATTACTCTTTGTCCTAAAATAATAATATATTATATATTATATAAGCTAGATGTCTCAAACATTGTCCTGTTCATTAGCCAGGTACTCTGCCTTCTGTTCTTGTTAGTCTGAAAGTGTAGTGCTCATTATAACTCACTCAGTCTGAGGGGTCTTAAGGACCTTCTCCCTCTGGGAGGTGTGGCTGCCAAGGTTCATGGCCTGATTAGGGATGGTGAGGCTGAAGACAGCCTGGATGTGATCCCATCTTCTTCTTAACTGCAGCCCTGGCAGTAGCAGCCACAAGTTCCCATCAGACGGGCTGTGGTGACTGGCTCCTGCTCACAGCAAGAGCCCGAGCTCTGAGCCCAGAGTTTGCAGGAGCAGGAGTGGTACAGGCAGTCCTGCTTGGGGCAAAGTAGTAGCAGAGCTCTGGGGACAGGATTTGAGGAGCAGCATTGATTATCCTAAGATAAATTGCTTGTCAGTAGAATTGCCTTGTTAAGGTTTAGGGCTTTACACGCTTCAAAGATCCCAGACCCAGAGTGAGGTTAACAAAGCTTAGGAAAGAAAAGTGCTACTGATAGTTGAACACAAAGAACACAGAACGTACAGACCACAAGGATGTTTGGCAAAAACACCTGAGATAAGAAAACCTAACTAAATTAACTCAGCAACTGTGTTGAAATCAGTTCCAACTGGGAAAAGGTAATTCTGACACGGGGAGATCACAGAGAGCAAATGACCTCTGACTCAAATGAAAGACCCCTGATCATGCACAGTAACTGATAATGAATTACATAATATCTTGCACAATCAGCCTTTATATAAGTAACCAATAGTAGAGTAGTAAACATTGAATGTTTATTAGATTGTTTGAATGTATTAGATTAATAGCTTGTAAATAATGATTGTCTTCTCTGCTCGGGGTGCTGGCTTTGTGGATTTACCACCTAGCACCCATCTATGCACGAATATGAAATAAACCACTTATTGCACTCTGGGTAACAAATCCTGATTTTGGGACAACAATTTTCTGGGGACCCAGATGGGACAAGCCTAGGAGGCCTCGTCCAGTCCAACTGTCTACCTGAAGTGAAGGGGTTCAGTTGAATGAATTCCAGCACTCACTGACTTTTTGTCTGGGGACTCTGGATGGCCTATTCCACACACGGTGTATATCCTATTATCCCTCTAGGATGGATTTATAAAAGGGGAGTGCTTTACCCTATGGAGAATAGAACAAGGGCCTGACACGTACAAGATAAATGTCAACTGCTGATGTTCAGAAGCATAAGTTCTTCTGTAAAAGCAATATAATGATTTTCTGAAGCCGTTTAAAATTGAGATTGATTCCTAACCTGCATGAATTTTGGTCAAGGAGAATATTCTAACCAATATGTCTGTCAAAAATTTGTGGCACTTTTACACATTTACTTTCAAAATAAGTTTTAATTAAAAGTTTTAGAAGTGTTCATTGCTGTGTGTGATTTATTTATTTATTTTTAGAGAGCAGAGCAGTTAAAAAGATCAAAGAACTGCACAGAATGCACTGGAGAATAGACACCCTTATTTATTTTTTTCTTACTGTCATTTAAGATCTAGACAAAGCTACATAACAGAAGGAAATATCGCTTTAAACAAAATGCAGTCTTTTAGTTCATGATATGTTTCTTTCTTTTTCAGACAATTTCTGTTCAAATAATTCTGTTCTTGTCTGGCAATAGATGAAAATATACATTTCTGAAGGAGCATTGAAGAGTTAATCCATTCATCTTTGCTAAAACTCCCAAAAACTAGAAACCCTTCACATATGCCCCAGGTCCCTGCATTTAGCTCACAGAAACTAAAGGCTCTATTTGACTGTGTACCAGACTTTTTTTTTCTTTGAAAGCCATTTCCCCAGAGAACTGAGGCTCTGAGCAGATACTGCTGTTCAGCATCAGGATTCTTTCGCCGTGCTGATCACCACTTTAGCTAAAAACTTGTTCTGGGATCAGTCAAAACCCAAACAGTAACAAAACAAGCAACGAAAACTTTGCTTGGATAATAAAGGGTCAGATTTAATCTTTTGAAATGCAGGATTCAAAGACTGCCATATATGATCCTCTAAGCATGAGAGAGATCAGGAAATTCTGCAACACTTCAAAGGACTTGGAGGTGGTGGACTCATGCATAAAATGTCTTCAAGGACCGGAAGGTATTGTGGTCTTGTAGATATCACTTTTATGTTTTGTGATACAAAGCTCATCCTCACACACAGAAGAGCACAGAGGGATAACGGAAATGTGGGACTTCCCTCCAGAGAAGGTGGCACATTCTGTCAAGGCCATTCCTAGTGCTGTCTCAGTGTCGTATTGTGAAACCCATCAAGAAAAGTCAGTAAGGGCTACTCTCCAGAGCACTGTTGCCATTGGTCATACGCAAATTCCCAAAAGGAAGAAACCCAGGAAAGGCTTTTGATGCCTTCTGAAAAGTAAACAAGAGGGGACTGTTTTGGGGAGTTTGCATGTGACAGCTTGATAGAGGGGAGGCTGCTGCAGCTCCAGGCTGCCACGTCCTGTCAGTAGTGAGGCTGAATGTATGTTACCAATAGGTACACACACACAGAAACACCCATATGGCACTCATACATACATGTGCACGTGCCTGGCTGCACGGATCAGCACAGGCAGACACACTCAGCGCACACAAATCCACAAACACCACTAATGTCTTCATCCCGCTTCCTTTAGCAGATCAGGGTGAAGGTCTGTCAGTGGGATGTGCATATGACACAGCTGGGAAGCAAGTTTGCAGCACTTAAACAGTTGTTGCCCACAGACGGCAAGATGGATCACGTGAAAGGGAGGGACAGGAAACATGTGGTATGGAACAGGGCTCTCAGTGGTGTACTTGTGAGCAAAGGGAGAAAGTCCAAGTCACTCTGTGGCAGGACAGAAGGACTGGGCTGAGTTAATGAACAGTTGTCATGTCTGATGTCTGACCACCAGTAAAAGCCTCAGCAGTGGCAGCAGCAGGGATTTCCTGGTCATGGCGCTTGACCTAAAGAAACATATGAACATGGTACTCCATTTGTCTGTGGTGAAAAAGAACAAGGAGAACTGGGCCTGCATCTCGTGTTCCACTGAGGAGAAAATGAAAACAAAATGCTGCTCTCTTTCCTTTCCTTGAAGCTTCTGCAGGGAATCCACAGTACCTATCAGCAGGTGGGCACCCCATTCTTGTGGCTGGAGGGTCCTGATGTCACAGAGAAGTTCTAGTAAAAGCTGCAATAAGCAGTTGGAAGAGCAATGAAGTACACAAAAAATGCAGGAGAGGAAAAACTGCATAGAAAACAGACCAATGCACCTGGGATGCTGACTGGCAAAATGAGAAGGACAGTAAGTCTGGCTTTAACGTTTCTAGAAATATACATTTCATAATGCTCAGAGAAGGCCATTCAGTGGCCTCCAGTTAAGCAAAGAAAATATGAAGAAAGGAAACTTTTTTTTCAGTAAATTTCCCTTTTCCATGTTTCTGTAGAACCACTGTAACTTTTATTGTCCATCTGTAGTGAATAAAACTCAGCCAGCACAACTTTCAATCCTGTTGTTCATCCTTTTCCAACACATGATCTAGGTTTTGTTTCACCTATACAGTAAAATAAAACAGTTTTCTTGGGAAGTTAGTTTAAATTTTCACTGCAATCAGCTGAAATGCATGGTTTTTCTTTAGAGATTTGAGTAGTTTCCTTTTTTTTGTTCAAATCACTGTTGCTTTCAGAAATTACAGCTAACTTATATTGCATTTCAGTAGGATCACTTAGCTTCATTAACACTTAAATGCTCAATGTTTTGTTCTTTTAAGCTTGAGGAAATGAAGTGAGCTGTATATTTGGGAGAAAACAGATGAACAGGTATGTTGATAAATTGTTTTATGATTAATTCTCAGATAACATGAACCTATTGCACATATATACTAGAAAACCTGGAATGTGTTTATAGAATGTACCTGATTCCTCCCTTTTTTCTCAGAATACTATTTCAGCCCTTGATGTGTTGATGTCTTCAGAGTAGCAATTGACAGGAGGCATACCATGACAACAATCCCAGTGGGAGGCAGGAAAAATGTTTGTCCAAGAAATAATTCTTTCCTCTTTTCTGAACTTTCTGGCCTCAGCATTTTTTTCTGTTTAGGTAAGTACTGAAGATAGAGGGTTTGGAGAATTTTAAATATAAATTCAAACTTGAAGAAAGAGATGATATGGCTGAAGGATGTGTTGCCCACTTCTCATCAATCTGCTGATCCAAACTTTAGACCACTAATCACTCTATATGCTTCCGTAAAAATATACAAACTAAAAATATGTAAAATGTCATATTGCTCAAAGAGAGAAGTTTCTCTGTAGAGGATCTTTTTTTCTTTTAGTGTGAAATTCAATCTTGAATGGAAGACAGCTCTTTTTGTTTCCATATTTACGAGAAGAAGAACAAGGGATTCCAAGTGTAATTTAAAGTGCCTACCCTATGGCTATTTATTCTATTTCTTGCAAGAACAATGTGATGTGTCTCCTGGATGGATCTGGGACCAGCACTGCAGAAAGATATTCTCCTCGATGGAGCCCTCAAATCTAGATCATAGCTCGTCATGCAGAATTCTAAGCATAACATAGTGTACCTTCTCTTCTCTGTGTTCAGTGTCACAGTGGAAAAGCAGCAAGCCCTGGAGGTCACCCTGGGAGTCTAGAAATCTTCATCTCCCCTGATGTGGGCCGAGAGGGCCTCCTGCATGCAGCATGAGCAGCAAGCATTTAGTCAAAATGGTCCTAATGAGCCCAGCCAAGGGGCCATGCTCAGTGCTGCAGAGGATGGCAGAAAAATCCTGGAGACACTTGCTAGTCCACCATGGGGCAAAAAAAGCCTCCATCCCTGTAGCTGTATGGCAGAAGAGGCTGCCATTGTGGTACAGGCAGTAATGTAGCCAAAATGGATCAGAGGAGCCCTGACAAGTGGTCATACTGCAGAAGGCGGCAAAAAAACCCCCTGGGGTCTAGTGTCAATCTACCCCGGGGAAAAAATTCCTTCCTGACCCCAGGAGTGGCGATCAGCTATTCCCTAAGCATGTGAGCAAGACCTGACTTCTCATCCCACAGCCTGCTGATCATGCCTCCCAGCAGAAGGACAAGCCCTCAACCTGAAGCCATCTCAGGGCCTTCTGAGCGTTGCCAAATGTCCCTGGCCTGATCAATGCTAGGGGCATGAATCCTTCCCATACATAATGGGAAAACAGTGGGTGCTACAAAGCACTAAGACCCCTGGCAATCTTTCTGCACGCCATTTCTTATGGCTGCTGCTCATGGCTCCACAGCAGAGGCTCCACAGCTGCTCATGGCTCCACAGCAAGCTCTGCAGTGCTGCTCAAGAAAGAGCGTTCAAGAAAGAACATTCAAGAAGACTTTCCCTTGGTCTTGCTGCTGCTATCCAGCTGAAAAGGCCTGATAACCCCAGGCACATCCAGGGTTTGGTGGTTCTTCTTGTCTCCTGAGGGACGTGCATCTGTTCCCTAAGGTTGAAGCAGGATTTCCATCCATCAAATGGGCTTTGAACATGGTCCCACCAGGAGCCAGCCTTGCAGTGGAGAACTTCCAGCGGCCTCCTCCAGCCTTCAGTCTTCCTCCCTCATTCCCCATCAAGTAATTCCACTAGCTTTTCATGGACTTCCTCTTGGATGTTTCACGCTGCCCCCTGGCCTGCTCTGGCAGCACGACATGGGAGGATACTCCTTTTAATCCTATCCCTATGGTTTAATAAGAGCTGCATCCATTGGCTCCTATTTCTTTTTTTTAGGAAGAATAGACAATGGTCTGTCTTTCTGCTTTCCCTACATCAGTTTAATTACATATGTTTTCCAGACAGTACCACTGCTAATTCAGCAAGGCACATGTTCATGTTGCAAAAGCTCTTGTAAAAGAAAAATGATTGAGATTTCACATTTCTACAGAAGGCAAACACAATAAAATCCCTGCAATTGGCCTATGTTAGCTCTGCTGATCTCAAACTATAAATGTTTTATGGAAACAGCGGGATTTATATGTACCTTCATCCTTTAAGGAGAAGAATAGATCTTAATCCACTGGGGACTTGACTAACTAAAGATGTGAAGCCTCTGGCCTTTCCACTCCTGCTGCATATTGCTTTCTGCAGTATGGAACAACACTCACACCAGAGCTCCACTGAGCTCCAATGCAGATGGGCAACTGATGGGTTATTGCTTTGTCACTAAGTAGACTGCTTAAAAATACCAAATAGTAGCGCAATTACTGAGTATGTTTCTGATTAAAAAAATGTCCGTTTTGCATTCCTCATTCCAAAACCACATTTAGTAATGCCAGAAGAAGCAATGATCTTCCTTACATAGCAAAAACACAAGAAAACCTACCAGTGTTGAGAGCTTAGTGTCCAAATTTTTGATACATAAATTTTCTTATCAGTCACCTCATTACTGAAACATTGACCTATACGTCAAAGGATCCACTGGTAAGAGTGAAATCCGTGCCATCGTAAGTCAGATTGTGCCTTCTGGCTTGGGAATATTGCAGTGGTTTGCTTTTCGGGGAGATTGTTTCCTTTTGCTTTTTTCTTTTTTTTTTGTTTCTCTCTTTGTTGAAAAGCTCTTGAAACAACTATTAAATAAAGGCAAACAGCTGACAATCTTTTTCGTACATCAAAGCATGGAAAAACATATCCATCTGCCTTTCTGTGAATTGGAAGGAAGGGAAAGCTATGCTAAATATCTGAGGAATGATGAAGTAACGCAAACTGCACTTTGATTTTCTGCATCAGCTGCATAACTCATCCATCACTATTACAGTTTGCAGCTAGGGATATTGCAGGGTTCTGACATGAACTGCAGTGGGAGATGGAAACACCCTGGTGAGTGGTCTGGATAGTGTAGTCATGAAGCCTCTGCATGTTGTAAATGCTTCTCTGTTGCTGTTAAGAAAACTAGTACAGTTGTAAAGAAAAAGCTTAAGTGACTTTTGACCCTTGGAAAGGTCTAGACTGATGACCTGCAGTTCCAGATTTGGTTAGATTTGGTTTTTAAAAAGTTCTGGGGAGTAGCGTGTGCACTGCAACCTTCTTTGTATTTTTCTAGCCATTTTCTTCAGCCCCCACACAGAGGAGAAACTGTAAGTAGAGTCTGAATACCCACTGCTTTGATGCCTTTTTTTTTTTTTTCCCCTGCTGTTGTTAGCCCTGGGATCTAGGAAGTGGTATGACCACAATGGATGCAAGTCCCATCTCTCCTGGGAAAAGTAGAATGATTGAGATGTGGTGATGTCCTTCCAAGCCACTAGTGTGCAGTACCTTCCAAACTGTTACACATTGCAATGTGCAGGACCACTACACTATGCAACAACAGCGTTTAGAATATATATATAATGTATGGTTTTAGCAGAGAGAGATAGTCTAAATGGACAGAGTTCTTGGAAATCTTTGAAGCTAAGTTTTGAATTTCAGGCGTTTAGAGGAGTTTATAAATTCCTTCCCTGAAATTCAGATATTTAACACTGTAGTTTCAATTTGCATAGTATATATGAAGTTTTGGTAGCTGAATTTTGCTGAAAAACTGTTTTGCTGCCTTTTCAGAGAACTTTTCCATCCTTATGGTGCTGCAAATAATTGCTGTCTGTACCAGACTTCTCTGCTGCTTTTTCTCATGACCTACAAAGGATTCTGAGTAGGCTTCAGAGCAGTAAATTTATGATCTATGGGAGAAGTTTCTACTGCTTTTTCCAGCATAACAGGATCCTATATTAATTGTAGGACTGACATACCTTCCAGATTCCTATTTTTTTTTTATCTTTTGGAATACTAGAGAGGATAGTTGATGTAGCTTTTGTCAATTTAAATATAGGAGGTGTTTATTGTGATGATGTCACTGTACTAGCTAATGGAAAAGGAAGAGAATTTTCTCTCTGTCTTGAACACGAGGTATGTGCTGTACTAAATAAACTATACGTGTACTGAGTGGTTTGTCTTTCAACCAAGCCTCCTGTTCAGTCTAGCACTTGCATTACCGAGAGTATCCACTTTCCCTTTTTCCAGTCCTTTCAGGTTAGCCACAGAACAGACTCTTTCCAAGAGTGTAAGTTCTTGACTTTGTCATAGCTACTAGTGATAATTTATCTTTTCCATAAAGACACAGAGGGAAGGAAGTAAGCATAATTACTCGTGCCTTGTGGTTATTACCCTTAGAGCAGGCTAAGTCGAAGGAAGGCTTAGAAGCCTCGCAGAAGGTCAGGTGGCAAACTTGACTAAGAACCATGTTTTCCCTTTGCATGACACTACTTTCCCTTGACCAGGAAAGCCTATTTCATTTTAGACTTTTTTTTTCTATCTTTTCTGTTGTTGTAAGAACAATGTTCCTTTTTTAGAAAGCTTTCAGTTTTATTTTTCTTGGCTTAGGTTAGAGGTTAGGTTTACAAAAACAATAAGCTGCTCAGTTTTTACAATAGTTATAAATATAGAATTGACTATTCATAAATCTAAATAAGGCCGTAAAATACAACCTGATTGTAAAATAAAGAATGGAAGGGAATTTTTAGTTTAAACATATGGACTTTGTTTCATGTGTGCTTACATCCCTTACTCCACAAAAAGGCTCAGCTGAGCCATTGTAAATGATTCAGGTCCACAATTTCACCTTTTTGCATTAGATATCCTCAGCGTGTGACACTCTGCAAAAATATCCCTGCTTGGCAGTTCATGGGGACTAGTGTGCTCATGAGGAAGGCCCCAGTTTTGATTAAATGACGCTGGAGAGAAGGCATTATTAATATTTTTAAAAGTTTACTGACAGTTAATGCATGCCAGCAGGTTAAGATGCCTACATCCTGATGCAGCTACAATACGGGAGGTAAGAAGAGTCACTACTCTCTGGTGATGCCTCATTGTGTGACTCCAAGGGTAGGGGCTTATGTCACCAATACCAAATGTTTTTGTGTTCACTCTTATGGTTTTGAATATTAAGTCTGGTACTGGTGACATCGATAGCCCATGGAAAGATAATTCATTGGTAATGGAGTCTAAAGGTAGGGTTTCATGCTTCTTCCATGGGCCTGAGGTGGGGGAGGTTGTCTGTTGCCTTCTACTATACTCAAAATACAGTTTTCTCCAGCAAAAATGTGAAATAATGGGTTTTATTTCCTTCAACAGAATTTGGCATATAACATCTTAGGTACAGTGGCTTGCCATATCTCAAAGAAAAGATTTAATGCATTGCAATGTTTTTTAACGATTTTAGAATGCCTTATATTATAGATATTAGTAGTCAGTCTAGATTTAAAGTTACGAATTGCTTTTCTTTATCATGAAGTTCCATTTAATTGTTTTGTGCTCCTGCACTGAAATACCAGTATGCTTTTAAAAATAGTCTAAACTTGCTTGATGAACTGCACCCTGATTATTTCAGTAGCTGCATAAAGAAGCTTCACAGACAGGGTGGGAAGAGTCTTTCAAGCCTGCAGCAGATCTCACTAAATCCAGCTACCTCCAAAAGTAAGCGGGTTGGGTGTGACATACCTGGTTGTGTCTGTGTTTTGAGAGGGTATTACCCCAACAATGTAAAGAATAGATTGATAAGAAGACATCGGTCTTCTTTTTTTATCATTTCATTCCTGTTAAAGCTCTCTTGTGATTCTGTAACAACCCATCCTTGGCAACAGGCCATCGTGATGCGCCTGCTCTTGGCAGATAGACAGTGTTGCGTTCTCAGCTTAACACAATGGGATGCATGTAACAAAAGTCAAATCCAAGAGCAATGTCGGCTTTTGTCTCAACCTTTGAAAACACCTACATCCCAAAAGAAGATTGGGTGTGGACAGGGTGCAAACTCCTCTGGGAGTTTGTTGTCAATGCCAGGACAGTGGTGTTGTCCACTCTCTACAGAGATGTCCGAATGATGCCACCTCCTGACTATGTCCCCAGTCTAAATCCAAAATTATGCTTTCATATTCAGGCTCCCTCTCTCTTCTAGGCACCCTGATTCTGAGTGTCTTGGATTTTCTAACATATGGTGGCACAGTCACAAGAGGACATACAAAGTTTTATCTATGACCTGGTGGTCTGAGTTTTCTTTTTGTGAAAACAGGTGTTGAAGTTCCCTATTTTGAGCACACTGAGCTCAAGTCCTTCATCTGATGGTGGGTGCCCTATCCCCTGCCTCATTTTTGTAAGACGTGTTGTTGCAAGTCTTTGGCACAGAAATGGTTTTGGATGTGTGAACATATGGCATATGTGAGCAGATGACTTGGGGTTACAAGACATTTTGCATATAAAGGAGTCCATTAAAAATGTGAAGCAGGCTGAGCAATGCTTTGACTTCCCTTGCCACACGGTTTTTTTGCTAGGAATTTCTTTCCAAGGCATGAGAGGCATGACTGTTTTTCTGCTCTGGGATTCGGTTGCTTCAGAGACATGATGATAGTATAGCTAATGCTCAGTACCTCAACTTCCTCTATTTTAGATCTTAGAACTGACTATACTGGCACACTTTTCTAGCGTATACTTTACCTCATATCCAGAAATATATCTTTCACAGAAATATGTGCTATTCCTTTGGAGATATTATCTGTATATTCCCAATCATGCTATGAAAGACTAAAGCAAGTATCACTCAGTTGGAAACTCACTAAAATTGGACAATTGTTCTTTATCTGGAAAGCACCTGCTATTTTATGTACATCTCATAAAGACACTTTTACTAACCACTAATTTAGTGCTGCTATAAAACATTTAAACTTACTCCCTTTCAAGTAGACGTGTAGTACTAGCCTTTGGTTACAGGTAAATAGCAGGCAATACCTACAGTGATTGTAAATTGTCCTAGAACTGATTCTTTTACCTTTCACTGTAAAGTCTCCCCCTTGTCTGCAATGCCCACCCACATATTCATATGTATGTTTGGGGAGCTCAGCTGCAGGAACCGGGCCAACAACTGGGTTTTTTATACGCACATACACACACACACGGAGAGCAATGAATATTTTGGTGAAGAAATGCTGAACAGTTAAAATGTGGTTTAAATTAGATGGTTTTCTGTTTCATATGAGTATCATCCGCATCAGAATGGGCTCTTCTATAAGCCAGTACATTCTGAGTTTTTATTCATTTAGCTAGAAACTCTGTTGTATGGTAATAGAAAAAGATGCTGCAAATCTGCAATGATCTAAAAAGGTTGTGGTGTTGCACTCAAACAGCCTAAGATGAAGATGGTAAGAATCCCCAACCCATTACCCAAAACTGGATCTCATCAGTACTGCTGAAACAATTTGGCAGGAAACTCCTTTTTTCAGGTTAATTTCCAGCCTTCTGGCAGCTGTGTACTCTGCTCATCAAAACCATGAAAAAGACATATAATTCATTGGCAAGCTTGTTAAATCATTTACATATGTAACTACGAATATTTGAAAGGTTATGTCATAGACATGCCATTAGCCTAGGTGCTTTTTTTGCTAATCTTTTATAATTTGAACTGAAATTTTCCATTTTGGATATCTGTTTCAAGTGGATCTGGGGGTGGGGAAATGAGCTAAAACTTCTAAGATGAAGACTAAACAATGTCAAAGAATAAAGGAGATTATACCTTCTCCTTTCTTAAAGTTTAGCAGCTTCATACTTTGAAGAAATTATTTGGTATTTAATAGGAGGCTACCTTCATATTAAGTATTCTACTGTGCATCTAAGGAGGGTAAAAAAATCTCAAATTTGTTAAGATATAAGACCTTCAAGAGTATTATGAACATTGCAACTGAATTAGGAGTGGAGACTTGCAAAATTTAAGTGGTAATGTTTCATATGTCCACAACATAGCTCACTAGACTTTGAACTACTACACTATATGAAGTACAACGAGAATAAGAGCACTGAGAGTTAACTGGTGCTTACAGTGTTGATACGGTTGTACCTTGTCTTTTCCTCTGGAAGGTGAGGATAATTGCATTGCAGGGTATAGATACAAACTAATTTTCATGATCCACTTGTGTTCTAGTAATAGCATTAGTTCTAGTTCTGCTTCTATTGTTCTAGTAGGAGTATTCTGCCCTGTTATAGAAAAAAAAAATAAATATTCGTGCTCTGCAGTAAATATGCCCAAGGCAGTACATTAAACAGAAAGAGCCAAAATGTTGAATAACTGCTCTGTAAAGGAATACTGTTCACTCATGGCTGGTCTGGTGAGCATCCTGTAGAAAACACAGTCAGTGGATGTAATGCAATGCAGTACTACATATATCTACATATATATGTGTAGAAAGACACAGGAAAGAGCAAATTAAGATCAACTTTTCAACCACTTTGCCAAATGAAAATATTTTTGCATATGCCTATACATATGTCCTGCAGAAATGTAGACATATCGTTTAAAAGGGAAAAAAAGAATTTATTTTTTTAAAGAGATGTTAATGTTTTTTAAATTTGTCTATAAAATTACTAACAGTGTTAAACTTGGAACAACATTCAACTGCAGGTTCATTTTCTTGTGGAAATAAAACATGAAAAAATTGAATAACTGCTGGTAGGGTCTCAATTTCCATCATTTGCCAACTGGCCCTAGGACAGATTTCTAATAGCGGTGAAGTGAGTGCTACATTAAGACACACACTTGTGCCCTTAGTAGACAAGCAGTGTTCAAAACATTCCCACTGCTTTACCTTGTCATATATGCATGCTGATTGCCAACATTTATTAGCAATCTATATTAGAAGTAGAGTTCTGCTTTGGCTGCAAGAAATCTGAACTGCTTATTCCTGTAATTTCTCTTTGGCTCAAGAATTACTCCAAGTCTAAATTTAACATTTCTTTCTCTTAAAAAAAAAACAAACCCACTTCATTTTTAGCTTAACATCCAAACTGATAACACTAACCAAGAACACGTCTGATTTTAGAGCTGGAGTTTTGACAACATTTGTGCTGGAAGCAAGCTTCTGTTAGCCTGATTCATGCATTACTGATATTTGTTTTTCTCTTGTGTCTGGAACATAAAGTTCATTATACGGTAAGGTTTGGGAACACCTGAGTCCTTTCAGGTTTTGAGAAAAAGCATTTTTAGATCAAAAAGTTTTTTATTTACACTGCTAATAACTCATTTAGAAATTTTAGTTTTATCTTGTAGTTTCAAGTTAAATTAAGAAACATTTGTTCATGTTGCTTTGATCTTTTGGGGGGGTTATTTTTAGTAAGTAAAAGAAATTGTAAAATGTTATTATAATCTAGATGCAACAGTGCATGTTTTTCTAATGAATATTTATTTTCTTTAGTATTTTGTGTGCCTTGTAACATTGCTCAACATTCATTGTTTTAGTAAAACTGTGTAACAGCAGACACAGCCGGAACAGAAGTGATAAAAGCTCTAATGTACTGATTTTATTGTTTACCTACTTAAGTATGCATGCTAAATATAGCAAAACTTTTATTTATGTTTTCTACAGACTTGAAAATTGGAATTCTCCATAGGCAGCCCAACAGTCCTGATAAACACAGGATAAAGCATGGAATGTACCAGTGGGGATCTAAGTCTAGGATAGGGACAAGTTGTATGTCTCACTGTATGAAACTTTGCTGTAGTGGAAAAACTGACAGTTTCAGGTCCTAGTTGTCAACATCTTCAAAATGTTTAAACGCTACTCCACTTTCCAAATCACACTTTTCAAATATAGCATATTAAGTTCCATGTACCTTGTCTCCACCTGCGCGTATTTGAAACACCTACATGTCTGATAAGGTTGCAGATAACATATCAAGGTTTTATAATTTCTGTGTAAAGAAGAGTTGAAGAACATAAGGAAAGCCTATTCTGCAAGTTGGAAACTATGCAGGTATGTTTATAGATAAACATTTCTTTTATAGATTTTTTTCCAAATCAAAATATTTTACAGGATAACTGCACTTCAGACAAATCATTTGAGGCTGGCTTTGGTAGAGTAGAATAAGAGATAGAGATACCAAAAATCTCAAAAAGCCATTTGCTATTGTGGCTGCAACTAGCAGTTCCTTTACTTACTCACAGCTCTTGAATAACCCATGAAAGGAGGATAAAACCCCAAACAGAATAAGAGACGAGATTTACATTATTTAGGTTGAAAGCATTTCTTTCATTTCTTTTTAATGCAATTCAAATTACATATGTATGTTTGTTTCTTTCTTAAAACTGCTCTTCCAATTCCTGTTTTCTGTTTATCTTTACCTCCCTACTCTTCTTCTTTCACTTCTTTTGTTCTCTTGCTTCCCCTTGAGTGGTCACAGCCACTTGCTTAACTCTTCATCATCTCTGTCTTTCTCTAATGCAGAATGCGCTCCATATAATCTCTTCGAAAAGAAATTTGAAGTGAATTTTTATGTATTGTAATCTATAGGATCTATTTCTCTGTTACCAAGTGAAGGAGTTACACATATAAATCTGTAAATGATTTTAATAACTGCTGTTATGCAGCTCTGTATATCTTGACAAGAGCACCAGTTTTCCAAGCAGGTTATCCTTTATAACCCTTCTTCAGTTGACTCTTGATATGCACAGTTAAGATACTGCTCTGGTGCTTTTCTTGGCCTAAGGAAATATGGTTATATGAAACACAAAGCATTAGTCCTCTTCAGGGCCTGTGATGAGTAAGGAAGCATGAATTTTACTGCTTACTTAAATTTGAAATTCTTGTCAGTAAGTGCCCGGTCTGCTCTGATTGGTATAATTAAATAGAAGGATTCTAAGTGTGCTTCCTGGTTAATTGTTTGAACAGCCAGTGCATTTTTTGTAAAGTCATGGCAAAAATAACTTGTCTAGTCCCACCCCACAAATACAAACAAAATAAATGCTACCTTTGTCTGCTCTGCTGCCTCTGCTCAGAATTAGGTTTCTGTTGGAATTTCCTAGTTCCTGAATTCACTTTTAGGTGACACTCTTGCTGATGAATGCATTTATCTTTAAAAGTACCGGGATGTGGTGTGTCTAAAACTAATGAAGATCTGCCATCAACAGCAGTAGTGCAGATACCTTCCAAGACAGGTGTTACAGGTCAGTGTGAAATGTGGGATATTTCAAGGTGGCAGAACACTGCCAACTAACTGGGCAAGAACATGGAGTTTTCTATTAGGTTATTTGCCTGGGACTTGCTGGGGTTTGCTGGAAAACAGAGATTTGGGGAGATGCATGTCCAAGATTCTGGCAAGAGCCACACAGAATTGGTTAATCACAAAAGGGATGTTTTATTCTCCACAGCAGCTGGCTGGAATTGGCATGTCTTTATATCCTAGCTACCAGGAACAATTTTTTTCTCCTCCATTTTATTGCTGAGGATCTGAAATTCCCATGCTGTGCTATAACCCTGTCATGAAATTGTGTGAAAGACTAGTTTCTAGTTTGGGATGTTCATAGACCTTCACTGCTCTGAAAGGTCACAAAAAATTAGTCAAGTTATGGAAGTGAACATCACAGCTATCAGTCTACTCTAGACTTAGAGTTGTGCCTAATCCCATCCTTACCTTTCACTTCTGATTTTTTAAGAGTCTAACAATCCAGGAAAAATGACATGTTAAGAGTTTAAAGTTCAGTAGGTTGTTAATGCCTTGCTTCCTGTTACTCAGTTGGGGCTTTTTGGAAATGTTGCATTTTTAATATACTTTGACAGATCTCTTTCAACTTCTTACAAATTTTATAAACAGTGATGAAAGTTTAATATTGTTTGGTATCTTCTGGGAATGTGGTCAGTATCTGAAGGAAGAAGAGAAAATTCAGAAAAGTTTCAAACAGAAGACTATTACCTACCTTGAATGCAGTCTTCTGCCACTGTTCTATTATACATAATTTGATATTAAAAAGTAAAAATCTAGACTGACTATAAGATACACTGAAGAAAAAAAAATAGCTATAGGCTGAGGACATAGTACATACTTGACTTCAATGATAGGTTCATACTTTTCTTGAATATTTTATTTTTTCTTTCTGAGATCAGTTTTGGTTGAACTAAATCTACTATATTTAGATCAAGAGTTACTTCCTTGTGTGCACCGAAACACACAGTCAATATTATGTGTATTAACACATTCCTGTCCCATACTGTCTTAAGGGATGGAAGAAAGGACAGACACTTCTGAAAAAAGTAAGTATGTGTTAACAACATGATGCTTACTTCTTTAGGGAAAATACCCTCCAATTTAATATATATGTAGGCTTTTTGTCTTTCTTTAACATAGGTAATGAGAGTGAAAGGGTCTATGTTCTCTGCTTAGCATTCACTTTGTAGTGCCTTATGCAGCATTTGAAGTCGGCTGATAGACCATGATAGTCACTTTTGGCTGATAAATTCAATCAAAATTATGTCATCAAAATAAAAAACCCCAAACTTATTGAATCATAAATATTATTGTGATATTTGGAAAGCGAAAATTTCTGAAAGAGGAAATAGAATTAAGTGGATTTGAGAGCTTCAAAGGAATCAAATGTTTAATAGTATTGGTTTACAAATTCTCTTGTTTTAATTTTCCCACCGTACTAAGTTCTTATATGCAGTTTCTTGTCACGTGACAGTTGAACATTCACATTTAAAAAAAAATAGAATTTTTCTTCCTAGTATCCATCTGGGCTACCTAAGAAGCAGTAAACCTGATGGCTGGATAGGTTTATCAGATTTGTTGAAGCTAAGAGAAGGCTGATGGTCACTTCTGATGAGCCTGTCCAAGGTGCAGTTGGGGGGCTATCAGCAGCATGCCAGCAGTAACTTCTGAGGAAAGAAATGCTTAACATAGTCAAAATGGGATTTTATTATATTTCTACAGCACTGTTGAATGGCATCTTGTATGTCATGACATAGCTATAAAAAGTACAACATGGGTTCAGTACTGCTGCATGAAAGTGTAGCCACGGGCTCCTTGCAGGGCTTACTGACTTCAGCTGTGCTCCATGCAGCCCATCAGCCATCAGGATTGACTGGCTCATAGAAGGCTATTAAAAGTACAGGTTTCGCACTTGAATATCTTGAACCTATGAAAATTATTCAGAGGTACTCAAATACTGGCAAGATCATTATGATTTTCTTTATTCTGTGTTCTGCAGTTCCCCACAAACATTAAAGACAGGCACAAGAACGAACACAAGGGTTCAGCAGGTTGTCAACAAATGGGTTTTGGTACTTGTCTTAAATGATGCTGATCTCAGTACATTAAAAGAGAAATCAACTCTGTTGCTTCCGTCCAATAAAAGGAAGAACACAGGGGGCATGCACATTCTGTGCTGTTCTTCTGCTAATTAGTGCTTTGAAGGAACCATACATGAAAAACTCCCTGCTGAGCTTACTGAATTTTATATAACAGCCCTATTATCTGCTATTAGTGTTAAATGTCCGTTTTCTCTCATGGTCCCATGTTGGTAGAAGAAAACCTACTGCTTAGGCTTCTTATGTTGGCTTGATTGCATGTAGTGCTAAGGGAAGACAAAAATCCTTTTTAAATGACCTCAGAGCAAGAAAAATCTTTTTCAGTTGGAAAAGTGGTTGGGACTGTTTTGGAATGTGTTGTTGTGGCTTTAACAATAGTTAAGTAAAACTACCATGTACATTCTAGCTGCCTATGGGACTCTTCAACAAGCAAAATGTATGATATCATCTTTCCCATCATCCCCACTGTTTTGGGGAAGGGAGGAAGTAGATACGGAGTGGAATTATGCGAACAGTCTCCAAGATACACTTTTGATCGGATTACAGCTTGAGGATACTTGAGAATTTCTTTGCTTTGATAAATAAGCTTTGTCTGCAATTTTTCACATGCTTTAGGTTCCCCATATATTTACATAGCTTTTGATGTTTATGTCTGTGGAGGCTGGTTGCTTTAAATATTTAAATTGTCACAGAGCATATAGCTTTCTTGAATTGTGATTTGCTAATTGAATTGTATGACCATAATATTTAGTGTGAGGTAATGTAAATAGTGCAAGATGTGTACAGTAATATGATAAAAAGTCCGAAAAAGCTGTTATTTGCCTTTCTTTACTTCCTCTGGCTTCTTGTGGATTTTTTGGCATAAGCATTGTAGGGTAACAGAAGTTACAAACTATATCTCAGAAACTGACTGCAGAAAGCTAACTCTGATATCCTGCTGTGTTACTGGGTTGTTGGCACATTTGTAATATAACAGGTTAGTATTTAGACACTGCTTTTAGAAGAGAACCTGAGAAAAAGATACCTTGTTCTAGCCCTTGTTTTGTTTTGCTAGTACTTGCAATAGAGATGAGGAGTTTCTTATTTTGGGAAAGTCAGGACCATTTTACACTGTTGAGCACCTGCTACTTTTATTCCCAAAGATGATTACTGATTTTTTATTTACACCTAGGAGTTGCCAGACTGCTTTGCTTGGGTACCACTGGCCGTGAGAGCTCATGCAGAACATATATGTTCATCCTGGCCTCATTTATTCTCTGAGCGGACACTATGATGTACCCTAGCATTTTAATTGATTCAGGGTGTGAATATAAGGCTGCATGGCCTTCGTGCACTTCCTCATATCCTGAACCAGTTCAAATCTGTTTCTTTGCTTGCCTGTCAACAACCTGTGTCTTGTCAAATCATGTCAGCAGGTGGCTTGTGACTGCCTATGTGTCCTGAAAAGCCAATGCTTCACACAGGCAATTCAGAGCCCTCACCTGCCAGTGTTTCATGGGTCTTTTTCAGTTATGTCTGCTGATGAGAGTATATTTTCTGAAAGAAATCTTAAGCCCTAACAGGCTTTTAAAGAATTTTAATTTCAATTCTAACCACTAGGAAGACTTAAATTCATCTTGAGAAGTGTCCTCCACTTCTGCAATATTTTCTCCTTATGTCCTGTACAATGCCTATATTCCCATCAATTGGTGTCTGTTGACATATGCACTTAGCCTCTAGGTAAAGGAGTCGAGGCTATTCTTGACAATTTTCACTATTTACCTCTTCAAGTATTCTTCCAAATTTTCTCCATCTTTCTTCAAAGGCATTTCTTTAATCTCACCACTTGTGATTTTCCTTTTCTTTTCCTCTCTGATATTCATGCTTCTATGTGAACCTGGGTAGAATAGGCTTTAACAGTGGAAAGAACAGCATCTCATAAAAGTTGACACTTGTCAGTCTGTAAATGAAATCAAGCTTCATTATTTCATTATCTATACCTGTGAAAGGGAAAATAATTCACTATGATTGCTTCTCTCCTACATTACCATTCCTGTGAATATAGTCCATAAATAGTCTCCATGTGGTATCATATATTTTCACTTAATGGCCTGCAATCTGTAAATCATTTTTCCAGGTGATGCCTATTTTAAAATCATATGTAGTTTTTATTACATCCATGGTATAGGTACTTCTTTAAATGAACATTTAAAAAGTAAATGGACCATAACCACATTTATAGATCCTTTTTCTAGTGGCATGTGTGTTCACATTTGGACACTAAATCATAGTTTCTCAGACTGGCAGAGGCTTTGACCTTGTAAAATATATAGTTACAGAGTTACAATATGAAATTTTGGGACACTAACCCAAAACAGTAGTCTGAAAGCTAATGGCTAAATGAGCATGCAGCTGCAGAGAGGTTTTTCCTCAGCTGTGACTATTATGGGTTCCTTAAAACAGAAATTTCTCAGGCTTAAAATGAACACAGCGCTCTCCAGTCTTCTTCACTACTGAATTTTGGACTCAAGGAAAGCTAACTTTCAGGTCTCCATTCATTTTGAAGCTTTTGAAAAACTAATTTTTTCTGGTGTTTGCCTCAAGTAATTTTTTCCCCCACATTTAAAAGTCATACGCTGTTCAATGTGAAAAACTGGCTTCCTTGGCTTTGAAGCTTTTCAAGCTTCCCCCTAATCTGCTGCAATTTAGGACCAGCAAAATGGAGATTTCAGAATGCTTCATTATTTCTGTTCATTCTACATGAATTAGAAACCATGATAATTTCCTGAGAGTGTTTTCAGAACTTGTCATGTCCTAAGATGAAGGTTAATCTCAATCCAAAAAGCTGATGTATGCTGTTCGCTGCTGTTTGCTCATTTATTTCCCTTCTGCCTTCTTCCCTTTGCAGCAGCCCTTATGGTGCTCCTGGCAAACTGGGAACGAGTAACTTAAGATGTTAGATTTCTAGAGCATGCTTAATTTTTCTTTCTTCTTGGGTGAATTGCTTCACATACAGGATGCTTGCTTGTACAAATAGTTTGTAAAATCATTCAGAGAAGGGAAAAAAATCAGTTAAACTAATGAGGTAAGGTTGGTCAGAGCAATAGCTTAAGACAAAAACTGGAAAAGGACTGCCTTTCTGGGTTATCCTAAATGCTGAATGAGGGCTGTACTGCTGTTGCCAAGCTTTTGGCATCTTTCAAAATTGTAATGATAAATTTAAACCCCTACTAGTATCCTTTTGGAGAAAAACTGTTGATGAAATGTGAGCTACCAATGCAAAGTAACACTGTATTTTGAATCTGGGAGTCAAGTTAAATTAATGTCATGATTATAAGACAAATATGATAATCCTTTCTGTTGCTCATTTTTTCAATTGAGGCGTTTGTTTCTTAATTGTGATTGACTTGTATGCATAAATAGCTTTGCAGGGTTAATACATTGCTTTCTAGTAAGTATCTGGACACTTTCCCACTTAAAACTAGTTGGTCTTCTCATAGTGCCCATTTCCTCTCTCTTTTTCCCCCCCCATCCAAATTGTCAGACTGTCGTTTAGAGAGGAAAGGAATCCGTGTATCCACAGGCATCCAGATTAAGCACATAGCTTTCAGATGTAAAGTCCTGCAATGGTGGTGCTCGGCTGGTAAAATATAAAGCTTCCAGTTTAGTATTTCATCCCATACTCAGGAGACATGGATTTACCTTGTTACAGTTGTATTGCAACTTCTAACAGTAGTGATGGAGTAGTACAAACTTTAAAGACAAACGGCATTTGCCATAGAATCGCAGAATAGCTGAGGTTGGGAGAGACCGGACTACATCAACGAGCCCGCCCTGCCTGCTCAGAGCAGCGCCAGCAAGGCTGGGCAGGACCATGTCCAGTTTGGAACGGAGGATTTTCGAGGACAGCGACTCCTGCAGTGAAGTGACTTCATATGAGCAAGTGTGCCAGTTTCATGGCCAGCCCTTGACGTGTTGGGAGAGAGCAGCCCCGTGAGTTCTGGGGCGGCCCCTGTATGGAGGCAGACACCGCCGTCTCCAGGGGCTCCAGCGGCCCCAGCGCAGGGCACGGCTGAGCCCCTCAGCCACGGGCGGGCGGGCAGAGCCCCGGGGAAAGCCTGGGCAAGGGAGGGCAAAGCGCTGCCCGGCAGCCAGGGCTGAGGGAGGGGAACCGGGTGAGAAACAGCCCTGCGAGCCCCGAGGGCAGAGCGGGAGGAGGGCGGGAGGGGAGGAGAGACCCCGGCAGGGATAGTCCTGCAGCCGCTCGAGAAATTGCCACTCCCCATCACATGTTCCTGTCTGTATTTGGTAAAATATAGTAAATAATTAACATTTTTTAGGGTCTGTGTAAGGCCTAGGTTCTCCTTGGATGTGAACTCCACAGATCCTTGTTTTGTCTCTTCAGGGAGTATTCTGTCTAGAAAATGAAATATTTGGCCTAAATATAATAGCTAAGGAGTAAGCTATGCCACTTGAATAGCCATGGACACTAATTCCCAGTCTTACCTTGTGACCTACATTTGTATGCAGAAATGCAGAGGTGCCAATGTCAGTAATATCTGTGTTGCATCACACCAACCACACTGCTTCTCACTGTTTTAAAATGATGTTTGTTTACATTTTTGTCATGCTGTGTAATTCTTTGTCTTTTCTAAGAAATTAGTTGAAAACTGCGAAAAATGGTCACAGCTAACCTGTGGAGGACAAAGGGCTTTCTGTTTACAAACAGAGAATGTGAATGTTAATTTTGATCTCAAGGTATGTTTCTGGCAGAGTACATTAGCTCAAATGCGGTTTTGTTTTTCTTTAGTAGGAGTACCTAGACATCTTAATTCTGCCCTTCATACTGTCAATCATTATCTGGAAGAAGCCTAATAAACACGGAAATGTTTCAAATTTTATTTTTTTGAATAACAGTGTTAATTTTAGAGAACACTTTGGGCAAACTCTGGAGCAGGCACAATTGTGAAGAAATCATCAGTATAAATTGTGTTCTGCAAGGGGAAAAGAGACATAAACATGAATCTATTTTTTTAGTATGTGTTATATCTGTATCATTCCCATGTCATATTTAATTATTACAGATAGCTGATTATGCTAAAGTTCTGTGAAGCAAATAACGGGTTTCACAGCGCTATATTTCCATAGTTTAATTTGGCATTTTACACTTAAGTCATCGTGACAACTATGTTTTCCTCACCACTCCCCCATTTTCTGAACTTTGAGCAATGAAAGCCCCATGCAAACTGAGCTGAGGCTGCCCAGCTGTGCAGGCGTGACTGTGATGTGGGAGCAGCTCCCTTTCTCCAGCTGGCTGTGGTAGGGAGCTGCAGTCAGGGGAAGCACACTGGCTGGCTCCTGAGCAATGTGCCATGTTTTCTCCTGCTGCAAGGCTCAGAGATATAGTTGGCTGGTGGACTGATCAGCTGCATTCAGCTTATGTCTTTGAGGAGCTGAAGAGAATGTGTGCACATATTTTTTGGGGATGAAATATAACAGGTAAAGAATAATTTCTACAAAAATATTTAGTTTCTTTTTCTAGTTTTGGGCATATGTCTACAGCACAAGGGATACTTCTGTATGTGACTTTTACATTAAGTGGTTGAGGTCATATTCACCTCAGTCCTGGCATAATATGAACTCATCTGAACAATCAAACAAACTCCTCCTAGCTTGAGATCAACTTAGTGCAGTTGCTGCAGGTCCAGCCTGTGTGCATTAGTGCAGGATTCATGATCAGAAGTCTATCTAAAGCATCACAAGACTTTCTACCCTTCATTGTGAACTGTAATAGCTACCATGTGCTCCCCACCCACACAGGCTTAGTAAACTCACATGTACAGCTGACAGAAAACACTTAGTTTCAAAAATATAAATCTGCATACAATGCTGAAGGCAACAAAAACTTTCAAAACAGTGTATTTCCAACCTCCGTTGCTTCGGGTGAAGTGGAATGTGAAGTCCTTGGTACAGGGTTGATATTTTTATCTGCCATGTCTCACACAACTTAATGGCCTCTCTCAAACAGTAAAGTAAGTATAATCTAGTAGCAGAGGTTGATTTCACTCCACAGACACTCATGCCCTTGTTTTGAAGTCTGAGAAAACTGTATCCCATTCATGAACTAAAATTCATGTCCTGCATTGCTTGTTGCTCAAGGCAAGGAACCTTTGTAGTCCTCCAGTTGGTCCATGTCCAATCCAGCTGCTACAGTCAAAAAAATCACTATCTGGGTGAAGTAAAGGTAAATGTATTTCATACTGAAAGTCAAAGAAGATTGAATGAGAAGTTACTCCCTAGAATTGTTTTTTTGGTTTTTTTTTTTTTCTTGTCCCAGTTAGTTAAAGCAGCCGGGAGTGGTTCATCACTGTGTGGGTGTAACCCAAACTGTGTATTCCATACCCTCTATGCCATTCCCCACAAACTGTTAATGACAGGCCATTTGCAGCAGCTGCCCAGAGCACACCTGACCCCTCAGGCTATAAGCTGGGTGTTAAGAGGCCTGTGAGATAGGAGGATGTTCCTGTCCTCATACCCAGGACTCACAATCACCCATTGTGGAACTCCCCACCCTGGGGGAGGGGCTGGGCATTCCTGCCTGAACCTGGGTGTATGCAATCTGGGAGTCTGGGGACTTCTGACTCCACTCGTGGGAGCCAGGCAGGAGGA
>VZRE01014419.1:0-21370 GCA_013396775.1 Cephalopterus ornatus | reverse complement strand
GACTGCGAGCCCCAGTCTCACCAACAGGTTTTTCCTATTTTTACTTTGGACTCAGGAGGACCACGTGGGGCTCAGCTGGTGGCCAAGGAACACCATTGTGTTCGTGCCCCGGGGTACTGAGTGTTGTGGGTTAAAAAACCAAAAAAACAAAACCCAAAAAACCCCCCCAAAACCCCCCAACCAGCTGTCTGCAAAATTGTATTTATTGTATTATTTTCATTAAATTGTAATTCTGCCTTATAATCTCTTTGAGTTGGGTTCATTTCTCCTGCTGGTTTACCTTTAAGCCAACACATTCTCTACCAGGGAAGAATGTATTCTTTATTTTCCTATGGCAAATATCTTTGTAGACTGCTTTTTCTCATTTTCTGTTTTGTGACCGTGGTTTTGTAAGAGTTGCCATTTTATACTTGTCTCACTAGCACTAATTTTTGCGGACCATTATGTTTATTCAAATGTAATAGTGTGTGATTATAAACAAGACAATTTCTTTCCAGTACCTGCTTTAAATCTCGTGGAATCTAGTGATCTACATTGAGGTGTCTTACTTCTCGTGGTGTAGAGACAGGGCACTGATCCTGCCGCTCTGACAGAAGTATTTTATAACTGCATAACCTCACTTTGTGGCTCTGCTGAATCCTTTGTATTTGTTTTGCCCTTTCCTTCACTCCCTTATAATATTGATGCTTTTGCTTGTGCTTCCGCCTCCTTGCCTCTTTCCTCCTGCCAGTTCATTTTGGCATTATTGTCCCATTGTTCAGACTCAGGTATTGTCCTTCTCCATAGCCCTAACTGCAATGTCAGAACTTCCTCCAGTTCCCTTTCAGCTCCTAACCATGAGCCTCACATATGTAAAATGGATTAAATCTCATCCTTTTTAGAAAAAAACAAAGGCATGTTTCTTTTTACTAACATAATAATAAAAAAAAAGTCAGAAAAAATGCCTGCTCTCAGACCAAACTACTTCTCTTGCTGTTTCCATTACTTCCATTGCTCACCCACCACAAAGATACTGCTGTTTCTACACTTTTTTCTCCCCCCCCCTTTTCCTGTGCAGGATGCCAAGCACACAGGAAGGAAGAAGAACAAGAAATAGTAATAATAACAACTATGATCCAAGCAGAATAAATCTCTGAGTAATGCTGGCACCTCTGTTCCAGTGTGCTTGAGTGAGTGTGGCAAACGCTTTGCAGAAGTGATTAAAAAAAAAAAAAATCAAAGACAATTATGTGCACATATCTGAGTTAACAAAATGTCTTATGATATCTCAATTTACACCTGTAATAAGTTACACTAAAGTTACAGGAACTGTTCATACGCACAAAACTTGGATAAAGTTCACTTGCTAAATTAAGGGTCCAAGTTCTTTTCCCAATTGTATAATAGTTTTGAAGTAAAACAATACTCTTTGTAAATGATAAAATGAAAAAAAAGAAGAAGGAAACTTAGCAGGAACAATAAGAACTTTATATCTTCCCCTCTTCTCCCTTCCCTTAGATTTGGCAGGATTCTTCAGGAATGGAAAACATACCTTAACATTTACCAGCATACATGAAGGGATTTCTCAAAATTTATTGAGCCAAACTTTGAAAGGGTCTTCAACTCACTCCTGCATGCAAAGTTCATGTTCACCTTGCTGATGGTTATCTTTTAGTGCGTTAATGAGCCCACAGTGGAGATAAGATGCTGCTAGGAAAAAAACAAAACAGTTGGACGTAGGAATGACTTGGATAATTGCACAGTTGCAAAGCTTATTCTTTCTTATGTGCCTTTACCATGCGAAACTGAAGACATTTAAAAATGTGGCCTTGAAAGATATTTTTAAAGCAGCTATTCAACTTGGATCCAGTTTTGTATGCATAATTATACACATACATGGCCTGATGGTTATCTGACACAGGTTTTATTGCCAAGGGACACATTCCATTGTTTGTAATGCACACTAGAGTAAGTCTACCATGCCTACCCTTGGATTTATGTTGCTGCAGTGCTTGAGAGACCTTGTCATGGATGAGGAGTTTGTTGTGTTAGGCTCTGCACAAATGTAGGACAAATAGGTGTTCCCTGCTCCCAAGAGCAACCCTCCACAACCTGTTTGGATATCTGATAGTTTTTTTTCTCTCAGCTACACCTCAGATTTGAGAAGGTTTTTGTCAATCATCAGCAAAGTATAATGGTTTCAGTTTACACTGATGACAATACAGTCTTTAAGAGAGCTTTTTCATATTGTAAACCTTGATCTGATTAATAGAAGTCTTTTATAATATTTTAATCTCTGTCATCAAGAAAACTTGCAGGAAAATTCCAGGTGTGTAAAGTGGCTAAGTGGCATTGCTGTCATTTATGTCAGTAGGCGCGATAGTGTTAAATGAAGTACGGAGTGAATTTGTTTTCCCGTTGTGATTAGGTCATTAGAGCTTAAACTTGGTGTGTTCACAAAGCTTAAAACTCTCATAGGTGAGCATGTGGATAGTTAAAGTGCTCATATTTACTTTATAGTAAAGCTGAAGAGTGAAGACGCACTGATGACTATCCATGGAGTACTTGAGTTAAGGAAAGAAGGAAGATGCATGAAGGGACAGTAACTTACTGCTCTAAAGCAGTGAGATTGGTATCTTCACAATCTTTATAGGTAATCTGTTCTATTCCATCACTGTTGCCATATGCAGTTTTTACAGCTCTCATGTTTCGCTTTACGCTCATTGCTTTCCATCCTCTCACTGTGCATCACTGTGAAGAACTTGACATCTTCTTGATGACCTCCTTGTATGTATTGGAAAACCACTACGAGGTTCCTCCAATGCCTTCTGTTCTCCAGGCTGAAAAAGTCCCTGTTCTCCTCAGAGGACAATGTTCCAGCTTCAGTTTATTGATGTCCATCCTGTATCAGGGGCCCACAATTAGACAGATAATTGAAAATGGAATCTCACAAGGTCTGAACGGAAAGATGGAATCCCTCCCTTCCATGTTCTGGCTGTATGCCCTGTTGACACAGCCCAGGGCACTGTTGGCTCTCCCTGCAGCCAGGGCTATATATGAAACTACAGAGACGTTAAGTGTCATTCTACCTATGTTGTGCTACTTAATTAACATTGTTCAGTTCTTAAAATTCAGATCCAAAGCACAAAAACCCAAGTAGGAGTCAGGAAAGTGAGATAGTAAGGTGAGATTGAATGTTGGAATGCAGAATCATACTTGCAGCTGACCATACCCAAGGCCCAATGCATCTGAAAATGCAAAAACAGTTGGGATTACTTTCTTGGTTCAGGTTCTCTTTTCGCTTGTGCGTTTTCAGTTGTTTGATTAAAGAGGGTGTCTCTGAACATCATATATCAATATGTATCAGTTTAACACTGTAGCGTAATGTGCGTCAAGCCATAGGAAAGCAATGAACAGAGAAGTTCTATGGAACCTCCTGTAGACATGAATCTAGCTTTTTCTCCTTGAAAACCTCTTAGAGGGTTTTTTTCATTATTTTTTGCCCTTTAATCAGTCTCCAGACCCTATTAAACAGGAACAAAAAGAGGAAGAGGAAGTACACAGTATCTGCTTTCTACAAAGCAGACTGTATTTATTTGTTTAAGTGAGACAGAATCTCAATGTCTTCAATGTTTCTTAAAAGCAGATTTAAGCAAATCATCCGGGCAACCAGCCAGGCAGAATGCATTTTTAGGCACTGACTCAAAGGCAATGTCAAGTCATATTAATCTGGATGCCTAGAAATAATATATATGAGATTTTAAAAAAAGAATACTGAAAGATCATCTTGCCACAGTTGTGGCTGATTATTTGATCCAGGTCAGAGAGAAATTGCATTGTAAGTCTTAAAATGGTGATGAAAAATGTTTTAAAATATTAAGCTAATAGATTATCCAAGGCTGAATGTCATCTGCTTGCTACTTCTCAGACACTTCACTATGGTGCACCACCTGAATATAGTCAACAAAGAAGTTGGTTCAAACCACCACCTTACCAGGAAAAAAAAAAAAAAGAAAAAAGGAAAAGGGAGGTTTCTTAATTATTTACTTATGTGGAAAACTTGATTAAATGATTGTATATCTCAGTAGGAGATTGTTTTATATTACCAGGTTGGAACAACTGCTACATTGATTTCTCCCATTGTTTTTATGTGTTCAACAGTACAAATTCAGCATCTCACCCATGGAATATCATTTATATGATGAGTAATTGATTTTGCTCTTAACCTTGAGTGATGAGATGGGAGCAGTGTTTTCCTCGGTTTTGAGAATCATAGGTTCATAGAATTTTTAGGGTTGGAAGGGACCTCTGGAGATCATTTAGTCCAACCCCCCCTGCCAAGGCAGGGTCACCTAGAGCAGGTTAGACAGGAATACATCCAGGAGATTTTGGAATGTCTCCAGAGAGGGAGACTCCACGACCTCCCTGGACAGCCTGTTCTAGTGCTCTGCCACCCCCAATGTAAAGAAGTCCTTCCTCATATTGAAGGGAAAATTCTTGTGTTTGAGTTTATGTCCATTGCTCCTCATCCTGTCGGTAAGCACTGCTGAAAAGAGTCTTGAACATCCTCTTGACATCCACCTTTGAGATCTTTGTATGTATTGATGAGATTCCCTCTTAGTCTTCTCTTCCCTAGATTGAACAGGCCAAAAAGCAACAATCATAGATAAACAGTTTTCATGGCAAGATAAGATAAGTTGCCCAATTGTCTCTAACAACATGGTAATTATACCTTTTATCAAGGCATGCTAGGATTTACAGAGGCTTGTCTCAATAGATGGTGCTGTTGTGTCTTAAACTGATTCCTAGAATGAGATGCAAACACTGACAGAGCAGTAGAGGCATAGTAAAGGTTCTGTCTCTGGGACGACTATAGGCAGCCCTAAATAAGTTTATTTGGTTTTGGTTTGGTTTTTCTGTTGTTGTTGTTTTAATTAAGAATGGGCAGGATTGATTTGGTGAGGTTTTATGTGTCTGTAAAACCTGTATCAAAACAAAAAAACCCTTTAAGGTAGGTCATAGAGTTAGTGTAAGGCAAAACAAACTCTCTGTGGGATGAATCAATTGCACTGCTGAGTCAGGAAAGAAAACTTTAGGTGTACTGAATTATTAGTACTTATGGCCTTTAGTTGCCTGTAAAAGAATACAACCACACCTTATCTAATATCACACTTTTCCTCAGACTATTTGAACCGCAACTCTTGCACAGGTTATGTAAAAGAGGAAAGTTGCTCAGAAGGGTGCTGCTAATAAGAGCATGAAAAGAGCACTGTGTTGGCACCGGCATGCTCTGTTGTTACTTCAGTACCTAACATTCAGAAATAAAAACAGCAGATTTTCTTTCAGTCTGGAAAAAAAGCCTGAAGGCATGTGTGCCTACAAACATGGGATTATTTTTCCCCCCCTTAGTTTTTCTTAAAAACATTTCCTCACTGGGATCTCTGGATTTCAGTAGTGCAATAGACTAGTGGTAGAGTCTGACAGCCACTCTGGTAATTTCTGTTGTGTTCCCCAAAGCTATTTTTGGCTTTTGCACAGTAGATAGCAATTCCTGGATCCCAGTTCTGCTGAGCCAGCTGGGTTCTTACAGCCTGTTTACAGTTGGGAGCTGTGCTGCTGAGAGACTGAGAACATTAAGAAATATTGGCTCTCTCAGGATAGTGGGAGGTAAGGCAGCCTTAAGTCAGCAGAAAATTAGGGCAGCATTAACTTACATTCCAGGTCTGGACCAGTCTTAGCCATGTAAGTAGCCTACATTATGGATAAACAGGAGGGATTTGATCTGTTTAATGAGCAGCAGCATCTTTTTTTTAAAAAAATAGATATAATTAAAGTAGCAGACTGCTGCCCCACAGCATGCTCCCAGATGGCAGCACGATCTTTAGGCCAGAGTTTCCGTCTGTTTTTTTGTAGGCAATCCCTGGAGCAACAGAAGTTGAGTTACTATGGTGACTTAATGCAGGACAGGTGGAGGTCACAAATACAAAATCATTCCATTTGTTGAGTCCCTCCTGGACACATCTTTTCCATTCTGAGGAGCTGATAAACTCTAGCCAAGCCAAGCTGTCTTGCTTTATTCCTCAAGAGCATGAAACAGTTATTTTTATGTCACATCTGTCTAGTTACCCTGTCATGAAATCTTCTCTTTGTTATATGCTATTAAGCACACTCAATGTCTCAATCAATTTTTTTAAGGCCAGAGAAGACGGCTGTGATTTAGAAATAACTGGATTCACTGGAAACTATAGACCTAGCTGGTATCCTCAAACTGTAAGCAGAATTTCCTGTTGCCACACATAAGAATTTACACTACAGAAATGATGATATGTGATGATATTTTGCTCTAATTACATATTTAACGTATCACTGACAAGTCTTAAAAAGCCACAAACAAATGTGTAGATTGTGGTGGGATAAGTACATGGACATGCAGACATGGTATTAACCTGAACGCCTTATTTCTTAAGTAGCTTACATTTTTATGGAGAAAAGCTGCTTTACAACCCATTTAGATGAAGATTTGTGTAATGTTTAGTTTCATTCCCAGTAGAGCAGTGACTGAAATCTGTTTAGTCTGAGACAAATGCAAGAGCATTGTAAGTGTTTTGCTTTAATTTGGATACAGCTAAGGATAAGGGACAGAAACTCTTGAAAATTAGTCCAAACAGTTATCTGTTTACATAATACTTGAGTCACTTGATTGAACTGCCATCTTCTTATCTTTGCATGCACAAGACTATTCCAGTCTTCTCAAAAGGGGTCTTAGGAGCCTGGATCACGGCTCTAAGCTCTATAAAAGACTGAACAAGCCTAATTAAGTGGCTGTTGAAATAAGACTAGCCACAAACATTTCAGAATTTATAAATAACTGACTGAATCTGGTGTAGCAAATCTTAAAGCCTTAAAGTAGATTTTGGGCTGTATTACATCCATAAGACTCATAGGAAGCCTGGTGGCATAAAACACAGATTGCAAGTAAACCAAGTTTGCAGGACATTAGAGCCACTGGTAAAGCCAGTAACCCTCATCTCCCTGGTCAATATTTTACTTTCCTTAAAACTCAATGCGTCTCTAAAATGTCTATGACTGATCACCTCAGATAGGGAATCGGACTGTTCCACTTTTAAGCAATTATTCCTTGTGCCCAGTAGTGGCTTTCTAGAGGGATGCTTTGTTCCTTGAATTCTAGCACGCTGTTCTAGTTTGTGCCTATGCTTATGATTGCTCTGTTTGCCTCCCTCAGCTACAGAAACAGAAGCTGAGTAGGAAAAATAAAATAACCTGAACTAATGTAAGTTTTTAATTTTTTTTTCTAAATGGAGGATTAATTTATTGATCCCTTTAAATCTCTGCAATTCTAGATTATTTCTGAAGAGTCCTTTTTTTTTATTTTTTCTAATAAAATCTTCTAAGTCTCATGCTGGGACCTGCTCTTAAGGATCAACCCTGTCAAATAATAGATGAATGCAATCTCATCGATATCAGTTACCCTGCCTGGAGGTTGTGACCTCCAAGAGGAAATCAGGAAGAAGCAGAAGTCTGCCTGCAGGAGGTTATGCCACTATTAGGAGCCACCAGCTTCTAGAATAGGTTTCTATTGTCAAATACTTTGCTTCACTAGGAGCCACCAGCAGCGACCGTCTGAGCTTCACTCTGAGACTTCCCATAGGATGCTTATATCTAATAACCAAGCCCAGATGAACTATTTCTGAGAAGTCCCAACCATCCTAAGACAGATTCCTGCTTCCCACATAAGAAAAAACCCCACAATATTGGAATAGTTTATGAATTTCTGCTGAATGAGTTGAAACATTTCCTTGAGATGTCATGTTTGTTTGTCCGTTGTGTTCAGCATTTGTTGTGCTGTTGGTACCATGATGGCTGGGGTGAGAAGGTGGATGTCAGTATTCCCCGTGATCACTGCACGCAACACTGGAACAAGCAACTGGACCTCTGTATATGATTACTTAAATGCCTACAAGGGAAACAGCAGAACCCTAACTTACTTCTAAACAATTTCACTGAATTTGGTACTCTGTCTTCTTCTCAATTTATTGTTCAGGAATGTTAGAGAGAACACATATGTGCTTGATGTCCCGCAGTAACAAATGGAGCCCCATCAATGGTTGAAAACAATCCTCATTTGTGCTTCTGCAATGTATTTGTACAAAGATCAACAATGTCATCTCATTCAATGAAATGTCATAGATTTTTTCCTGTCTTTCCTTTTCCTATCTTTCCTGCCCAAAACATTCTTTTGTCCCTGAGCTTAGTGTTCCGCTTAGGTCCCAGTTCTGCAATTTGGTACTGCAACTGCCTCTTTCTGCCTCCTTTACCAGAGGAGAGATGATTAAAAGGAGAGAAAAGAGAGGAAAAGGTATGAGTGTAGCCTAAATAACTGTTCACTTCCTCTTTTTCAGGCTAATCTGCTGTGCTGTTCATTTACAAAAGGAGCAGCCTGGCCACTACTTTATTTTGGTTGCAAATCTTAAAAAAGAAATCTTTTGGACTAAAAAGAAAAAACAAAAACCACCATAAAAGGTGGAGAGAACAAACCTAGGTGTCCCTTTCAAGCAGTTTGAATCTGCTGGGGCAGTGGATAAAGTCATCATTTAATTTCTGACTTCTTTTTGTGCTTACCACAGGGAGGCAGCTCTTGAGCCTGATTGGCCCTGCCATCCCTGTGGCATAAACTGGCACGCTCAAGTGTGATCTTAGTCCCCAGTAGGTGATTCATTCTAGTGGCTGATCCATGACAGGCTGGTGGGCAGGTGAGATGATTTAAAACCTGCTTTGAAAGGAAGGTATAACTCAGACCACATGTCAGGGCTGTGTGTGTTGAAGTGGGTGGGAGAGGGACCACGGTAGAAGTGGAGAAATAAGCAATGAGTCAGTAGCAGAGATGATTGAAATTTATCCAAAACATATTGCCTAAGATTTCTGTAGTGCCACCAGTGTTACTAATGATGAAGCTGGGAGGTTTGGAGTTCCACTGATTGGCAGCTGCACTCTTGGAAAGGGACATGGGGAAATGTTCTCATCTGTTAGGATCTCATTATTTGCGATGGAGTCTGACAGCTATAAGGTTACCTGTGTATAAATCAGACAGAAGAGGAATCAGACAGTAATTTCATTTTGCAGTGGCAGAGGGGAAGAATTGTCATCCTGGGGTCTGAGCAGCACAGCCATTGCCATGTGCTGAGCAAGCATATACCATTCCCAAGACACTTCCGTCCATGCTTCTGCTGCCAGCCCTTCCTCCTTGGAGTTGCCGTCCTTCTCCTTCCTCCGATTACTGAAAGAGGCGGAAGCAACCAGCAACACTTAACTGTCCCCTGTATGAGACGCATGGAGTTGAGAGTGAAGCTGCATTTATTTCTTACGTGTTCATGCCATTGCTTCCTCTCCTCCCAGTCTTGGGAAAGGCTGAGAGGAGAGGAATTAAACTGGCTTCTAAAGTAGGAGTCTCAGTGAAGAAGAAGAAGATAATTTTTTTAGAAACAAAATGAATCCCGGAAAACTAGCCCAGGCAGCACTGGAAGTTGGAGCTGGGTTACCTGGATCTTACGACAGACTTCTCCTGCCAGCATTTTCACTTGGGTGTCAGCTGGACCTGAAAGGAGACTTAGTTTGCTTTATGTTTGTTTAATCAGACCTGGAAGAAATAATGCAGATATTTATCAATTTCTAAAGGTTTTTTTTCTCATTCTCAGCTTGTGAGTGATGTGGATTCAGGTTTCATGTTTGGAAATTCACTGTAGTGAGTTAGAGTTGCCATAAACTCTGTAGGCTTTCTGAGGTGACTGAGAAGCTTACTTATCTGGCAATATATTATACATCTTCCAGGTCTTCAATCTGGGTTTCAAAGTGTCAGTTTCTAGCTACCTGGAGAGGATATATAATACTTTCTCAGAAATTAAGCAAGATCTGTCGTTCTTTTTTGAATGATGAAAGTGATGTAGGGAAGAAGAGATGATGGAGAAAAACTATTTGGTATCTACTATTGCCAAACTGGGAATAGTTACTCCAAAAAGGTGCTAAACCTCCCCTGATTTAGAATTAATTTAAAATTAAATAATATGGAAGATATTGAGGGAGAAGAAATAGTCCTGATTTCTGAACCTTTCTGTAACATGGCCTTGTTGATTCACCCTTCAGGTTGACCTAAGGTGAGGTACAGAACAGTGTGTCAATTCCCTTGAAACTGTAGATCTACTTACGAAGTATCAAGTTGTGATCCGTGTACTGGGTGCATGATTCTCTTATGTGGGTAAATAAATAAAAAAAGCTAGAAAATTAGGTACTATCTTCAGCAACAATGTTGTAAAACATAACTTCTAGCATTCACTGTAGATAGGCCTCTTAAAATGAAAACAGCAACTCTGGTTGACCACCTCAGAAGCTCTGGAGGTGCAGAAAGTATTCTGATTGGCATAAATTTACCCAGGAAGAGAGAGCTTGACATTGTTATGTACTCTCCCTCTCCCCTTACCTCTCTCCTTTTCCCTCCCTCCTCCTTCCTTCACCTCTACTATTTAGCAGTAATGAATCTGGGATGGTGTTCTATTTTTTAATGCTTATAAACCAAAAGCACTCATTTTTGCCAGACCTGGGAGTCATAAAGTGCCAGAGAAAATGTGGAGTTCAGTAGTCCCTCTCCTTTTCCTCTTTCAATGCACAGAAAGTGAGAGCTTCTGTGCCTGTGCACACCTGCACAGCCCCATCCTGTTGCTTCTGCTTGGGACATTGGGGATTTAGCTAATGGAGCTGAGACCAACAGATGTGGCATCACTTGCGCCCACATCCCTGCCTATTCCCTGACATTTTTGTGCTTGCAATGCTTTTCTTTGCAAATGAGGAGCCACAGATCCATTCACCATCACCTCCTCTATTAGCCTTTGTAAAAGAGGTTGAGAAGATTCATTACAAGTGGGAGGGAGAGGCACTGAGGGAAGGAATGGTGAAGAAGCCCAGGCAGGAGAAGAGGAGCAAGGGTGGCGGGAGATCAGGCTCTGCATAATGGAATGGGTTGGCATTGGTACCATGATTCTGCAGCTCCAGATATTGGGCTGTTTTGGGATAATTGCCCCTAACAGGTACCATACTCTTAGAGACCCATGATGAGGGCAGTTGTGCAAGAATCACATGCAGTATGAATGCATCACTTTTCTGGGAAAAACAGCTGAGTGCCCAGCTCTCTGCCAAACCTCATTATAGCTTTGTTTCCTCCTACTCCATTATCCAAATTTCTTCAATCCTCCTAGCTACTGTGTTGTGAATGACCTTTCTCAGCACTTTGCTTGACTGGAATTCCTTATTTTTCCCAGCACCAGACAATTTACATGTTCTCTTTTCACTGTTTCTACTGCCTGAAGTAATGCACATTACGTACCTCCCCTGCCCACTTTCTCTCCTATTTTATTTTGTAGCTCTGGTCAAAGACACAGATCTGTGAATATCATCCCTCTCTCTACTCTGCTGTGGAGACATTTTCCATCTTTTCTCAGGTTCTCAGGCTGAGCAGTCAAGAACACTGCTATAGAGGACCCAGATGACTGCAGAAAATGTTATTTACATCAGCTTATTCTCACTGGGAAAACCTGCAAGTTGTAAAATGTATGTATAAGCTTGCTGGCTGAGGCCTAAAGTGGAAATTAACCCTTTGCATTGCACTTCCCCACTTTGCCCAAAGGGAAGGGAAGGGAGGCAGAGAGGAGGGAAGGGAAGGGAAAGAAAGGGAAGGGAAGGGAAGGGAAGGGAAGGGAAGGGGGAAGAGGGAGAGGGAGAGGGAAGGGAGGGGGAGAGGGAGAGGGAAGGCAGAGCTAGAGGGATGGGAGAGGAGAGATGTTTTTCTGCAAGTATTTGGCAAGCTCTGGCACAGAAAAGGCTTCTTATGGGTTTCCTGGGAGCTGAGAAACAAAAGCAGCTGCTGAAGAATCACCTTTAAGGGAGATTCCCAATGGAATGTATTTAGCTCTCTGTGTTATCCACGCTTTCTAAAAAGCTGAAATAACAAATTGAGCAGAGTGGCAGGGAAGTTGTTGCTGTTTTTAGAAAGAGGGGTGGATTGATGCTTGACTGGCTGAGGAAGGCAGGTAACAGGGCCCCTTGCAGGAAAATATCATGGCTGCAGATCCTCTGAAGTGACACTGGACCTTGCTCCTTGTCCGAAATGGCAACTAGGCGGCTTTAGCATTTCTCTTCAGGAGAAAAAAATAAAAAGGAAATTGTCATTACAGTTATACTTCAGGGATTTCTTCCTTCCCCAGAGGAGGGTCAAGCCAGTATTCTTTTAAAAACTTCTTTAAATGTAAACCATATCCTTGTTGCTGGCAGGAGGGATACACACACATGTAACTTTGCAATAGTGTCCAAAGATTTTACATGTCAAAACCCTCTCACCACACAAGTGAAAGGCAGACGCTTGTACTGCACGTTAAGTCCATAATGAGAGACGTGTGTGTGCAGAGTGGGGGGCGTATTGGAGGAAATTACAAAATATTTCTTGAGTTAAGTATGTTTATGAAACATTTCAGTCAGGACCAGTTATACACCAGTGATTCCCAACCACATTCAAACTTTTTCATAGCATTGCATGCTGCTTTCTTGTCTCCCATCTTGACAGCAAACCCCACAGTATAGCTGCTGCCCCTGCCTTCCTCCACTGCTCTAAGTTTGAGAAGGTGCCAATGGAAAGACTTAGATAATCAGCCAAGCAAAGCATATTAGTTTGGTCTCTCATCTCTAATGTTGGCATTCAAGCCAGAAAGGTTATTTTAATTGGGGCCCAATTAGAGATTTTTTTTTTCATGGAAAGTGATTGTGTTAAATTTGAGATTAATGCTAAGACTGATTAAATTTAATCTGCACCCACATTTAACTTTCTATCACTCAAAAGTGGCTTCCACAACACAGAAGGAAAAAAAAAAGCAGACAGAGCATGGGATATGTCGATCTCAGCTATTCATCTTTAGGATATTACAGGAGGTGAATGTCTGTGGACAGTGAAAGGAGAGAAATGGCCTGGTTTTAGAGGTGCTATGTTTCCCAGAGAATTCCTGGTACACTTAAATTTTGGATGCTAAATCTTCCTGAGCTTCAGACCTGTAGAGCACAGAGTACATCTACATTACTTGCAGTATCAAATGAAAAAATCTAGAGTTCCTATTCTCTTGATGATTTTTATCCCTTTTTGCTTCATTGTAAATGATTAAAACCAACTGACAATATCTCCTCTCCCTCTTTCTTTCTTAATTCATTATGAATTCTGTTTTCTGGCTGACATCAGTACACTGTCATGGTTCAAAACTTTTCCAGTGCTTGGTTGGCTTGCTGCTTGCTTGCTGAAAAAAGTGTTTACATCAGAATTTTTGGAAAGAAAAACTAAAATGTGATGTTATGGGGAGGGGGGGGTTATTTTGTTTTGTTTCTACAGAACTTGAACTTTGAGATATTTACATTGTCTAATATGTGACTCTTACTAAGAAAAAATAATGCAAAATTTTCTGGTCTTTTTTCTAATCATTCTTTGTTATACCTTTGACAGAGTATTAATCTCTGTAGCGTGTGGCATTCTCCGCACACACGGAGATGGCTGGCAGATTTGCCAGAGGGTACAGTATCTTTAGGAAAACTCTCAGATATTCGTGTGATACATTTTTGTTTCCCCATTTGAGTTTCATGCACATCTCACTGCTACCTGCTGCTATATGCAAGTCCTTTCTGATGATTAGGTTTGACCTTAAAGATGCCTTCTTTTAAAGTCTCTGTGTCTGAAGTAGACTCATATGTGTTGTGTCCTACATAAGGAGTGAGCTCTCACCCCAGTGTGCAAATTTTGGGAATTCAAGTCTTTTGTCAGAAATCTTTGTACTGGAACAAAGATGATCTCTCTGTTTTGTGAACTCCATGAAAGCATTAAAAAATTAAGAATGCAGCTACCTATAAAACCGGAGACCATTCTAACTCTCACCTTTACCTACAATTTGATGTTTGTTTAAAGACATCAAATATCAAACCGGTAATGGGTTTGCATGCAGAGCAAGGAAATATAGTTATTTTCAGAGACAGGTGCAAAGTTTCAAGACATGAAATGATGACTTTCACTTACATACTGTTCCCAGTGCCAGCAAGGAGGTTATTCTCTACCAAAACAAAAATTGAGAAACTGCTCATTGGCAGCTTCATCTGTTAAAAGATTTTCCATCTACATTTGTGTTTGTTTATACTAAAAAAGTAACTGCATATATCATTAACTTACACTAATCATGTGGAGTCTAAGAAAATTTCCAGAAAGCCAATGAAAACTGTGGTTATTACGCACTAATTTACATTTTGGTCTGTTACACATAGTGCCTAGTGAGAGATCACTTGGAGAAATAACATTTTAGTAAGTCACAGTCTTTTGCTTCAACTCATATTAGAGTTTGATTCCTAAAATGAAAAAAGTACAAAAATGGGAAGTTGTGCCTAGTTTATAATATGATTGTCCTTTCTGAGTATCTTCTCAAAATGCTTGAACATCCTAACTCCCTTTGGTGTTTTTTGGCACCTAACTAAAAGCAACTTGCCTCCTAGATAGACAATGTAATTTAGAATGCATTAACTACAGTCAGATTATCTGCCACATGTTGAGATCGATAGATGGCCATATGGGCAACAAGAAAATTTGGACTTTAAGGTCTTTGCAGCTTCTTTTTCTGAGATGTTCCTGTAAACAACTAATTTCATTTTGGGGTTTTCAGACTGAGGGTCAAATGTACTTCATTTAATATCTATCTTTCTTCTTCTTTCTTTGATTAACAGAATGCTAACCTTGTTTTACTGTGTCCAGCTGGCACAACCTCAGCATGCTGATTTAATTTAAAAAATCACTACCCATTGTAGAAACCAGATGTAGCTGAATAGTAGTGTTTTGCTCATACTATTGCTCTGGTGGCTGAACTGTTCCAAGGGCCATTCCTGCAAGCAGAGCAGTGAGTACTTCCAGAGTAGTAAGAGCAGGCAGGAAGTGCTGCATCTGTGATGTGCCTGTGAGTGGTACTGTGCTTTGACAAGGCAGACATCTGTCATCCTGTGGCTCTAAAATTTGAGATGATTCTTCAAGTATAATGTTACTGGAGTTCACTTAAGTTGTAGCAGACTCCAAGCTGGTAGCAAATTGAACAGGCTTGCAGACATGCTCCCCGCCCAATCTCAAACTTGCAAGTACAAATTTGTGTCTGGGGAGGAGGTACAAGGGGTATGGACAGCTTCCTTTCAAAAAGTATAGAGCAGCCATCAATATTGTGAAGATCCCCATAAACTTAATTTGTAGTTCCACACTGCAATACTATCAACTCAGACCTGATACCTAACTACAGGGAGCAAAGTGCCATTTGCATTAGATACACCACTTGATTTATGAGCATTGTTCATGTTGTCCTAGGAAACAAAAGCTGGAAGGATGATTGTCACCAAATTACAGTAAACCTGACTGCTAGACTGCTCTATTTATCCCTTGCCTACCTCGTCTCTCACAAGTAGGTTGTCTAGCTGTTCTTCATACTGTTGTTTGTTTGGGAAATAAATGATATTATATAGGTAGCTGGATGCACATATGAAAACAACTGATAAGGGTAAAGATAAAACAGTCTCACATAAGACTTCCACAGCAGAAACTCTGTTTTGGTATAAAATGATAAGTCATTCAGTATCTTCCATTCAGAAAAGAGCCTATCACCTAAAAAGTATAGAGGAAATAATGGCTGCAGGCAAAAGCATGGGATCAATCGTGAAAAGGCTTGAACTTTGTTCTTGGCTTTGGACAAGTCACTACTCAATCTCTTCTTTACATTTTAATCATATATAAGTATCCAGTATTGCTGCCTGTCTTGTTTAAACTTACCCATTACATTTTGAAAATGGTTATGTCTCTCTCTTCCCTTTCTAAACAATCTCATGCTTCTGATCTTTCCTTATAGGTCTTATTTTCTAACTGTTTGATCGACCTCTTTGCCTTTGTCTGGACTCCTCCAAACAGTGCATGAAACTCTGTAACTGCAGTGTCTGTAACAGGGCATGATGCTCAGGCTCAGGCATTCTCTCTGAGGACAGAAGAGCGCTTGCTAAGGAGGCCAAAGTGTAACAACTAGGAAAAAAGGAGAGACAGTGGAGGTACTCTAAGACCTGAATATTTTCAGTACCTTCTATAGAAGTCTTGGTCACCAGATGCTAATGGTAAATCATCAACTGTAAGCATTGCTGTCAGCTCATTCAATCCTTATTTGTGTACATACAAGCACCCTTCATAAGCTTCCTTTTGCCTTGCTGTCATCTTAATTGATGCTCTCTACATGACTTTTTTTGGAAACCCACGCTAAAACTAAATTCATAAAACTATTTTGGCTATATTAGGATCTAATGAGATTGTATTACCTTATCTTGTATAGAAATACTCTAGAGATAGACTGCTTCATCCTGTAGTGGTCTCCCATGTGATAGGAGGCTCCTGGAACTTTAAGGGAACTGATACCAGCGAAAATGCTAATCAACTGCAGTGCCCATAGCAGTGCTTGGCTGCTTAAATGCCCCATGCATACTGATTCCCTCAACACTATGAATATCGCCATTCATTCTAAAAGTTATTGATGATGCACTTTTACTAGATTGTCCTATCTCTTGTATCCCCCATACCATATTAAGCAGATCAGGCATTACAATCATTGGTGGTTGCTTGAGTTTCATCTTTGGGATGTTACATGTAGTTTTGCCCCTGGCAGAAAAAAGGAAAATCAGGACTAGCTGAAACTTTAATCATATATTAAAACAGAACACATGACGAATAAACATTGTAGTACAATTAAATGATGGTGAGTTTGGGTTTGAGTTTTATTTTTTTTCAGGTGGGATCTGCTATCTCTGGAAAAGTATATACCAGGCTTGAGCTTTAGAGAAAATGGACTACTTGCTCTTAGTGGAGGCTGGAGTTTTTCTGTGCTGCCTTTTTGGACTTGGGGAATCTGAGAAGCTGTGTGGCAAATGGCAAATTTTTCCTCTGCTCCTAGTGAGCATCCAAGCAGCACTGCCTCAAATGCTGCCAGTGAGGGACTGCGAAGAATTTACTGGTGCTGGAGAAGGGAGCAGGTCTGGTTCAGTGTGGTGGGCTGACCCTGGTTAGACATCAGGTGCCTACCAAAGCCACTCTATTACTCCTCTCCTCAACTGGACAGGAGAGAGAAAATATGAGGAAAGGCTCATGTGTTGAGATAAGGGCAGGGAGATATCTTTCTCCAATTACTGTCACGGGCAAAACAGACTTGACTTGGGGATATTAGTTTAATTTATTACCAATCAAATTAGAGTACGATAATGAGAAATAAACCCAAATCATAAAACACCTTCCCCTCACCCCTCTCTTTTTCCTGGGCTCAAATTCACTCCTGATTTCCAATACCTCCTCTGCCCCAGCAGCACAAGGGGATGGGGAATGGGGGCTGCAGTTAGTTCACCACGTGTTGTCTGTGCCACTCCCTCCTCAGAAAGAGGACCCCTCACAATCTTTCCCTGCTCCTGTATGGGGTCCCTCCCATGGGAGGCAGTCCTCCATGAATTTCTCCTATATGGGTCCTTCCCACAGACTGCAACTATTCACGAACAGCATGAGTCCCTTCCATGGGGTGCAGTCCTTCAGGAACAGACTGCTCCAGCATGGGTCCCACACAGGGTCACAAGTCCTGCCAGCAAACCTGCTTCAATGTGGGATCCTCTTTCCAGAGGGCCACAGGTCCTGCCAGAAATCTGTTCCAGCACAGGCTTCCCACAGAGTCACAGCCGCCTTCTGGCATGGGGTCCTCCATGGGCTGCAGGTGGATCTCTGCTGCTCCATGGACCTCCATGGGCTGCAAAGAGACAGCTGCCTCACCACAGGCTGCAGGGGAATCTTTGCTCGAGTGCTTGGAGCACCTCCTTCTCCTTCTTCACCGATCTTGGTGTCTGCAGGGCTCCTCCTGTCACATATTCTCACTCTCCTCAGTGGCTGCTGTTGTGCAGTGGGGTTTTTTGACTCCTTCTTAAATACATTCTCCCAGAGGTGCTACCAGGGTAGCTGATGGCAACTTGGTCTTGAAGACGGTTGACATTGGCTCTGTTGGGCGTACGGAAAGCTTCTGGCAGCTTATCACAGAAACCACCCAACAGCCCTCCTGCTACCAAAACCTTGCTGTGCAAACTTAATACACCCAGAGAGCACACGGGGAGTCAGGCCTGTTGGAAGGGATCTTGTAGAAACATAGGCTATGGCTGAAGCAAAGGGCTGGAAGGTAGGGAGCTCTGAGGAGGGAGAAGGAACTGAAGGGAGGTTTCATAGCTGCAGCAGAGACATAGCATTAGAAAAGTGAGCATCAAAGAGCTCTTTCCTGCTCTTGTCCCTCCCTTTTCCATTTTCTTATAATAGTCAGCTGAAAACTAAATTTAACATCAGCTGGTGTGGGTTCTGGATAAGTGGCATCTCTGCTTTTCCCTAAACTGCTTGGACAGATGCCTTGAATTAAGTCTGTATCCTAGTGCATTAAGGGACAAATCAAGTTTGTATATGAAGGTTGCTTTCAGTGTGAGCTTCTTTATAAATAAGAAAACTCTTCATTGCTTTGCTTTAGCAGGTTTAACAGTTACAGGGTATTTGAGTGGAGATCATACTACATCTGGTAGGAAAAAAAAATTCATGCTGTGAGTGCTTCTTTTTTTCTGCTGGGATACTTCTTATATATATATCATTTGAGTAAGATATTCTAGTCTTCAGTCCTTACTGAGAGAATCCAGAATTTCATGGTGTAAATAGGCATTGCTAACTTAAGGTTTGCATTTCCAGGTTTAGTTTTACCACAAAGTACTGTATATTCATCTTTTGGGAGTCTACATTCTTGTTCATATATACAATATGTAGTCTCTGTTCCATGAAAATAAATCTTAACCAGTTGTGATCATGAGATAAACCCTAGCATATGAATTGCCTGACTTTGAAAACGGCTGGGAGCATATTTTGTACTTGAGTATATAGGTAGGAGACTGGATCAATGCAATAATGAAGTTAAATGACAGCCCAACTTAAAAAATGTCATTTGCTATTTTAAGAGATTATCTGTGTTGGGAGGATGATTAGGGAATGGAGGAATGTCCTTCAACAGGGACCAATACAGTCAAATACATCCACGGCTGGAGAGGGGCAATAGCAGGAATGCCAGTTACGCTGCCTCAGGGGAGAGAGAATGTCATTTCAGAAAGCGCAGGGCAGGAGGACATCAGCACATAACTATCCTAACAGAAAATCTATACGTTTCTGAGCACAAAGCCATTTGTAACTTTTCATATTGAGGCCACCAAATACAGTAGGAATTGAGCTGCTTCTGATGCAGCACTCAAAGGGTCAAATTCTTTCCTCTGCTGCTCCAGCGTAGCTCTGTGGCAGTCTGCTGGGCTCCGCCAGTGAAACTGAAGAGGAGGATTTGGCTTGCAGCCTGGTTTTAATCTGCACGTATGGTATCAATTTTGGAAGCATTTTCTGGTTGTCCTCACAGTTATAAAAGCGTAGAAAAATATATTTCTTCCCTTCCCATTTAAAACCCAGGCTTTTGTTAACTCATTTCTCTACCTGAAAAGTGTAATACTTAGATTCATCTTCAGTTTTCCCATAGGATTGTCCTGTCTATTAGTAAGTACTTCTGCTGTCTCTCCTAAGGGAAAGCTGCTCTGAAGAAACCAGCTTGCCCAAGCAGGTCCGAGTTCTCTCCTGCACACATAGGTGATGCTGAGTCCATTGGGACACCTATGGATCCTTCTTCTGACTATAGGTACTGGAGTGTCCTGCCCATCAGCCGCCTTTCTTCTTTTTCTTAGCATGTTCATCCAATTGTTTTTTGCTTAGAGATGAGTTTCATGGTGCGTGTGATATTGGCAACAACTGTGTACATTTTCAATGGACTGCTGAAGAGGAAATGCCTCCTCGTGCTCACAGAAATCTTCAGCCTTTTTGAAGAGTGCGGCAGCCATCAGCCATTGATAAATGTCTGGTCCCATTAATGAACACTGACCCCCTCAGAGCTCCATCTCAAGCACTGTTGTAACTTTCTTAATTGCTGGTTTACTATAAGGTATTTCTGAGGTAGTCTCAGGACAGAGTTCTTGATTTTGGTCCCTTTTTCAATGTTTGATGACACCCTTTTTGTTGGGATAGACACTGCTTCTTTCTGCTTCTGAGAAAAAGACCAGTCACTCTCCCCAGGGCACAGGACTGCAAAAAGCTGCCTGTAGCATGGATCTCAGCTTTCCCATGTAATTGCAGATAGCATTCATATTTTCTTCAGAATCTGAGGAAACTTGCATTTGAGAATCAGTTAAGCCTTTACGGTAATTTTTTTTTGCTGCTTTCTCATCTAATTCCTAATTTTTCTTCCTTTGCAATTGCTTCTTCTTTTGTCTTTCTGCCCTGTTTTTGAACTCTCCTCCTTTTTTTTACCTCTTTCAAATACCTTGACACTCAGTCAGCAGCCAAGATCAAAATTCCTACATGGCTGTACAGACCTAATATTCTTTGCTCTTTTAATAGGCCTAAAAATCTTTTTTAGCATAAGCTACTTCAATAAATATCATAAGATAACCCTTTAAGAAGCAAATGAACCGCAGTGACAGGATCCATGTGATAAACTTAGCTTTGGTTATGCAACTAGGAAATAAAACTTGTGGAAAACATAGGAGGTGAGAAAACTGAAGTAGTGAGATGAGTTGAGGTTATTGGGTCCAGAGTCATAAGAGCAGCCCTGTCATATAGGAGCCAGTAGATAAAACATGCCAACTTGAATTTCTGCTGACAGCTGTCCATGTGTGCTGATACTATTATCATAGGTTAACAAATCATGGGAAGTTCTCATTATTTCCAGCAAATTGGCACTGTAATTACTTCTAGCAATTTCCCTAGACTCCTTGACCTATAACAGCAGTAGTTCATAATGATTAAAATAGGAAGCAAAGGAGGGAGTTCATTATGCTTTCTAGAGCATAGTGCTTCTCTGGTACTTTATACAGAAGATGTATCATCTGTGTTGTGCTGGTTAGATTTATCTCTCATGAAAGACAGGTCTCTAATTGCTGAACTGACTGAAATTACCTTCTAATATACTTATCACGAAAATAAGCTTTAGCACCTGCAGACCAGTATGGCTGTGTCTATATTTCAAGAACTGAGAACGTCTGAAAGAGGTTCTCTTTTGATACAATAAAAATTGTTGGCTATCCAAAACTCATAGCTGATTATGATCATCATGGCCTTATCTTAATTTGGCTGTTTTTCATGTTGAAGATGAGAAACATCCTATTTTGGAAATACGTTCCTGTGGGAGATGGACAAGAGGCAGGAGAA
>VZRE01014418.1:0-32328 GCA_013396775.1 Cephalopterus ornatus | reverse complement strand
TGGGGGTTGGTCTCTTCTTCCAGGCAACTCTCAGTAGGACAAGAGGGCACAGTCTCAAGCTCTGCTGGGGGAGGTTTAGATTGGATTAGGAAGAAATTCTTTACAGAGAAGGTAATCAGGCATTGGAATGGGCTGCCCAGGGAGGTGGTGGATTCTCCGTCCCTGGAGGTATTTAAGAAGAAACTGGATGTGGCACTTAGTGCCATGGTCTAGTAACTGTGGTGGTAGTGGATCAAGGGTTGGACTTGATGATCTCAGAGGTCCTTTCCAACACATCTGATTCTATGATTCTATGATTTCCTGAGGCAGGGAACCAAAAGTGTGTGGACAGTGTAATTCGATTTTTCATATTATGGTCAAGAAAAGGAGTATTATTTTCTTTGCAGGAATATAGCAAGGTATTGACTTCTTAATTCTTGAGATACGAAAGAAATAAGAAAATAGTGTCTGGCTCTCCAGACTCCAAGTTTTAATGAGAATTGTATTTTTCTTTTCACCATATGGGCAAAGCCTGTCTTGTCAATGAAATCTGGACACAAGGTTCTGTGTAGGGTACGGAGTGTAAAAGAAATAATCATTGAAAAATCAATTGCCAAGCTGTCAGTCTGTAAGAGAAAAACTTTCTGTTCTACTCTCCGTTCTATCTACAAAGCTTTGTTGGCAGTGTGTGTGCTCTTCCCAGTGACAATTTAAATGGCTTTGGCTTCTTCTGGTGTTTGGTGGACTTAGATCCTACCTTTGAGTGTACAGTGGAGGGGAAGAACTCTGGCTTCCTTTACATTAAAGGTCTGAGTTTAGGGGCTTTGGGGACAGGTAAAATTATTATTTTGCTTTCTTATATCCAAAGTGTGCACTTTGCCTAGGGATTATTCAGCCTGTAACTTCTTGATGATTAGTATTTTGTTGTGTGTCAGATTGGGTTTACTCATTGAGGTGTTTCTTTAGAGTCCCCACATCCAAACTGGGATGCAAATTATACAGTAGCAGGTCTTGTGGAAGCATAAGGAAATACATACATTTATAAGACGCTCCAAGCAAACCAAAATTGGACATCTTGCTGGAACCAAGATTCAGGAATATTTATTCTGAGAGCCAATAAATACCATAAATGATAAAAGCAAAGTATTTCCATGTTTCTGTGTTTCTCTGCTTGTGTACATGTGTGTATTTTTCAAAACGTTTTGTGTCTTAAAATATTGGAAACTTCAATGTTCAGACTGATTACACAAAATGGCATTTTATTTCAGAAATAGTCTTGATTACCTGGTACTTTGCCATCCTTTCCAATGTGCTTAGGTGTGTAAGAATGAATTATTTTTTAATTAAAAAAAAAGTTTTGAGATCTGAAGATAATACTACACTAAAATTTTATCTGCTTAAAACTGACATAATATCAATTAAATTAAAATGTGAGTGTGAAAACCTTGAAGTCTTGTTTCTGGAAGAGTTGCTTCTGAGATTTCAACCAGAGGAAAATGAGAATGTGCTTAGAATGGACATGACAGCGGTACTGGTGGAGACTGGAATTTTGGTAAAAGCTACTAAGCCCACATTAAACATGGCTTTTTTCTTCTTTCATTTAGAGCTGCCCTCCACTTCCTTTTTAGTTGTCAAGTGTGTATTATTAAGTTACCTAATCAATCACAGGAGTCTGTGTAATGGAAAATATTGCATCACAGAGCTGGTCAGAAATGGTCATGTGGGACCAGTAGAACAGTATTAAAAATTCAGCCTTAAAATGAAAGCTGTCAGCTTTATATGATTGAGTCTTCATGATGTTTTTAATATAAATGTTCAAAATCTTTTTCAACTAAACTTCTCTTCTTCTCTATTATATATTAAAATAAATTTTATAGAAGTCATTGCTTCAGTTAATGGCTGAAGAACCTTCTTGGGATGTGTCTCAGCTTTGAGTTATCAACAATTTTAAGTGTTTAAAAGACTTTTATCTTCATTTTTTACATTAATAGTAAACTTAATTGTATTAAATACTTTATTAAGGACTTTACACAGAAGTTTTTCAAACAATCAATGAAAGGAGGCTCTGATTTTACTACTCAGGCATTGGTTTATAAGTACTCCTTAGTCTAAATAGCAGTACTGCCCAGAGAGTATTTTTTCCAAGAGAAATTAATAGCATTGCCAAGTCTCTTTCATTTTTTCAAAAGACTAGCTCTTATTTCCATCCAGAAATCTTTTTTCTGTAACGTTTTGAATGTCACCCTTGAAAAAAATGTTTCTTATTTATATCAAGCCTGAATCAGTACAATTGATATACCTTTGAAATTTCACTTATCATGAATCGTCAGTGTCAGCAGCTAAGCATTAGTGCAAAAAAATGACAGATTTCCGTATAAGATTGATTAAAATATTGAAAGATAGAATTTAATAAACATATGTACTTTTTTAATATTGAAATCGCATTTTGCATTACCGGGACTTATGATCTGCAGATGTTGGAGCTGAATAAGAAGAATAATATTTACATATATGAATACATTTCATATTTGTGGTCTGAACTCGAGAACAAGACTATGGTAGGAGTCACACGTCGTGGAATTTCCCCTTGCAGGAAGATGGAGCCCAATTACACTTCTATTTATTGAAACATTTAGATTTCACATTGTAAAGGGAAAATTCAGATGCAGTTTCTTTGAAAAATCTCATCAGTAAACAACAAGCGGGTGCAGCAACAAGCAGCAAAAAAGAGTTTCAGGTGTCTGGAGACCTCTGAGTGTTAGCAGAAATCATGGGGAAATTTGCCACCTATCAGAGTTGTAATAAAGTCTGTTGCTTCTCCTTCATGGTTCCTCTTGGAGTATCTTCTAACAAGGTACATTTAACTTCAGATCTTTGCAGGTGTAGACTTAATATCTCCACTCTGAAGGCTCCCTCCATGATTAGCACCATTTTGCTAATTTTTCTTTCAGATGGCAGTAAAGTTCCTAGTAATGCTTACAGCACTTACTTCTTTCCAGCATTCAGGTCCCATGTATTAAGTTGATGAATGCTGAGGTATGAAATGGATTTTTGAGGTGTCATTAATAATAATAATATACTTTTTGCTCTACTTGAGCCTGCAAGCTTATATTTGTTAAGGAATATTAACAAATATTCCTTAATATTTGTTAAAGTATCCTTATGGGAGAGAGGTTCTGTAAAAAGTTCTTATGAAAGACAAATTTGCTTTGTAAGGAAGTGAAACACATTTGTTATGTGTTAGGTCTTTAATTGGCAAGATGTGGGAAGGTATATCTCAGACATCCTCCTTTACTCACTCCTTACGTGATTTATACTGATCAGCAAGCTTAAAATTGACCGTATTTTAGTTTTGGTAATAGAAGTATCAATATACCAAATAGCTATGTCCTTAACTCCCTTCTGTGGGCTGGATGCAGGAGACTGACCGTGCACCACTGCTGGACTTCACACATAATCATAATTTGGTATTGGGAGCCTTCAGTTGAATTTTCAGTCTGTGTTTTCCCATGAAAAGAGACTCAAGTTTTTATGTTCTTCTGGATAACTTGCAGTGGACATTCCAACACATCTAGGTGACTTTTTATTTTTCTTCATGTCTCACTTTTTCTCCTTTATGTTACCTGAGAAGAGGTAAACTTTTTATGAGCAGGAGTAGTCGTTTACACAGTTGTGGAGGCTAAGACGATGATGAAGTTTAGGTAGAAATTGAATCCTTATATATGTACCAAAATTCTTTAATATTTTGTCCTGAATGACAGGAAATGGTAGTTGGGATGTTAAAGATTATGTTTCAGGTTTTTAGCTGGTGGGTGTTAGACACAAAGAGGAAACTTAAATGGTGCAGACAGACTATCCCATGTCTACTTACAGCAGACTTTTTATACTTTCATCTAAATCATCTGCTTTTGGCCAGAGGTGCAGGAAGAAAACCAAAGTGGATGGATACTAGACCATAACCAAGACTAGAATTCTTAACATTGGTAATCCTTGTCTAAGGCTCCTGTCAACTAGTCTTGTTTTAAAATTATGGGTAGAATTAGAATAGACTTGCAATTTTAAAAAGAAATTAGTGAAAAAGATCCCAAGAACCGTGATAGTTGGATAGTTCCATTTGAGAATACAGAATATACATCTGTGAAAGAACAGAAGTGTTCCAGTTCAGCTAAATTTAGAAGTCTCCGATTTGTTTTTTTCCTTGATGCCAAGAAAAAAGTACTTCTTTCCGAATTTAATTACAATAATTTGGATTGTTGAATGAAGATTGTTATTCTTCAAATCCTGGTGCATATTGAGTATAATTTTCTGAAGCTAAAAAAAAAGTATGACACGTGTGTGCTGAAAATCACTTTCTTTCACCAAAGCAGTTACCCTTTAGAAGTAACAAATGATTTCTAGCATATGTTCAACATATGTTCATTCTGGCAAAATTATTCCATCAGCAATGATGGGAAAGGAGCCAATGAAGAAGCACCTAACAATAAGACAAGAAAAACCCATATGGAAAAAATTCATAAACTGAGAGTTTTTAAGGTCAGATGAACCATTATAATAACATAAGCTGACAGTGTGAAACAGACCAAAGAAAGTCACATAGCAACTCCTGAATCAAATCCACAGCTCCATTCGAAACTACAGAGTATCTTCAGAATGGCATCTAGTTTTACTGTGTTTGCTTCCCACAAGTAAAAATATACTGTGTGACTACAGACCTTTGTGTAAACACCTGTACTTTACTATTTGCCTTAACATATTTGCCTTCACTGTGTATTTTAAAATCTTACATTTTTCTCTTAGGGTAGAAGAGCAGCCACTGATCAGTCTCTTTACCTTTGGACTTCATGTTGGATAAACGAAACAAATAAAGACTTTTAAAATGGATACACTTTTTATGGATAATATTTTAAATTACAATGATATTTTGAAATTATAAAACGTTTCAGAAATCTTAATTATTCTTCTGACCCTTTGCATAATTTTTCCAGTTTTCTAGCATCCTGTTTTAATTACAGTTGCCATAGCTGTGCAAAGAATCACTGCAAAGATTTATGCGTTCTCTGTTTATTAAGGCAAGGGTAGGCGCATATGTATAGATTTCCAGAGCATATATTTCTTATTAATAGGGTATATGAAGCAATAGGTGTATTGTATCACTCCTTCTTGTACTTAACTCATTCATATTCTCTTGAACCAAACACCCTTTACAGTCTGGTTTTACTCTCTAGCCTTTGTTTCAAACACACCCTCTAAACTGAACTTTTCATCACTAAGTTTGACAGAGTGTACACATCCTACATCTTATGGGAAGGTAGTGGAACTCAAATACAATTTACAACTGGAATTTTAGTTGGAATTCCAAATTTAATTTTGTCTGATTGAATCCCAAGCTTCTTAACATGGAAGATCTTTGGATCCTATGGATCACCAGCTATTAAACAGAGAAGGACATAGCTTGTATTTCTACTCCTACTGTAATTGCTTCATGATATCCAAAGAATGGTCCTATAAAATGTGTACCTCGGAGAATAGATGTTATAAAATCAATATATAAAATATATATAAATATATAATATATATACAGTACATATAACACACCAATACAGAATCAGTATATAAAATACCATACTGTCCAGCAGAACTACTTTTTTTCAGGATAGGAATGGCAAGGTGAGCTGGGTTGTGAGAATTATGAGTCCTGCTGAATGCAAGTTTTGGAAATTTTAAAGATGCATAATCACTATTTGATTTCATTATGAGGGGCATTCTCCCATGAAGAACTGGACTCCATGAGAGTGTATGGAGCAGGGAATAGATGAGCAGCAAATTCTGCAGATGAATGGGCACATTGAGTAGACTTTGAGAAATAGATTCATGCTGATGCTGAATACAACTTCAGAAGTGTGAAAGGATTCCATAATCACATACAGATCTGTGTAGACCCAGAGATCACATTCCCTTGCACTCCTGGAAATCTTAATTCCTTCTGATAGTGATTATATTTTATAATATGACTCTCAGTGTTGCTAGAGAGTCATAAATGGTCTTTTCAGGTTTACCCACACATATCTTCTTGGTTTTTTCAGCCTCATATTTTTGAGCATCTTGTTCATGTGAAGTCTAAAATCAATCCCAAGTATAACTTTGAAGATGATTTTCTAGTAAAAATCAAGAAATATTAAAATTGACAGTCCTAGCTGAGTATTTAAGATCTTTTAATCTGTGCAGAAGTCTTTCCTAGATTGATACCTGAGTGAACCTTACCAAGGATAGGGAGCAGAGCATTTATTTCTGTTTGAACTAGCTTTTACTTAAGAATCAATAAAGCTTAGTATGACATCCCACTGGGAAGACTATTTTCTCCCTTTCCAAACATGTCAAAGCTCATATTTCTTCAGGGTGAAAGTATCTAGTTATACAAAGCATGGGTTGTCCCATTTGTAGCTTGGTTGTGAGACTAATTGCACAGTAATGAAAATGTGTGGAAGACAGTGTGTGACCCACACACTGTCTCTTTTCAATAGGAAAAAAAGAACAGGCCAGGATAGCAGTTAGAGCAGCCGTAACCCCACTGTTATACCTTCTTTGATGTGACCGAGTCTGAGTGGAAGCTTTGCATTTTCTTCTTTTATTCCCCTCACTCTGAAAGCTTCCACGAGAATATGAAATCTGGCTTTTAGAGCAACCACCTGTTTCTCATTTGGTTTTAGAGATTTTCAGTTAATTGTTGATTCCAGTTTGTGTTGCCTCATAAGGTAAAAAAACTCACTTTATACAGGTTGAACCTTAATGAGTTAAATGCTCTTGGAAACTCTACTAAGAGTATAGTTTCATATAGTTTTTGCTATATTTGGTGTACTGAATATGGCTTGAAAAGGTTGTATTGTCTCATAGTATTCCTCTGAAGATGTGTGGTTTTACCAGTTAGTCCTTTACCAGTTACTAGATAGCACTATTTTGCAACAAGCATTCCAGCAGGAACATTGATTGACAGTCTCTGGCATGAATTTGATCAATATGGAGTGAATAAATGTGTGGCTGCTGTTGTCTGTAGCTCCCTCCCATGAATCACCATGAGGTAACTTAGAAAACCAGCTTCCAATCCTTGTTTCCTTAATTTGATCTGCTCTGTTATCTCTTTGCTTGTTTGTTTGTAAAACTCTTTTGCTTATTGTGGATTTTGCTGGATATGTTGCCAATGCACAGAATAGTTTAGGGTCCAGCTGCCTTTCATTTACTTGTATCTATCAGAAAGAAATAAATTGAAAGGTAAGATAACTTTGTGAAAATCATTCCCTTTAGTGGAAGGTCTTGTACACCTTTTGTAACAGGAACATAGCTTAAATTTCCAGGTCATCTTAGAATTTTCTTTATATAGGCATTTACTGGATTAAAAATCAATTCTTTCTATAGTTACTAGTACACTGTCTTGTATAATACAGTGGACTTTCTTTTTTCTAGATTACAGGACAGGCCCGTGCTTCACACAAGTCAACAAGCAGATGTGTCAGGGCCAGCTGACTGGGATTGTTTGCACAAAATCCCTCTGTTGTGCCACCATTGGGCGTGCGTGGGGTCACCCCTGTGAGATGTGCCCTGCTCAGCCTCAGCCTTGCCGCCGTGGCTTCATCCCAAATGTTCGTTCTGGGGCGTGTCAAGGTAGGTCCTCTGATCCAAATCGTGCATGACTGTTGTGTTGTGTTGCTGATGCTCATCTTGAAAATCTTGCAGTCCCTTTAAGGCAGCATCACGGTTTTTCTTGTTTGTGTTCTGTGTCTTACTGTGGATAAAATTTGGATGTGCTTTGCTGCTTCCAGATTTTAGCTATTGTGCATAATAGAGCAAAACTCAAGTGCTAGAAAAAATGGATGTTACTCAAGGAGACATAAGTACAGAACACAAAAAGGGCAGAATGTGGGTTTAGCGAAGCCATCAGATACTGTACGAGAGCATCAATCAGGCAACTGGCTTATGTTGTTGTAGCCCTTAAATAGCACATGCTTAATTCATTTCTCTATTTCTTGAGATGATGTTGTTTCTTTCTGAAGTGGTTTGGAGTTACCAAAACTGACTTTTTTTTTTTAATCCCATCATTTAGATAAAGCACATAGTGAGCTGTCTCAATGCTCTGTTTGGATTATTTGTACAGGGCTAGAAAAATGCATGAGTAAGGAAGGACTTCAGTCTTCTGTGCTTAGAGTCATAAAATGTTTGAGAAATGGGAAAGCCTTCTTTCTTATCCAGTCTCTCTTTCCATGATATTAAGATGCTATTCCTCCTTCCAGTAGTTACCACATATCCTGAAAGAAAGGTATTTGTTCTGCTGCAGCTGCTTTGCTAAATTTAAGAATAAACTGCATGAAGAATACAGTAACAGAGGATATTGGAACTCCAAAGGAAAGTGTACTACTTTTCTGTTGGAGAATAGCACACATGGTCAGTTTGCAGGCAGTGTTGTTTTAGAACCTTCTGAAGAAGCGGAGGAAACTAAGTATGATTTTGGCAGTGGCTTGCATTTGGTGTTGACTAATGTGAAGGCACCCTTTTCCTCAGGCAAGATAGAATGGTACTTAAGGTAGGCAGGCAGCTGGCTGATGGATATTTTCCCAGATTTCATTTTTCCACCAGATAATGTTGGGATAGGCATATTCATCACTATACAGCCATACCATACCTGGGGATGCCTATCTTCCCGTGGAAGAATTCTTTTCCCCCACAAATAAATCTTGATGCACAGTATAAGACCAGAGGGTCCCCTTTTTAAAGCACACATAAGTTTCGCTCTTCCTCCCAAGTGAACTACTTTATATCCCTATTTACAAAATTATGAAAAAGCATACAATAGCAGGATTTGTTCGTGTGTGTATATGTTAGCAAGAATATCTGTTAGCAGAGAAAGTGTCTGACACTATCTCCCATAAGATGTTGATGGACAGCCTGGATGAGCAGATGGTGAGGTGGGTGGAAACTGGCTGAATGTCAGTGCTGCTTTTCCCTGTACTGTGTCATAGTTCAGTAGTTTTTTTAAGTTATGTAGCTAACAGCATTGCTAAACTCCAAAGGGGAGCATAGAAACAATGTGGTAGTCTACTTTGTAGGATGGATAAACAAAGTAAGTTTAAACAGCCATAATTTTGGCTACGTTTTTGACATACAGTCACTGTATAGGAAGCTCTGACTGAATTTATGTCAGCTGGGCTTAGCATATGATGTTACAAGATGATGGAAAAGAAGATGAAAAAAGGTTGACTATTCTGTATGGGGAGATGGAATTCCTTTTGTTGCGCATAATCATTGCCTTGACTTCAGCAATAGAGACAGTCTCTTTTAAGATCTGAGCAAATCATGGTAATCAGTAAAACTTACTTTATCACATATCGATTAGACCAGATATATTCACTCAGCCCATGGTTTGAATGCTTGGCATATTTGAAGTGAATGTTTACATGAGTAAAAAGTCTGGTTTGGGAGTAGGTATGAACAAGTCAAAATCAGTAAAGCTTGCAGGCCTTACTATTGGAAAATAGGTCATAATTTAAATATGTATTACGTGTTAGATGTCAGACTGTGACAACTACTGAGTAACTAATGAAGTTGCTCCTACTCTTCACAGGATTTGCACGATGCAGTTTTAAATGGGTCTTTAGCACCTTTTCAGGATTAATTATGCTTTCTGAGCAATGTGCTTGTATAGAACATTGTAATACTATTGGTATTTCATTATTACCATGAACAGCTTTAAAAAGATTAAAGAAGCAAACTCAATCAAAATTTGAATTATTCAGTTGTTTTTCAATTCTTTTCCCCTTACAGTTTCTATTCAGTCATTGTAGCTGGTCAGACATCTTTCATCCCAAGAATTCAGACAGGAGAAACTTAATTGTTCCACTTGAATGTGCTTTATTGCCATTGCTATGTGGCTTTAGGAGTAGCGTAAGGGCAGAAATCCTGGGTTGGACATTTTCTCAGTTCCTCCCTGCGTTCCTCAACAGTCCCATTCCTCAGCTACATCCTTTCCCTTCAGACAGTTAATTTTTTGCTCTAAGGAGAGCAAAGTGGTTCAATTTGACTGATAGGTGATACTTTTAAGGTAATCTAGTGCTTGGAATTAATGTATCTGCTTACTGACAATATTAACAATGTCATCTAGGATCCCATCCTGCTGTTATTGAAACAGGGAAAAAATAGCTTAGTATTATTTCTGTTGTATGTAGTATTTCTTGTATCTAGAATGCACAGGGAGGACCAACAGTTTTCCACTGTATTCATAACCAGATTACTTTTTAGTTCTCACATGCCAAATCAATTGCAAAGAAGCTTCCCATACATATTCCAGGCAGATCTAAAGAGAAATTTTTTTTGTATAATTGTTGTTACTGTCGTAGTAGATAAAAAGTGGACTCTCCAAAATTTGTGTCTAAAATCTGAGAGGATTTGTTTTTCCAGAGCCTTTTAGTTTTTCAGAGTTTTTTTAAGAAACAGCCCACAGATCAGAAGGGGAAGGTAGACTTGTCAGTGTTTTCAAAGGTGCGGGTTTAAAGCTAGCTGTGCAAATCCCACAGGCATTTTGCAGAGAAAACTCTGCAAAAGCAGAAAACCATTTTTTTTTACTTACTAGGTATTAGACTGTGAACATATGGAAACATTCTACCTAATCTGTAGCATATTGAACCTTCGTATGCAGGACTGTATCTAAAGAGTTACTAATATAATTTTCTATTTATGGCAAAAAGTTTATTCTGTTAATGTGGTTGAGGTTTCAAAGTGTGAGGAAATGGATAATTAATAATCCTAAAATTCCTATGTGATTTATCCTAACTGTCAAAGATACAGAAAAATAAAAAAGAATATGCTTCATTTCAAATCAGTTGTATTTTCAGGAAAAATATTCTTATGTGTTAAAATGGCATTTAGGAAGCAATTGATAAAACATGCCCCTTTAATAAAATACTTTTATTCTTTTGGACTTTTCTCAATTCCAAAACACCAGTGATATATTGAAACAAACTTCTATTTTCACCAAAAGGTGATACTGCCAAATAAAAAAAAAGCATCAGACTTGCAGTGTGTATGTATGTTTTTAAGCCAGCATTAATGCTGAATATGCTTACTTTCTTTACATTTAAATATGACCCAGAATAATTAACATACAAGATTACATTAAGATTGATATTAGCGGGAAAAAGCAAGGGAGCGCTTGTGATTCAAAAATTTCACCTTTCTTTCATAGTGATACCATTTCTGTTTTCTTCACTGGACAGGCACTGCATAGCAATGCATAATTTGGATTGGCTTTTCAATTTTAGAAAGATCAACATCCATTTGTCTTTTTTAAAAAGAATTGAAAGAAATGAATGGAATCAATAGATCTTAAAATTTTGGTCACCCCAAGGCTCCAGTGATACTTTTTCCGTTTCTGGAAAGTATTCCTTGCCTGCTGCTGCTGCCATTCATTTACTATTCCTTGACATCTTCGACTTACAAAACTGTGTCAGATACACAGTGGGGTGTTTTTTTGACAGTGATCTGCTGACACAGTAAACTTAATTTAAATAAGCATTAATAAGTGACACAAGGCACAGGCATCCTGTGTGTGATAAATGCATTTTGAGGCCCAAGGGTCAAAAGACAAACACCACATGTTTTTCTCAGAAGGGAGCTGATGGGTGGGCTGTGTATCTATAAATGGTGGAACCATCTTTTATCTAGATGCTGTTAAGTCATGTCAACATTCACAGAATCACAGAATAATTAGGGTTGGAAGGAAGCCCTGGAGATCATTTAGTCCAGCCCTCATTCCTTAAAAGACTTGAGAGATGAAATATTTGCTTTCCAAGTAAACAAGTAGCGCCAAGCATTAGTTATTTAGAAGAAAAAATATAGAAAGTTTATGCCTTTGATGAAGTTCTTAATTAATTTACAGTCTAATTGTTGCATTTGGACACGATAGTGTGCAAAGTCAGCACAGATTCAGGAACTAAGTGCAAACTTCTCCAGCAAATGTGCTTAAACACAAGTTCAGTGATCAAAAAAAAACTGCAAAAAAACCTTGCCTTCTTCCTTGACTGTGGGAAATTATACTTGGTTAAATGAAAAAGCGGCTGAATGGACAAGGCATATATCATAGGTTTTATCTATAGCACAAACACCAAGAGGAATAAAAACTGAAGGACTATAATCCACAAACTCAGGTGGAATTTCTGTGCCTTGTAAGGGCTTTAAGGTAATGAACATGCTCCTGAAAACGAGTACTGTATTCTTGCCAGATGTCAACTGGGAGTACCACACAGTATAAGTAAATGAAGGTGGGGAACAAAAAAACCCCAACACAATTTGAACTGGATGTAGCACTTCCTAAAATACAGCAGGAAGTTACTGAAAGTGACTTATGTATCTTATGCCAAGTAATCATTTGTTTTTTTGTCTTTGTAGATGTTGATGAGTGCCAGGCTATCCCTGGAGTCTGCCAAGGAGGAAACTGCATTAATTCAGTAGGTTCATATGAGTGCAAGTGTCCTGTTGGTCACAAACAGAATGAGGCAACTCAAAAATGCGATGGTAAGTGATGTTGTAAGGGAACATATCCAAAAAGTGGTCATGTAAAGCATTAGAGCACTTTAGTAATGAACATTACCGAATAGTGGAATAGTTGTAGTTGTAGTTGTTTGATTTGGGCAGACATAACATCGTTGAGCTGTGCTTTTTGTTTCTTCTTCACAGGGAGGGAGAAAGGGAGAAAGGAAGGGAGGGACAGAGGGAGGAATTGCCAATCCTGGCTCTTGCGTTGATGATGGGGTGTCCAGAATCCTGGGGGTACTGCCCGGCCTTTGTAGGGGAACATTTTAATAGATGAGTTTTCTACACCCTGGTGATAAAATTAGTTACTTTGAGCAGTCCATTTTTCTAGACCTTCCTGGAGATGGCTTGAGTAGACTGCAAATACCAGGCATCCCTTTTTGGTCTAGTCTTCGATTTTTACCCACAGGCTCTCAACCTGCTTGTGGCTGTTTCTCAGAGGCAGCTCTTCACTGTCTATCCATTCTTATAATCTATTCTAATCTATCCTTAGTTACTTATCAAGAAGTGTACTTAGGTTTTTGATTCTCTTATCTGTGGTGTATTTATTATTAGTCCATGAGATTTGGTACAGCAGGAGTTGGGTAAAAGTGCTTTTGCCCAAAATGGTTGAGGTGGAAGTCCCTCCCCCCCTCAAAAAATGCATTTTTAATACAGTATCTCATCAAAGCAGACAGCATCTGGGTATCTGTTATGATGGAGTAGGAGTTCAGTTAATGAAGTTCCTGTTCTGATGATGTCTTTAATCTGCCCCTGGCAGTGCTGATGGTTTTTCTGCTGTTAACCCTAGGAAGAGCTCCATGCGAAGGAGCTTCTCTCAGGCAAGGATGCAGTTAAAATACATTAAATAGATGCTCTCATAGAGATCCAAAGAATACAGGTCATTTTGTATATGTTAGTTTTTTGCCTGGCATGTGCTCTCTTTGATGCCAAAAGTTAATTCTTTGCATTCTACTTCCCTAACCTCTCTAAAGCTCTGCTTTAATTTTTGAAAATGCTATTCAAGATTTCTGCCTGATAGCATCCACAGGAAAAGGTGAATGTATTTTTAAGACAGACCTGCTTAAAAATCTGTGATGCTTGTGAGACCATGCATAGTAGAAGTGAAACATTATCTGCAGTCTGAAATATTTGCTATTATTTCATGGTTCAGTAATCAGTGGATTTTCATTTCCTATTTTGTTGGCAGCCTACTGCAGAACAGGTCATATGCTCTGGCTCTGTTTCTTCTAAGCCCCCACCACTTCTGTCTGTGACAGAAATTAGTCCCTGGTCACAGCTTCCGCATTAGCTTCCCTAGTCAGATAATTCCACACAGAGAATTATGCAAATACAACTTGCCCTACCCAGTTTGTACCAAATTTTCTAGGTAAAAAAGACATCATGAAACTGTTGCTTGTCCATTTCCCCATGCTTCACAGCCAGGTGGTAATGCCAAAATTACACCAGGATAATAACCATTATCCAACAATGGAGCACAGAATGAAAGCCAAGCCATAGTTTAATTCATGCTTGTTTGTTTGTTTATTTGTTTAAGTGTTCATAATCTCTCAGTGTTAGATTTATAGGATATAACTATAGCCAGTCCTTCAAACAATTCTACTTTTAGTGGGACTGGTCATTTGAGTGAAGTTACATCATTTATATAATACATATATGGATCATGAAGGATGTAAGGAATTGGTGTCCTATGAGTTAGAACCTGCGTACAAAGAAATTATTTAATAGAAACTTCATTCTTTTTATGAAGTTTTTTATTTAAAACATTGTGTAGAAATGGTGTGGTATGAAGTATTCTGCTCGTTCCTTTCCCTTCTTTAAGTATGGAAAATGAGGTCAAATGTTACTTTACTGGCTACAAATGACAAAATCCAAGTGGGAGTCAGTAACTAGTTAAGCCTCCTTTGTTCAGAAGCAAAGGCTGAAATCTTACACTAACTATTCAGACCTTCTTTATTATAATAGCAGTTCTCTTTCTTAAGATAGAGATTTGAGATCCCCTGCTATATCCTCTGCCCTTAAGCATCTAGATGTATTTTGTGGGTTAGAGTTTTTCCTTCTGTTGTTCTTCCTGGAAAAAAAAAATGTATTGTTAAATAAATAGAAATGTTCATGTTGTGCTTTTTGTACCATAATGGATTATTAATGAATAGAGCTATGCTAAACAATAAACAATGCTTTGCTGGGCTATTTGCTTGCTTTATATTCTTGTGTTTCTTTTTTTTTTTTCCTTTTTTTTTTTTTAAATCAGTAGAAAGGTTTCCCAGATTTGTTTTTAGCCTTAGATTACAGTTTACATGAACCAACCATTCAGAAATTAATGGCAGTTGTGTATTAAAAAAGAGGGTTTAAAGGACTTCCAAAGCATATGGGCACAACTTGCATGTGTAACTCTGTGTGTCTCCCTCATATGTAGAGATGCAACTGGATGACTTGGGCCATTTGGGAAAATATGAACTTCAAAATTAATCCAGCTTCAGGCTCCACATTAGTAAGAGGCCTTATTATAAATTAGTAAGGAGCTACATTATAAATTTATCCCAATTTATAGACTTTCCACTGTAGTCAGGATGACTCCTTCCACTACTGGGAAAGTCATAGGACAATTCAAGGCACATGAGCTCTCATGAGCTCTGATGGGCACAGAGTTGAAAAACTTTGGAAAAGGCCATTACAGAGATTTTACCAAATCCAGTGCACCAGTGGGATGTTTTAAGTAAACAAAATAAAACTCCAAACCCTTTACTTTTTTTGGCCTAAAAGTTTTGATCTACAGTTTCTTGAGTTTTCACTGTCTTTTTAGGAATGGAATTCTGTTCATTTTTAGAATATTATTATCTTCCAGAGCTAATGGAACTTGTGTCTTTGGGTTGTTCAGAGATGGATTGTACAAACTGAGAGGAGAAAAAAACTTTCAGTTGGGCTTGCTGCTTTACAAAAGAGGTGGAATACTACTTACCGGTATTTCAGGGATCTAGTAAATGTGGTCTTCATACTGTTCTCAAATAGAAAATACATCATACACATTGAATAAGTGTAGTTAGTTATGACACCCTCTACAGTTAAAATATTCAAGAATTCTGGGAGGTAGGATGCCTCTGATGCTTTTCTAAGAAGAGAGGTTGTATACTCTTGACATCAGGGAGTTAGAACTACATGACACAGGCTAAGTCTCTTTTTTTTTTTAGTGAGGCACCAAAATGTGAAGAATCTTTTAAAATAAATAGTTCTATTTCTAATTTTCCTTTAGTGTATCATTTCATTAGGCTGTGTGCTATTCAGATTTGATCCTACCAGGCATTACTATAGACTAAAACTGTTCTCGAGTAACCCTTTTGCAGAAGTCAGCAGCTGGGAGCCCCGTTTCTGGTACCTTCAAATCAGTTATTTATAAAATCCTGCTTACCATAGCAATAAAAGTCATGAATTCAGAATCATGGGTAGCCAGGCTGGCGGTTTTTGGCAGAAACTCACCTATGAATACATCTGCAGAGTTTATATCATACATTTGAATTGTTTTTCATGCTGAGATGGGCTTTCTCATCTTGTGTACAACATTGGAACTGTAGCTGTTCATGTCACCAGTCTTGTTTACCCTTAACACAGCACCTCCTCTTACTTATCTTTGGAGCCTTTTCCCTCAGACCATTAATTTATGTATTTTGGAGGAGGAAAGGCAGGAAATTGAATAACTTTTTCAATAAGCCATACTAAAAATAGCCCTTCCAGAGGTAAAGTCTCAGAATTTCCAGTCAGAGGTAACAGAGATATTTTGAAATAATTGCAAGGACCGTGGAGGGTAGACAGAGATTTGGCTCAAAACCTGGTGAAACAAAAATCTAATTACTTGGTACTGCTCCAGTAAGTAAAAAAATTTTTATTCCACAAGGGTTCTTCATGTTAATTGGCAAAATAAGCTTCTTTTACTCTCTACATGCAGAATACTCTGGAGTCTTCCACTCTAGTCACTGCCCAGATTTCAGGAAGGTACTTTTTCCCTTCCCAGCATCCTGTCATTCTTGGACAAGAGCCCTAGACAGTGTTAAACTCCTGTGCATGTAGCCAGTTGAGGATGATCTACCTCCTGCAGGTTTGCAGAGGTGGTTAACCACTTCCTTCCTATGTCTTTCACTTGCCAGCTATAAACTCCACTTTCTCATTGCCTCAATGGGCTTTTTACTGTTTGAACACTAGTTTGGAATTTGATTTCCCTTGGTAGAAGGTCAGGTGTTGTGTTCTTGTAATTAAAATAACTGCCTTTCAGGTAGCAGGAACCTGTGCCAAACAGAGTGAAAATGAAGATCAAGTTTGCAGTTTTCAAGGGCCTAGTAGTTTTTTGTAGTCAGATTTTTATAGGTTAATTTTTATTATGGGGTTTTTTTCCCTTTCTTATGTGTAGTAGCTGCTGTTGTAGGTATCTCAGAATAAAAAAAGAATGAAATGCTGTGAAACCTACAAGATTTAAGACCCAGTGTCTAAGAGAGCTACTGAAGGAAACACATATTTTGGAACGCATTCCTGGCATGGGGATTCTTAAATTTAACTTGCTCATGTAGCACTGGTGACTCTTGCTGTGCTGGTGACAGTTTTGTGCTCTCCCTGTTGTTTTTGCAGCTTTTGCATCACCAGACAGCATTTCCATGCTGGTAAATTGTGACCATTACACTGGTTATACCTTGATCAAAGTTTGGGCACCTCTTTTAGAATTAGCGTTGGGATTTGTTTTTGGAACCACTACAGTAGTGATGAGAAGGGGTAGTATAGTTTTTCCTTGAGACTGAAGATATTGCTCAGGGGATAGTAAGCTGAAGGAAACTTTCTTGATGCACAACTTTTGCTTGCTCTGATTCTGCTTCATAGTGTAAAATAAAGGCCATAAAATGCTTATAGGTATGGACTAGTTAGAAAGTTTAAAGATTTGAATTTATCTTACCTGTAAGATAAATTATCTTTTTTTACAGTGACACTCCAAATGACATGACAGTGGGAGAGGGAGTGTTTTATTCGTACCTTCACTTTTAAAAAGAACAGTTTTAATGTTCTTAGGGGCCTTATGGCAAAACTTAATCTTCCTTGCAGTAATTGAATGTCCTCTGTAGATTCCTGTCTAAAGGGAGTTTCCACACTGGGGAGTTACCTCATTAGTACCCTGTCCATGACAGATCATTTTGGCACTCTTCCTTTCCACTGAGTTTTCAATGTGGAGAATGTAGTGATCTTACCCTAAAATAACACCTGCTGAAGTGTTATTCTCAAGTAGTTCATTCATCTCAAGAGAATTTCTAGAGTGACAGGTCCAAGGAAATGAAGGATTGGTATGACCCATGGGTTCCCAAAGCTTTCTCACAAGGAAGGCAAATACCTTCAGTGTCATCATGAGACAATTTCTGTCATATGCTCTTTCTGATGCTTCGCCTGCATTATTTGACATGAGGCTGTCTGGATTCAACAGTCTGACTCTTTTGTTTTGAGGTTTATTTCACAGTGCGAAAGCTAATTTTGGTTGATACTGCATCTGGATTTTTACAAACAAGTTAAGCCAAAGTCTTGTACCTGTGACTAGCCTTGGTATCAAATCATGCAAATCCTGTGGTATCAACTCACTCCAAAAAGAAAACATAACTCAGCCCTAGTTAGAAAGTTGGCACTAGTTTTTGCATGTTTTCTCAAATACCTCTTGGGCCACAGTTCACATTCACAGCTAGTAATGTACAGCAGTCACTGAAAAGCAAAATTATGTTACTAAAATGACCCTAAAAATAGTCATGTGTCTAGAGATTGTCCCAGTTGTAGAATGAAGCAGTTACTTAGAATGGCTTGTTTGTATAAATGGCCACGATGCAGTCTTTACTCTCATGCTTTTCTTCCCTTCCAGTTTGCTCTGCTGTGCTTCACATCCCTAACAATAAAAATACAGTCATTCTCATTGCCTCTTCTCATTTTGCTTAAAGTTTGCTCTGGGAGAACACAGAGTGGTCTCAGACCTGGTGTCAGATGCCTTAGCAGTTCCTTGTTACATATAGATACTCATTCATCATTTATCACTGATGACATCTCACTTTGTGTGTATTTACATACAAATTTGCTTCAGTGTTCAGATGAGACCACTGCTTAGTTAACGGAAGTATTTGAATGATCAATATTTGTTTGCATTTGAACAGCTTGACCAAAATTCTTACTTAGAGTTGGAGTATTAGAAGGCCAGGAAACAGTCAGATTTGATCAGGAGTATTTCTGTGATTGCAGAAGCCTAGAACTGTTACGCTTGGCTGCTGTACAATACTTCTTCCTTCAGCTCCAAAGACTGATATGTCTTTTGGTATTGCATTGTAGCTGTTCTGTGCTGCTTAGAGGTGGCACTTACTATATGTCGTTTAGAGGAAATCCCAGCCTGCTCTCATGTATTTGTGACCTGAAGTGGTGCATCCCACGCATGTGTAAGGAAGATCTCCCTTAGATGGCAAACAAAGCTGTTTGCAGTATGCAAGCACCAGGAAAAACAACTTCATTTCAGAAAAGCTCTCTTTCTCTCTTTTTAATACAATATGTACAAGTGGTCTGCTAATTATCCCATGTCCTTTCCTTTTTGGGTAGATATTGATGAATGCAGCATCATCCCAGGGATTTGTGAGGGCGGTGTGTGCTCTAACACTGTGGGGAGTTACTTCTGCATCTGCCCTCGGGGTTATGTTGCATCCATGGATGGATCCTGCATTCTTGGTAGGTATTCCAGCTGTCTCACATTTCCCCACCACCCTAATTCAGTGGTAACTTACTTGTATCTCTGCTTAAATTTCATAGCATCCTCCTCTGATGGTGATTTCCATTACAACCACCTTTGTGTTGGCTTATTGTAGCCTGAGATCTGGGTCATCTTAGCTAAAAAAAGCAGTTGATATCTCTTTGCTGTCTAGGCAAACATAGGAAATGTTAATTATATTTGTTTCTCAAACCTGCATCTGATTAAACCAAAAGTTAGGCTCACTTAGGTTCTAAAGGAGCAAACATTTATCCTTGGTACTTCAACTCCAATCTCACTTAAACTCTTTAATTTAACCTTTAGAGACCAATATAAGGTACATATATAACCTCAAAAGACTTTAAGTAGCATATGCGGAAACAGGTATTAAACTAAGTGTTGAACTTCAATAGATTGTAGCTTTTACAGGACAGTTTATTTAAAAGCTATCCCTATATTATTAAAAATACAATACTTATTTCCACATCTTGCAATTTCTTTTATAGAGCTGCATGTGTCAAGTATGTGATATAAAAGCTTATGATGAATTAACTAACTATACTGCATATTATGTGTAAAAAATTAACAGTTCCTAATAATAATGTCTTTTCTAGATCTCATGTGGTTCTTTGTATTTCAGATATCTCAAAGCACTTTGTTCTCCTATTGGGGAAGGGAGTTTTGAAGCGATTTTTGAATTGCAGATAAATGTGTCAGCAGCACAAAACGTAGAAGTGATTTCAAGTGAAGAATTTTTTAAACAATGTAGCCAGCTTCTTATCTTGTTATCCATAATAGGGTTTTTATATATATCTATGTAGTTTTTATTTGTATTACTTTGTATCTTTCATATCATCCATACTTCCTGTTAGATTGAACAGACTTCAAGATTGCTTGCTGGACTAATGCAAGACTAGTGTCACTGCAACTGTGTGATCCGGCAGTAAATCCAGTGTGGAATGTGTGGGTGCTGATCACCTCGGATAATTATTTTGTGTCTTTTGGGTGCTTTTTGGTTTTGCTTCAGGTTTTTTTTAATACAGCTTTTAAAACAATGTAGTCCTCGCATCCACTGAGAAAGGGAAAGTAATTTTGACAGTTCCATGTTACTATTTTTAGTTTTCTTTTAAATTAACTACCAGATGAGAGGACAAGTACATGTTTCTCCAGCATTGTGAGTGGCCGCTGTGCACAGGAGCTGCCTGGAAGGTTCACCAGAAGGCAGTGCTGCTGTGAGTCTGGACGGTGCTGGGCCACTGGGTCTGCTTCTGAAATGTGTCCTGTCAGAGGATCTGGTGAGTGGCTTTTTTGGTTGGTTTATTTTCTCCTTCTTGCTGTCCATTCTAGTTTGGATGGAGGTCACAGGAGTATTGTAAACTGCTTTAAAATGTAGGCTAAATGGAAAAAGAAAGGCAGGAATTACATTATTATTCATTAGCATCTGTGAACCATTTTTTTCATGTCCGTGATTGTTTGGCACTTTTTTTTTTGGTGTCCTTTTGATGACTTTGGAAATAATTCTTGGGAAATGGGAAACATTTTGTGGTCAAGACCAAAGAGGAAACAACTGTGAGGGTCCATATTTAATTTTGATTTATAGGAACAGCTGCTCTCTTGTTCCATTACATTTTGGGTTACTTTGAACTAGAAATGTATCAGTATTTCAGTTATTCTTCCAACTCTGCTCAGAGAGCAATAGTCCATGTTCCTAGTGAAAGGTATTTTCTGTATCAATGTCTCTGAGTGACAAAGGAGTTACAGTGCTGCTGGCAACGTGTCATCTAAAAGTTTTCAAAAATAGTTGAAATTACAGTATTTATTTTTTATTATTCTTAGTGTCCTTCCTTAAGCAACACCTGTCACAGTATCATGGGATCTGCCTGAGATTAGGAGTGGGAAAGGAAACACATAACATCAGGGAAACGAGGAGTTGGTGTTCTGGTTTTTGTGGGAAACAAAAAAACGTGTCTTCCTCATGAGCTGACTTTGAAGCGTTGACTCACTTTATGCTTCCCTGTGCATTTCTGTTTAACAGATGAACACCGCAGACTTTGTGTGGATGGTTCTCCTGCCAGAGGTGGTTCCAGACGTGCTGGATCAGGAGGAGATGGGTTCCTTCCTGGTGGCAACAATAATGGCTACGGCCCAAGAGGAGCAGGATTTATTCCTATCCTTGGAAGCAATGGTTTCTTCCCAAGTGGAGGTGGGACAGGTGGTCAGAGTCCCACTGGAAGTGGCCCAGTGATTACAGGGCTGAGTAAGTGCTTGCATTGTTACTTGTTCCTCTCTTTTTTTACTTCCTTCTATTTTTCCTTTTTCTTTTTTTCTGCTTGGTTTTTAATCTGGGTATGATACAGTGGTCTTAACACTTAAAAATGACTTTGTCATTTAAGCATGTTTAAGACATCTCAGCTGATGCATTGGGAGTGCAGGAGCCCTTTTTTTAACAAAAGTACAGATGCAGAGATTTTTTTTCTACTTCAGTTACAGAGTCCTTGAGCCTGTGCTGTCCCTGCTGACGTGTCCTTGTCAGCACTAATAAAACTCCAAATTTCTAAGTGTTTTCAAAAAAATGCTGGGGTTTAAAGTAAACTGTTGTCTGTCTTTTCCAAATGTGAAACCTACTTACTCTGCAGAAATACTGCCTTGACTGAAAGCCCAAGGTGAGTAATATTCAGGCAGAAGTGTAATACATAGATAGCTTGCTTATAACGTGTAAGCACATGTCTGGGATCACAGCCATAGAGATAATGAAATGCAAAGAGCATTATTAAGGCAGCTCCACCAAAAACAGCAAACACGTAGGAAGCGGCTGCTTTAACTTTCACACAAATTGTGGTTTATTCATGAGCCCACTGACAGTCTCATCAGGCTGCACACAGAAATGGTAAATCATATATAAGAATGATAGTCTAATGTGTTTTTTATTTCGAAGAGCTGTTTGTTGTTGCTAGTTTACTGTCATGTCAACAGGTAGTGCTTGGAAAAAACATTTTTTGCATATATTTATGCACTTGATAACATACTTTCTGAAGCCGAGTATAATACCTACTTCCAATTTAAAGTATAAATATTTGTTTTATGCTCTGTTTCTTTATGTTAGCAATACTCAATCAGACAGTAGACAACTGTAAGCACCATCCCAACCTTTGTTTAAATGGACGTTGTATACCAAACCTTTCTAGTTACCAGTGTGAGTGCAACATGGGATATAAGCAGGATGCAAATGGGGATTGTATTGGTAAGTGCACGTTTCTAAACTCCATTATTCACTTTTAAAATGCTAATATTTTTCTGCTTTAAGTCTGGTGTGATTTTTTATAAAAAAATATGTTAATTTTAATGATACTGCTCATTTGAAAAAGAGTACAAAAACCATGGTATTAGCTACACTAGAATCATTTCAGTTCTATATGAGAGTTATCTCTTTTCTTACCAAAAAAACCTCTTTAATTGAAAATATTGATATTGAGTATTCCTGTTCCTCTACTTTATGGGTATTATACATTTTTGTCACATTCAATAAAGTAAGTTCTGTTTCATGTTCTCTTTTGTTATTCTCTCAGGGCTCCATTTTTGCTATGGAATTTGGTGTTGAGCTGTAATCAAGGTGACGAAGGGTAGAATTTACGCTTTTTCTCCTTGTAAGGATTAATGACAGTTTGAAAGATACCAAATAATTCAAAAATTTGCATTAATTAACTTCTGTTTGTATTTGTGCTTCATATGAAAATACAGAATGCTAGCTTTATCTAAAAAGAGCTAAATTTAGGATTGTACACTTCTATTCAGTTACTGTGAACTTCACTCTTGCAGTGACAGAAGGTCATCGGGTATTGCAGGGAAAATAGGAGATTTGGGGTTCTTGTGGGGTAGCTGTGTGGAGAAAAATCCTCTGTGCAGGATATAGCTTAATAAATTTATAGGATCCTAAATAGAAAGTTCTGGTTACATTTTTGATTGAACATTTTTCTACTGAGTCTTTATAAAGAGGTTTGAGATCTGTGAACGAAAAATATCGTACAAGAGCTTGTTAGCCTGTTAGTCTTTTCTCACTGAAATTGTGGCTTTGTAATCAATTTCTAGTGTGTCCATGCACTGAGTGAAAATATAGAAACAAAAGAACACAGAAAATTGCAGCTATACAAATCCTTAAAAAAAATTTTCTAATGCAAGAAGATTCTACTTAGTGGCATTCAGGTGGGATACTATGGGCAGATTTTGCCATGGGTGCAGCAGAGAGGGTGTCATCCAGAAGCTGGGCAGGGAGCATGTGAGGGTTGGCTGCAAATGCTTCCTACTCCTGCTGAATTGCAGGACTAGCCTAGGTTGGCTCCCTGCCCTCTGGTAAAGTGAAATGTGACAACTATTGAATGGTGCTTTTCCTTTGAAGTCTCTATTTCGTACCATGTTTAATTAACTTCTCTGTTTTCCTTTCTCAAATTGAGTTGATACTCTGCACCTGAAACTTTTATCAGAGAGGTTGTTTGTAGCTACATAATTCCTGACCATGTACCCTCTCCTGCTAAAACTCAGTTGACAGGGATTTCACCACTTTCCCAAGCAGTTGTACTACTCCGATAGTCAAACATCCAGAAACTTTTCAGAACATCCAATTTAATTTAAACACTATTCTGCAAAAAAATCAATTAATTATTTCTTGTATTATGCACACAAGGAAAGAAGTTGAGTACCTTTCTTGTTGCACTTTTCAGTACTTGAAAACTGTTACAGTTCTTCTTCCAAGTTGTCCCCTATGATATAGCAAGCCAAACTCTTTCAGCTTTTTTATTCAGGTGAGAGTTTTCTGTACCTCTGGTCTCCGACTGGGAAATTCAAGAGGCTTAATCTTTTGCAGCATCCTTGGGCCTCAGGAGCTATAAGTGCATTTTAAGTGGGCAGTAGGAGTTTCATAAATCTGTCTTGCATGGCTATTCTTTTATAGTGTATAGAGAACCCTGGCACATCTGTTACAGAACTAAATTTTGCATCACTGAAATCAATAATGTTTTTAACTGTGGTGGACCTTGACACTTGAGGACTGTCTTGAGTTGTGCCGAACATCTTCTGAAACCTGGAATGCTGGATTAACTTGTCTTGTTGAAATCTAGTTCACATCTTGTATCCATATTGTTTGTTACTTGGGGATCAAGTTGAAAATTTCATCTGAAGCACACAGATGTTTGCTATCTATTTGATAACACAATATAGTTATTAAATTTTTATTAATTTTGCTTTCTTTGAAAGAAGAAACAAAGACTAATCATAAAAATCTGAATATATGGTTATTACAAAGCTAGCAAGTGAAAACTACTGAAAGCTACTTTGCGCTTCATATCAGCAGATAGCATAGAGATGGCATGTGATTAATTATTAGTCCACTGTGACACATAAGTTTTGAATGTTATTAAACTCACTTTTTTTTTTAATTTTCGGAGCATGGAAAACAAGTGGCAATGCTGAGGTAAAAATTAGTACAATTTGACACTGTACCAAGCATTTGATTATTGATGAAATGCATATATTGATATTGTAGCATATGCAGTGAAGAGTCTAGAAAAAAATGAATTGGGGAAAATAAAGTCAAAACCAAAGTAAATCTTGATGCAAGTGGTAAGGTTAACACTTGAGTAAGAGATGACCCCAGGTTAAATGCTGTGACTTAATAATACCAGGAAATCATAGGTTAGTAGAGAAATCAAAGGCCTCGCCTGAGCTTGGGTGACCTTTTAGACTTTTAGTGAATATCAATTTCAACAACCAGTGGCACAAAAGAAATGGTTCAATGTCTTTGGCTCCTTATTGGCTTCTCAGCCTAAATGATCTGATATTAATATACTACTTTCATCTAAGAGTGACTTCTGGGATTAATTCGGAACAGAATTTAAACTCTGTGGTTGAATCTATTGTGAAATGGTTAATTTTTTTTTTCATTTTTGCGTCCCTTTATGCTTAGGTAGGAGCAAGTAGAGGTGTATGGACTTAATTTAAATTTTTTTATTCGTCAGTTGTCCTTGGAGTAGGACAACCATTTGTGGTTAAAAAGGCCCATTAGATTTACATGTCTGGGTGCTGAAATTGACAGATAGAAAAATATAATGTGTTCTTAAGAGTTGGCTGGCATTCTGTCTCTTTCTCTTCTGTGGGATCATCCTGTAGGTCACCATTCTTACTGTTCGTCTTCTATTCCAGGCTTGTGTAGAGAAAAGGTTCTCATTCTGCATCGTTTGCGGTGAATTGTGGTAGACAGACTTTGTCCAGGCAGAACTCTCTTGTAACTTTATTACTCCATTTCTATATACAGACTCTCTACTGACCCCAGATCCGAGCTCTCCAGCCAGCAAGATGTTTCCTTATCTCCCCGCATATCACACACCCCCATGTCACTGCTTCCAGCCACAGAGAACAACCATGCTTCAAGCGGCTTTCCAGCTTGAGCTTGTGATTCTTTTCACACACACTAATCTTAGCTCTGGCTTGCTCGGGACCACAATAGTTTTGATTTAGTATTTTCTTATCCTTCTTTTATCATCCAGGTGGCTGATGTTGTCTGCCCAGCTGTTCCTGCAGGTTTGTGATAATAGTGAAGTTGTATCTGATTTTCAGTTTGAGGTTTAAGTGCCTGCAAACTGTGAGGCTGGATTGATACGTGCGTGGGGAAAAAAAAGTTTTTACCTGTTTAATTCTCTGACACAGAACAAAGGTGTTTTCACTTCAGGAACTTAATCTTGACTTTGCAATGCATACCTGAGCAAGGAACAGTAGTCTGAAAACTGAGGCAGTTTTGGATGCACTGAGATAAAAAAAAAATTTCAAATGGTTTAACAAAAGCAGAAGATATGGTCCCAGCTACAGTGATGTCTTAGGTTGAAAGCAGAGGAAAAGACCCTGGAAATGGCTTCCAGCAGGTTTAAGTGTAATTCTGCCTATTTTTTTCTGCATGAAACAAATCAGTCATTACTAATTTCAACTCCTGAGTGGTTTGCCTTTTGAGTAGCTGCTTGTATTCAGAGGACTTCTTATAAGAGAGTGAACTATATGAATTATAAATGTCTATGAATACAGCTTTGTTTAACGATTATTTTCTATTTGTATTATAAAGAAGCAGCCAAAGTATCTCAATTGCCACACTGAATCGGGGATTTGTGAATTGTAGTTGCTATAAATCACACAGAAAATTTTCTTGGGAATAGAGGCAGAAACCTAACTGCGTGGATATTCTGTGTGTGCTGATACATATTAAATTCATTTAAAGGCTTGCTTGAATCTGACTTGGATACCTCTCTCATTACTGAACGAACAGTCTTGGGGCATTGGGAACAGTTATTTTTCACTATGTGGGGTTAGTGGTATGTAAATGAACACTGTTCTGTACTGCTCTGTCTCTCTGGCTGCCTATTCCCCAAGCAATAAATTGAGAAGCCATATAGGTATTTTTGTATAGAATTAAAGAAAAGTCTTATTCCAAAATTAATCCTGCCAAACAAACAAACAACGGTGTTACTGCTCTCTGACCTAAACTTGCATTGTGCTCTTCTCACAATAGGACATTGCCTGGTGGGTCAAGGACCATCAGTGTCCTCCTGAGTAATCTGACACTGAATGGTCAGTCCCTTTCCCCAAACCAATAGACAGCTTTAAATTTATTACCTTCTCTTATTTCATTTCATTTATTAAATCTGTGGATGAAACTGTAGAGACCTGAAAAATGATAGCAAACCTGTAACTGTGTTGTATTGAAATTTAGTTGTTTTGTGGATACAAATGTTTTAACTTTGGTAATGAATCTTCAGACTCATTGCAGTAAGTCTTTTAAGGGGGTTTTGGAAGTTCGTGCTGTGCCTAGTAAAGTTCTGACAGTTGTTAAAGATTAAAAACTGAAATGTGGAGATAAGTGTGATGCAAGTGCTGAAAGAGAAATATTTGACCTTGAAGAGGGTTATGCTGGGAGATAGAATAAATGGGTTAAATATCTCTGTCTCAAATGTTTCCTGTTTATACTGCTGGAATATGCATGCTTGCATTGCAAAGTCAAAACCAACAACTCCTTTATATTAACATACATTTGCCATTTCCCTCAGTTTTCAAGAGCTTATAAAAATAAGAGCATCTTAAGACACATATTTTGTGTGGAAATCATGTGATGCACATGGCTTTAGAGATTTTTTAAGCTTAAATCAGTTTCGTAGGGAAACTCTGCATTCCTGCTGTGCAATTTATAAATTAATTTTATAATTAATTTAATTTGTGGTGAAATCCATTTCTAGCATGAACACATTTGGCTTTTTTTTAGAAGACTGAAGGAAGTTGAATCCTGTAATAGGGAAAGTCATAAATGTCACTCTGCCATATAAAAATGCAGTTACTGGTTTCTTCATTGTATTTAACACCCTAAATTTTTCTTTTCTTCATTGTGTTTCATTCTTATGGTTTTACTGCTGTGCTAAACAGCTGCCATGCAAATGTGAGTGAGCAAAATATTTGAGAGAGGAGGCATTTCATTCATCCATTTGCTTTGCCTTTATTCATTTAACTATTTACACAGACTGTCTACACACCAAGAGTGCTGTAAACCAGTTTGTTATATTAGTGATCTGGGTAAAAACACATCTCTTTTATATGTATGTTGATGCTTTTGCTTTTAACTGTGTGTGTATTAACACAGTAAACCCTGTTAAGTGCATGGTCTTATTTATGATTAAATTTGAACCAAACTAACCTTTTGGCATCTTTTAGATTGAAGTAATTCATGGAACATGAATATTTATGAATATTTATTGTGCCTTTTAATGTTGTATTTAACATAAATATTCTTATAAGTTTAATTCCTCATTCCACCCCACTATTTTCAAGGTGTATTGAACTGAGTTTTCAAAGCAGATTTGATAAAGGGTGAGTGCAAAAGATCCTGAAAATTGCACTGGGCTTTTCCTGGTATTTTTGGAAGCATGCACTGCAAAATGCATGGGAAAATCATATTATTAAGAACTTATCGGCAGTGACTTTACTTAGCCAGAGCTTCCTATGGCAGCCTACACCCAGATACCGAAAACCCCTGCAAATCACCACTGACTTTGTGGTGTTAAAGCCTGTTTAAATGAAGAAAGAAGCAATTTCAGACCTGTAAATGAAATGGAGGGCATATGGAGGAAAAAAAGTCAAATTAACATAAGTGATTGATAAAGAAAGGGGTATTTCATCAAGGCATCTGTTCAGTTTGTAACCTGTAAACTGAGATGTAGCAGAGACTGGTTAGGTCATTCCTCTAGTAGCTGTGGGAGAGACTGAGCCAGACCAGTGGGATGCACTCCTTTTGCTCCCTGGATCACAGTGGGCAAGGATCCTGGAGGGTTTAGAGGAGTGTAGTGGGGAGAGCAGTAAATGTTATTTTAGAACTGAGAATTGGTGTCTTGAGCCAAAGACACGGCTGACTCATTGGTAACCACTGGGGATCAAATTTGGAAGGGTCCTTGAAAGGAACTCTTAAAGTTTTCAGAGCCCTGTGTCAAATAGTAGTTATTTTTGAGCAGTTATCCAACATTTAAGGTGGTTAAAATGTGTTTTGTCGCACCCAAATACCAAAAACCTCAGGAAAGGAGAGTAAAATACACTATAGAAAAGGGTTAGATTAAGTCTGGCATTACTCAAATGCAAAGACTGGGGTTGAAGATTCAGTGGGGCATAAATAATTGAGATGTGGTGCAGACTGTGGTCTCATTAAGAATCCCTCCTGCTGGTGTGTGGCCCATCCTCACAGTTTTACAATGGACCTGTAATAAGATGGGGGGACTTTCTGCATGCCATGGTTTGCTCTCATTTCAAAGTGCCAGTTTTGATTTGTATTGGTTTTATTCCAAAGAAGAATAAATAGTCTTTGAGTTAAGTAAAACTGTGTTTTACTATGTTGTTCACTTTCATCAGGCAACTATCTGATCCCATATCTCAAAATCCTCATGCAGATTTTTTTCTTTTGTCTCTCAGGGTGCTTATGAATGATGTCATGCCATTTCTCTTCTTTAAAATGTCTGCCTGGTTGAACTAGGATCAGCCGTGTGTTTTTAGGGAAGTAATGATGTTCTACCATGAACAAGTTTTTCTATTTAGCATTTGACTGTTAGTTACCATCTTTTTCACTTAGAAACTTCTAGACTTGGAAAAAAATCAGTGTTGTAGATGTTGTGAAGCCTCTAATTTTTCTCTGTGCTGCCAGCAGATGTTGATGAATGCACATCAAACCCCTGCTCCAATGGAGCCTGTGTCAACACACCTGGTTCCTATTACTGCAAGTGCCACGCAGGTTTCCAGAGAACTCCTACCAAGCAAGCTTGCATTGGTAAGAAAATTGCTCCAGGTCTGCTGGCATTGCTGATCTTCTGACCCTTTTGCTCCACTGGAGCTCCACTGCAGTTCAAAAAAATATTAAGAACCCACACTAAAATAGTGGTTAAATTCATTGAGCTGCCATCCCTTTTGTTCTGTTGTTCTCTTTTAATATTTAAACATTATTCTGGAATACCTGTTACCTGGCCAGGGAATTTCCCAGACAGGAGTTCTTAAAAAAAAAAAAAGTGACAGGTGCATAAATATTGCATATTTATGTATGCAGGTGAATCTGTGGGTAGGTTTTTAAAGGTATTCATAAAGTAATTGCTGAGCATCACAACATATAGCATTTATTGTACACTTCTGTAAAATAATATTTTTCTCTGATGCAATGAGAATAAATTCTTAACTGAATTTTTTCTTAGTAATATTTAAACAACATGCCATTATTTTTGAAAGCAACAATTGTCACTATGTACGTTTTTTTCTTACAGTAGTTCTCTGTGTAGGATTTTGTGTGTTTGTTTTGGTTGTTTTTTTCTCGCCTTAGATATAGATGAGTGCGTTCAGAATGGTGTTCTATGTAAGAATGGCAGGTGTGTCAACACTGATGGAAGCTTCCAGTGTATTTGCAATGCTGGGTTTGAACTGACTACAAATGGAAAAAACTGTGTGGGTAAGAACTCTTCTAAGGAGTGGGGCAGGCATTAGCTTGGTGATTCTATAAATTGTACTTCATACTACAGGTAAGGATCATTAAGGATTACCTTTGTTGAAATGAGGTACGGCCTCAGCTGAACTTTGAGGCCCTTTATTCAAATAATTATTGTATAGAACTCTATGAGTTCAAAGAAAATTTGAGATAATTTTAGTTTTTGAAGCTACATCTCTCTTCGACTGCCAGGAATAACATTTTTCCCTAAACCTTCTTAGCAAATGCCCCATATATCAGCACTCATGAAGAAATACCTGGTTTTAATTTTGGCTACTCTGTGTAAGAAAAACTTCCTAGGTAACCAACCAGCTCAATCTCAGGTGATTGAAGCTTTTTGCCCTTTCATGTGTGAAAGAAAGACACACACTGTTCTTTCATACACAGTCTGCTGAAATAAGCAACTGCTCACATGAAAAAAAATTGCTGCTTTGTCTATAGAGTGGAGGCATTTATCACAGTTATGATTAGAAATGAATCTTCAAGTGAAGAAATATGCCACATCAGTCCCAATTGTTTATTTTTACTTGGTCATCTTCTGGAAGGGGAGAAATTATAAGCAGCTTTCTCTGCAATATTCTGTAGACCGTGATGAGTGTACCACTGCAAACATGTGTTTAAATGGGATGTGCATAAATGAAGATGGGAGTTTTAAGTGCATCTGTAAACCGGGATTTGTTCTGGCTCCAAATGGACGTTACTGTACCGGTATGTAAAATTTGGGGGCGGGGGGGGTGATGCATTAAACCATGTTGATTGTAAATAGCTTTTCCTGTCCATTCATTCATGCAAGAATGGAAGTCTGATCACATGGATTCAGTGTTGTACTAATACCTTACTGACTCACTACAGTAGATTTCTTAAGCTGCCTGGAAGAGAAAATAGATCTTTAACTTACAGAAAGAAATAACTGCTTAATAGTATTGCGAAAGCTGCAACAAATGATAAATTAGCTTTCGGAAAGCCTTAGAGCATTGTAAATGCAGCAAAACATGCAGGCCATTCATGAAATGGTAAAGCGAGCAGCAGAATGGGAAGTTTGAAAGGTTTAAAAGATGTTATACTGTTGAACACACACATGTGCATGTGAGCGCACACAAACACACATTTGCCACATTATTCTGGTGATTCAGAGTGCGTAACACCTGAGACATTGTACTTGCCACACAGTATTAGAAACTTTTTAAAGCAAGGTCACTGAAAATATTAAACATTTTAAGAATAGAGTCTGGTTTAGTTCAGTTTAAGCAAACTAATTGAAGATACCTGTTGCTGCCTATAGAAGTAGGTTTGGGCTAGAGTTGTCTCTAGTAAGTGCAAAATCATCTAAATGGTTAGTTTTCTGATTTGGAGTTGAACCATTTCTATTAGTTGTCCTTGATTACATGCAGTTGTGCTCTTGACGTAGAAATTGATGACTACTGAAAAGTTCTTTGAAATTCAAATTAAACATCTTAAGGATGTTCTGTGATTATTGCTCCTTAAGCACACTTTAAAGCAAAGTTATAGTATCATGAGATGGACAAAGCGGAAAATTTCTTATTAATTTTGCTGAATGTAGAAACTGAAGTCCCTGTAATCCTACAGTTTTTCTGTCTGTTTTGGGTTTGGGGGTTTTTTTGTTATTCTAAGGTTAAATTTTTATTAGAAACAAAAGAGGGATATTATGATAATTCATCTGCTATCATAAGGTCATTTGATAATGTTCTAAAATAGTACTTGTAATCTTGCTTTAAAATAGCAAATACATTGCTGAATTGTCTTGTTTCCTCTTAGATGTTGATGAATGCCAGACATCAGGAATTTGTATGAATGGTCATTGCATAAATACTGAAGGATCATTTCGGTGTGATTGTCTGCCTGGTTTGGTTGTTGGAGTTGATGGTCGTGTGTGTGTAGGTAAGTGAGATTTATTGTTTTTCTTCATAGAAAAGCAAGTGGACTTACCAGGTTAATTAATTACCAAATCAAATGCATTGTCCAAACACTCCTTGAGCTCTGG
>VZRE01014417.1:0-28014 GCA_013396775.1 Cephalopterus ornatus | reverse complement strand
ACAAGGGGGCCCCGCAGCACCGGCACCACCACCGCCACCACCACCCGCCGCACCACAACCACCAGCTCAACGGCCTCATCAGCCCCGAGCTGCGGCACCTGCGGGCCTCCCTCAAGGGCAAGATCCTGGGCGCGGAGGCCGCGGCGACCCCCGAGGGGCCGGAGAACAAGCGAGCCGGCAAAACAATGGGCTCGGGACAGCAGCAGCAGCCGCCGCCCCCCGCCGCCGCCCCCGCCGCGGCGCCCTGCTCGGCCCCCCACGCCAACCACCTCCCTCCCCAGGGAAGGACTGCACCCTCTCCTCCTCCTGCTGCTTCCCCCCCTGGAAAAGGGGACAGGAGCCAGCCTGCTGCCACCACCGCGACCGCTGCTGCTGCTGCTGCTAAGACTGCAGCCCGCAATGGGCTGGCGGGAGAGACTGGCTTGGAGGAGGAAGAGCAGGAGGAGGGGGATGAAGGAGGGGAGGAGGAGGAGGAGGAGTCCCTGCAGCTTCTCTCCGGGTCCTTAGCGGCTGCCTGCAGTTTGAAAGGCTCGGGAACGGACTGTCAGCCCGAGGAGGACCTAACGATACGATACGTCCAGTACGAGTCAGAGCTGCAGATGCCCGATATCATGAGACTGATCACCAAAGATCTGTCTGAACCCTACTCCATTTACACTTATAGGTATTTTATCCACAACTGGCCACAACTTTGCTTTTTGGTAAGTGCCCGAGGGGAAGGGGTGGGTGGCGGGGAGGGCAGGAGTTGGGAGTGGTTTGGGGCTGGGGAGGAGAGGATGGAAGGGTTTGTGGAAATACTTTTAATAATCTCTTTGTGGATAAGACCGAGCTGTTGTGGAAGTACCTGTCCCCTGGTGACCTGTGCGTGTGTAAGTAAAGCGATGCCCCCAGTTCCTGCGTTTGCTAACACGTGTTTTAAGCGGTGAGGAAAGGGTTTGAGCACAGGGCTGGGATCCAGAAACCCAAGGCTTCTAATCGGGGTTTTGACATTGACTTTCGTGACCTTTGGTAGCTCATTTTATTATTCTCTCTCAGTTCCTGGGTTTGGATTTGAAAAAAGAAAGTACTTAGTCCACTAATACCTTACTACAACTGCTTAGTAATTCTTGCACCATGGCTTTAAAACTGACTAAAGCAGGGCTGGCACATAAATGGTAAGTGGTAGGTGGAGAGGAACTGTGGAAGGCTTAGCAGACTTTTTGATCTGTGAGCTTACTTTGACAAGAGACAAGTCCAGCTGTGTTGCTTTTACAGGTGCGATAGCGCTCACAGAAATCCTCGTGTTGCTCAGATTGTCTCCCCGTACTAACAGTCCGTTTAGTTTTACGTTCTTCCTGCTGCACTACTGAAGGATTGGTTTAGCTGCCCCTAAATGTTTAGCACTTCTTGTGTCTCAGCTGCTTTTAGGATGATAATTCATCCACCGGGGTTAGAAAGTGAGTGTAAGTTGGCCTGAGGGGTGTCTGTGCATAGCAAGAGCTTAGCTGTGTTTGATTTACTCGTAGGAACACTTACATCTCCACGACAGAACGTTTTGGGGAGTGTGTGGCACTTCCTTGCGAAGGTAAATGATGAATTCTTAGCCCTTGATGTTTTAATCAAGGCTGGACACCTCTCTGAAAGGTCTGGTTTACCCAGAGCCAGGACACCCTCCAGTTCAGGGGTATCTCTCTGAAATTTTGATAGAATGAGTACAGGAGGTGAGGTTAATGGAGCCCATCTGGCCCTAAACTTCCTGAGTGTTCTTGGTTTAGGATCTGGTGTAATTTATAGCAGGATCTGTATGATTTATAGGAGGATTTTCAGAGCTGTGCCTCTTAAAACCCTGCAGAGGGAACACAGTAGGATTATAGGAAGTTGAGCAAAGCGTTACCTTCTGGAACACAACAGAATATGAAAATATTAGAGAGCATTGTTGGATGCAAAGTCATGTTTGCCATTACAAGGATGCTGAGCAGAGCACAGTGGTGTTTTACAAGCACTGAGCTCTGTTGTGGGACTGATTTACCTCATGCTGAGGAAAAAAAATGCTCCCAAGCAACTGAAGTCCACACTTGGAGCATCAGGTGTATCACTGGCAATGTTGGATACCCTGAGATCGTAGTGCACTTGTTTAGATTTTAAATCATTATGGGGGTTTTTTTGTCAGGGAATAACTGAAGAATTTTGTTATGAAAAGAGCAATGACAAGTTGTTTGACAGAGCACTAAAACAGATGATTTCTAATAAGTGCATTCAAAGAATGAGATATCACTCAAGGAAGAGAAAGTGTCTTCAGCTTATTTTGTAGTGACAGCTTCATTTTTTTGACAGCCTTGAAGAGTCAACAAAACTTTTCCTGAACTCAGTGTATTTGCCATTCTTTTTGGAAAGGTGGCACAATGTAAAGTACATAAAACTGCAGAGAAGAGTATATGGCTGTGAGCATCTAAAGCTTACAAATTGTCATCTGCTTAATAATTGGAAGGTCTTGCAGTTCGCTGAGTCAAGTTTCGTGGAGTTTCTCTGTGGCTGGTTTTAGTGTTTTTAACATTTGTTTTTTAGAGGTTTTCTTGAAGACTTTCTCTTCTATAATATTTAATTTGTCCCTGCAGTTCAGATTCCTGAACTACTACTAAGTCCCTTTAAAATATTTCTCTTCAGTCAGGGACTGCATATTCCAGTTAGCAGCAGGAGTGTCGGGATGGTGAACGAGAAGCTTAGTGCCTGATCTCACAGAATCATTTATCTCTTATGCCTGGTGGCCTCACTCCCTTCTGGCTTCAGGTTTTGGTTGGGTTTTGATTGTCTTGGGAGAAGGGCTTGGCCTGTGATTTGATTGTATTTGAAAAAAGATCTGTAAGGATTCGGTCAATTCCTTTGCTGAATTTCACCATCCCCATTTTTAAAATGTTCCAGTACATCCTCACCTGTCTTCGTTGTACTCCATGGGCACCTTTCCTTTTCCCTCCCTGTGAGGGAAAGTACAGATCCATTGAAATTGAAGATGGGATGTGTATTTTCCAGAAAAAATCAACATTTGGCCCTTGCCGGTGTTTTATGCAGCGAACCACCGTTTTCCTATCGTGACAACGCAAAGCTGTTTTCTGGGGGCGTTATTAACTTTATTCCTGATGATTTTTATCTCTGGGGTTGGAAACTGGGGAAGGCCAAGCCAAAACTCAGCAAGTTGCACCACTGCTTTAGTGGCTCGTGCAACCCAAGGTGCCAAAGGTGTTTTCCTTTCTGTTCAACTCCCTCTTCCTGGCTTGTGCCAGCCCTTGTGTTCCTCTGATTTGGGAAGCCAAGGTAGCCCCCCCACCACAGTATTTTTATAAGTGTGTATGTTTGTGTGTGTTTTAGGGTCATGCTCTGTGGGTTTAGAGCTCCAGATATATTCAGGTAGGAAGGATGTCCCAGGCCCCGGTGCAAGAGAAGGGGTGAGGATGCACAGCTGGGGGGAAGGCACAGGACCGACCCTAACTGGTCACCAGTGTGCTGGATCAAACCACTTCCTAACTGTACAGGCAAAGAAGAAGTTCATATTCCACTTTAAAAGGACATGGAGATACTGGGAATCTTAAAACGCTGTTAATTTTAGTGTCAGATTTGTCTGTGTAACTTTTTTTTTACTTTCGTGGTAGCACTGCAGCAACTGAGCTGTTGCAAGGTAATAACTTTCTCCTCTATAAATTTCTCATGGAAGGTGTCCCTGTCCATGGCAGGGGGTTGGAACTAGATGGTCTTTAAGGTCTCTCCCATCCCAAACAATTCTTTGATTTCATGAACCTCCAGCCGTCAGTTTAAACTCAGGTTTCGCCTGTCTTGGGGAGAGCAGGTTTGCACCGTGTGTTAGGTGTGGATGCTCTGCAAATTCCTGGTTTTTACTTATTCCCAGGAGCTCTGTCAGCCCAGTTTCTCTTCAAATGACCCACGATAACCACTCCTGCCAAAAAATGACAGGGGAAAGGGGGATCTTCCGTTTCACTTGCAGTATTTTTAAGCATCACCACATCTTTGTGCCCTCAATGATTGTAAATGCACTTTCAAAGTTGTAGCTTCCTTTTAAAGTGGGTTTGTTTTGCAGCTTGCAGTCTTAGCGGTGTGAAAGTTCCCAAGCCGCTATTTAAAACTGATATACTAAATATTTCAGAAAATTGTTCTCCAAATCCTTCAGCGTGGGAGAGGTGAGCTTAGGAAGCCTTGCTCTGTGCCAAAGTTTGGATAAGACAGGATGTAATAAAAGCAGAGATCTGGCCGAGTGCTGTAACCTCTCCTGTAATTCACTGCTCCACTCAGCTGCCTTTTAAGAAAAATCTGGAAAATCTGTGCTTTTATTGGATTCTTCGCTTTGCCACCAGCTAGAGCAGCGTTTATAATTTAAACTTTCACAAGTTTAAAAATAACCTATTAATTCCATGTAAGTGGTTTTAGATGTGTTGTAAATCTTAAATGACTGCAATTAAGATCTTGTTTTATGTTAATGCTTTGCTGCTTTTTTTTTTTTTTTTTTTTAAATTGGTTTTTATTCGGGAGTCCCAATGTACTTGGTGTTGAAATTAAGACTGGGAAGACGCCATCCCTGTTTTTCAGTCGTGGAAAACCTGGGGCGTGAAAGGAGAACCGGAAAAGTTGGGAGGACGTCTGAGAAGTCAGACGTGGCAGACGCAGGAAGAAGTTTTATAGGATTCGTTTCCCAGTTTGCGAACTCTGTATTCCAGTTTGGTTTTAGGAGTGATCGCGGTTTAGGATACAGGCTGTTGGTGGCTTTGTGAGAATTTCCAATCACTGCAGCACCTGAGCAGGGAACAGGAGCCGGTGTGGTTATTCCAGCAGTGGGAAAAGGAGTTCCTTGCATGGGTGGAGTGGAAGCAGAGGGATGGAGTGATTTGCCCAGTGTCAGGAAGAGCTCTGCCTGAAGTGCCAGACATGAGGTTAAATCCATTAGCCTGGACGTATCCTCTAATGGCAATCAGTAACATGATCCCTAAATGTAAGCCAGTTCTTACAGAGCTGTGTCTGGGATACTTTGGGATGGATTTTGGTGCAGGTGTGAAAGGAAAATGTGGTGCAGTAGTGCAGGTTCTACTGTGTTTGAGTCATAAAGTATTTAAAATACTTCCCATGCTTATTTTAATCTTCTTTAAATGGGAACAGAAGTCCCAGGATCTGGGTATTAAATGCATACTCTGAGACTGGCAGACTTAATGCCATCTTTGCTAATGAAATTAGTACAAATTGATTGATTTTTGTGAAAAGTTTTGTTCTTGCTGATTTACAAACATTTCTGTGCTAACTCTTGCAGTATATTAAAATCTAGTTTGTTTTAAACATTTAAACTTATTCATAGGCACAAAGTTGATGCAAATACTGGATTTGGATTCGTGTATGTTAATCCTGCAGCTAATAATTTAGGATTGAAGTAAATCTTATAGTACTCTGTGGGGTTTATTGTATATAATAGTGACTTGGGCTGAATTCTGTTTGTAGAAACATTTATGTTTAGAAGTCCTCTCATACCTGAAAAGAAAATTTGGCCCGTGGTTATCTTTTCATAAATGGTGTTGTGTGGGAGCTACTTCTCTTTTTTTTCCCTCTCCTCCTCACTCTCCCGATTTCAGTCTGGGGTTTTTCTATTTACACAGTTTAACTTTCCGCAGGAAATTAATTACAAAGTTTCACCTCACAGTTGAGGTTCGTTTCCAGCTCTAGATAAGGTTGGAGAGAAGAAAGGAGACAAAAGGCAACAAAAAAAAAAAACACCTCAAATTGAGGTGGAAATGCAGCACTCCCTCTGTGGGTGGAACAGCCATAGATTAAGTGCCAGATTTACCTGCCTAAAGACAGAGAAATAGAGTGAAATGTTTGGGGAGCTGGTAACAAAGTCATTCTTCATTCAGCTCTCTCGCAGCAGTGGTAAAACCAGTGGGTATTTGCTGCTTTGATCACTGAAACAAAATTCTTTGTTGTTCATTTAGCGTTTTAAATATATGGTTCATGACTAGAACTCTTCTGAAAAGGGCCCTAAACGAGCAAGAACACAGATATGCAGAGTGTCCAGATTGCCACTACTCTTGAAGTGTGTAAAAAAAAAAAAAAAATAATTAAAAAAAATAAATATATAAATACAGCTTACAAATTCTCCACATAACTGTCAGGATCAACAGTTTGCACGTGTTCACTTGAGGGCAAAGCATAACTATAACATGCTGGTTTGTGGTGTGCTTTTTTTTTTTTTTTTTTTGGTGAGGTATAAGATTACATCGAGGTACTCTGCATAATTATAGCAATGTTCTGAGCAGTGTGGCTGAGGATACTCTTTATTTAACTCCCTGCTTTTCTCAGGTCTGAGCTGATACGCAGAACTTGCCTTGAGCTGAAACTTTGCATATATGCAGTTTTAGTATAAGTACAGCTCCTCTTTTCTATGGAATAAAGTGTGTTTTGGAACAAGTGAAGGGCTGCTTGGGGTATTTCAGTCCAGTTAGATCATGCTGCAGCTTTTGTTTGTTGTTTTAAAAAAATCACTTGTTAGATTGCTCAGGGTTGTTCTTGGATACTGCTAAAAACGTGTTTTGCTGCCAAATAAAAACTTAGCAATACTTATATTTGCTACAGCTCTATTAGAAAAGGAGTTAAGACCATGCTGTATCACAGGGCTTTGGAACTGCAGCTCCTACATTTTGGGCTGCTTCATTTCACCTTTTGATACAGCTCCTGCTTGATAACTTGGTTAATAACCCACCATCCAGGTGGAGATGCTCCAGGACATTATTCTTTTTTGGGGTGAAGAGCCCGTGTGTGTGAGCCTGCAGGATAACCTGCGTGAAGGAACCTTCCGTCTGTGGAGTTTCAGCCCACAAGCCGTGCACAAAAAGGTTCGGGTGTTTGGAGGCTGCGGAGTTTGTACTTAGACTTAGGAGCTCTGGGTTCACAGGTGGGCTGCTCTGAGCCCTGGCAACACTGGCTCCAGCAGGTCCTTTTTATTTGACACGTCTTACACCTGTAAATTTGGGCTACCCGGACTCTGTGCCAGCACATGCTCGTGCCAATCATGTGCCGTAGTCCCGGTTTAGCTGCTGCTCTTGAGCCCAAGGCTGGTTCCCCCTGCGGACACAGGTCTGTCTGTGCATCCACTTGGGCACCCGTATGTACAATTAGGAGTTTCTTTTTATCTCTGCCCATCTTTCCTGAGTGCCCAGGAATTCCTTCTCCCCTCGGATACTGTCCTGCTCTGAGCATTGCTCAGTGTTACTGCTGCAGGTTATAATGTCACTAATCCCTCATGCTGCCTAATCCTCCAGTTAACTTATGACTCAGTTTTCCTTTCCTTTTTCTATTTCATGGTGAAATTCTGCTGAACACAGGGCAAGTGCTTGGATAAGTGTTCGGGGAGGAGACGGGTTCTTTTCTTTTTGGGGGTTTTTCTTAATATTTCAGAGTGACTCCATATCCTTGACCACAGATCCTGTGACAATGCCGTTGGGATTAACTGCCAGTGCACAGCTCTTAACAAATGAAACCTCTGAATAGTTAAAGTGTGTGAAATTAACTGTGCTTTTTTGTTTGTTCTCTGGTGTCATATGACTGAAAACTACCCTCTCCAAAGATTAAATGCAGCAACACTTCTCCCCGATCCTTTGTGGCCTTGACATCAAAACCAGACAAAAATTAAGCACGTTGTCTACCACAGCCCTTGTACAGGAAAATTCACATCAGTATAAAATAGGAATGGACCTTTCCTCCCCTTTGCAGAAGCCCACGTGAAAGGGTTGATTTATGCCTTAACCTGTATTTTTGTTTTATTTCTTTCCCCTTTTCAATCACATATGTTCTTGCCTGTAGATTTTGTGAAATAATACTGTGGTTCTCTCCAGGACAATTCACTGGTTGTTAATTTTAAGTTTATTGGAATGTAATAAAGAAATAAGAGTCTTTTAGTCATACTAATATTTTTTTAGATATTTCTAAAATTTGTTTTGTTATCTTTTTGTAGCCTTTTTACGGGAACAAACTTTGTGCGGCTGTTTCACTTCAAAAATGAACTTGGTTTGTTGCTTTTGGGGGGCGCTGGAGATCCCAAACTGAGAATGTATGTTTGTCTTTAAGGCCATGGTAGGGGAGGAGTGTGTAGGTGCCATCGTCTGCAAGCTGGATATGCACAAAAAGATGTTCCGCAGAGGTTATATAGCCATGTTAGCAGTGGATTCCAAATACAGAAGAAAAGGAATTGGTAAGAAAAGCCTTTTTTTTTTTTTGTTCTTATTTTAAATCCTGTCTTTGACATGACTGTAGCTGTCACGAAGATTTAAGCTGAGCTGAACTGGTGGTCTGTCTGTCTGTCCTGCCCGGCTTGCTCAACCACACCAGCTCCCCCGTGGCTTCTCTGATTTTGTTAAAATAACCTGAGACGCCCTTTGAGGTTCACACCTGGGATATGATAAAGCTAAAAAGAAAGGCAGGCAGCAGCCCCTGACCTCTGCCTATTACCCCTGCCAAGAAACACCGGTGGGAATTGCTTTGTGTTTTTACATGTGCCCTCATCACTGTTATTTCCTTGTTGTGTTCAGGCTCTTCTTTTCAGTGAACTTATTCCCTGGCTTCTCCCTATAAATTATGCATATATTGCCCGTTGGGGAGAATGTATGGAGCTCATTATTTTATTAATAAGTGAAGAAAAATAGCTGTGTATTGTTACTTGAATGATTGAAATGTAGATCTGTTCTGCTGGGAAGTTCCGTGGTAAAAGAAATCACTCTTGGCAGGGAGTTTGCCCTCCCTCATTAATCAGTTTTGCCCTGATGAAGGGATTTTCATTCTGACACCAGTTATCCAGGTTGGCTTAATTAAAGATTTGTTCTCATGGAACTTCATTTTTTTTGTGCTGGTTATTGTGAAATTACATTTTGGAACATGTTTTTAACTTCAAACATAGGCGTCAGCTTTAAAGCTTAGAAATGTGCTTCACCACTCATTTACACAGAACAGCTCATACTCCTGTGATTAAGGGCAGAAAATTACTTCCAGTTGAAAAATACAGTGATACATTGCAGAATGTACCACTGTGTTTGCTCTCTTCAAAAAATAACCTCCAAGAAACTTGCAGTATATGTATTATCATGACTATACAAGCGTGTGCAGGTTTTTTTTCTCTCCAGTGCAAATGCAAAAGCCATTGCTGGTTTCTGTAGTGGAGCAGAGGGAGAAGGATACTGAGGAATCACTGTTTCTCCTTCCCTTTTAGCTGAGTCATGAAGGAGTCTGCTGTAGTTTAATTGCAGGTGCCTTGGATTCATAAGTAAATAAGAGCTAATGCTGTTATTATGAAGATCTCTGCAAGATTTTTCCCTCCCTTTAGTCAGTTGGTTATGTTAGGATTGTATAAATAGAATTTATCTTTAAAGCCTTGCTTACTTTAGCATTATATATGTTGATTTTTCCTACATTTGCCACCTTGCTGTTTCTCAAAGTGTGCTCTTAATCTGATGATCTGCTTTAAATGTAGTACAGTTTTATCATATGTTCAGTGAAAAAAATCTCAATTGATTGAAGTTTTGAGTATACTTTCAAACATTCTATAGATTCCTTGGGGTTTTTTTTTTCCTTTTCCTTAGCCTTCTTATGGAAGTGTTCATTTTCATTGAACAGCAGTTTTTTCCACTAATAACTTTGAAATCAACTTACAATTTCACCCCAATTCTACAGACAGGTAGGGATATTCCATTTGTAGAACCGTTGTGAAATCTCTGAAAAATAATGATAAAAAAAATTAAATTAATGCTTGACTGAGGGGAAGGGATGGGCTTCAACAGTATTATTAGATCCTAGCAAATGCAAAGGGGAGTGAGCCACAAGAGAAGTGGTTTCATAAGTTCTGTTACTAATAGAAGTATTTGTTTTAGTAAGAGGAAATTCCCTTGGAAGATGAATGTCCTTCAAGTACATGCCAGCAGATTTTGACTTTAAATGCAACAAAAAGGAATGAATCACATCTTGGAAGGCTATATATAACACTGTGTTAAGCATAGCAGCCTGTTTCTAATATCCTCGTGTTAGAAGGATCTTGCACTTAAGCTGAGTCTCTGGATAACTTCAAGGATTATTTTAATGTTCAAAGTTGAGGCTGCAGCTTGACTGCAACTTCTTGTGTTCTTCTTTCCCCCCTGCCTTCCCTGGGTGTCGTGTAGGTAGCACACATCAGTCGTATATAAACCAGCATTTTCTTTGCACTGCGACTCTGACACTTACTGAAATCTGTATTTCAGGTACAAACTTGGTTAAGAAAGCTATTTATGCTATGGTTGAAGGAGATTGTGACGAGGTAAGACTTTCTAAGTCAAAAACTTTTTCGTAATTTAAATGGTTTGCCTTCTCCTATGTGTGGATTGGTTTCACAGGTTTCTCTTCTACAGGACTTTTTTTAGGTGGGAAACGGTAAGAAGCTCTTTATAATAAAAAGGTGGCAAACTTGGTAAGAAGTTCCTTAGAATAAAAGGGAAAAAAAAAAATGGCACAAATAGGAGATGGATTTTCTAAATTCATCACAAATGCTGGAATTCAGCCTTTCGGGTTTTGTTTTACTTCGTGAAGCTGCCTCAGCCTTCCCTCCCAGGCACATTTTACTCCACGGGCTCCAGTTTAAGGAGCTGCTGAGCAGTGTAACGTGGTGCTGTGTGTAGCCCTGCTCCTGGAACAGTGCATGCTGTGGCGCTGCAGCGTGGTTTGATCCCAGGCGTCGGGCTGTTCTGACACTGCTCGGCCGATTAGGTAGCACAGACAGAGCTGGAGTGATTTGGCATGTCAACAAAAACTTGGAAGGAAAGGGGCTGTCAAACTTTGCCTGGCCTAAATGTTGTTAGTCTTTTACCACATTACAGTCCCTACTCTTTTTATATATATATATAAATAAAAAGGAACTACCTGTCTTTATGTGCCAACTTGGGAGGAGCTCTCCCTACATCCATCCTCCTTAATCAGTTTATCTGTCCCTTTGCCTCACATCTCCTCCTGTGAGCACTGGCTCCTTTCAGTGTGTCGCACTTAAGGAGCCTTTGATCTCTCTGTTATCTTGTTTCAACTGCTGCCTCAATTGTCCCCCTGCCCTGTGGTGAAGTTTCTTATGCAAAGCTACAGTTTGGGTCACAGGACTCCTGGGCACATACTCCTGTTTGTTTTCCCGCTTGTTGCCTCTTGTAGCATCCCTGGGTACGTTCTGACTTTATTCACTGAGATTATTTATTCTTCCCCTCAGATTCCTTCATGATTCTACTGACTGTTGTCTTTTTTTCTTTCCCCCTGTCTAATTGATGTTGTACTGGGGCAATACAGGTCAACCTGTAATTCTTTTAAGTTCTTTGTTTTGGCTTGTTGCTTCTCTCATGCTGTGTAACATTTTCTCTAACCTCTTTGACTACTTACTACAGTGAACTAATCAAAAACAAGGTTGGTTTGCTTGTTTTCCCCGTTGCTTTCTGCTGTGATTTTGAGTCTATTTGCTGCTGCTAGAGTATTCAGATTTCAGTGCTAAATAACTGAGGGCTAGTGACCACATCACAGCTGGAAAATTGAGATGCAGAGGAGTGAATTGCCCACTGTTGTTAGAGAGTCAGGAGTAGAACTGGCTGTTTCTACTCAAGCTCCGAGTTGCATTAATTACTGTCTGATTTCTGAATTTGTGTGTGCTACTTCTCATGTACCTTCATTTCTCAGTTGCTTTTATCTTCATAAAAATAAAATAAATGTGCTAAGGGTTGCAGGCTGGTCTGCAGTGAGGCCTCATTAAGTCTTAGTCACAGATTTTCATCTCCGGTGCTGTATAAATGCTCTGGATTAGGGACAGAGGGCGTTTCTCAGATGCTGTTTCTGTTCCCTTTAATTGAAGGCCCTACAATTCAAACTCCTTGAAGTGTATGCTGTGGGTGCAGTCGTGGTTCAGTTCCATTTTGAAATCTGTAACCCTGTTTGTGTGGGATGATGATTGCAAACTCACGCCCTGCTTTTTGGGGGCTTCTGCATCAGCCGAGTCTTGTGCTGGTGCAGAATTTTGAACTGAATTTTGGAGCGTGGAGTGCAGGCAGGGTATTTTATTGATGCTCTACTCCACCAACAGAGACACATCCACACTGATTTATTATATTTATGTTGTTCTTTTCCACATACAGGTTATCCACAGCCAAACAACCAGTGTTTTTGTGGGGTTTTTTTAAATTTGCCACCAAGTCTAGGCTTCCTCCACATGCACATGGTGCAAAATAACGACGATGGTGGTTACTTGTACCACTTGAGTTTTCAGTCATGACCACAATCTGAAAAATCTGTCAAGCCACCCATTAAAATCTCTGTCCAACTCTTGCCATCACCGTTTTTTACAGCAATTTTCAGGAGTTCAGTTTCTGGCTAATTGATGCTTAAAGCTGATCAAACATGAAGTTGTGCATCACAGTAATTTGTCTCTGTGAGGTCTGTAAATAGTTTAATCATCCCTGCTGCTCTTAAGGTATTTTCTCACGTCTTTTAATAAAATCAGAAGCATGGTGAAAATAAAAAGATACTGCTACTTGAGATAAGATGAACTGCGGTTCAAAATAAAAAAGCTATTTTCTGAAACCTGCTTGGAATAGGATTAAAAACATAAATATGCAGCTGTGGGTGTAATAAAAATTTCCAAAGGCTGCTTGGAAACTCTTCCCCTCAATCTAATTATGGAGTAGATGCAGTAAATAGACTTAATTTTAATAACTTATGGTGTAGATTCTGATAAATGCTTTGTTCAGTGTGTTACTCTTCAGAGTATCATAAATTGGACTTTTGAGGTATCAACATACAGTGCTGAAAAAATAAAGGATTTATACAACACCATAGATGAAAATCTTGCCACACATCAGTAGTGATTTGTCAGTTCAAATATTCTAGTGATATTCCAATATTTTAGCAATTAAGGACATTGGTTTTTTTCTTTTCTCCTGTAAGCAATTTTATTGGGAATAAACTAAGCCAGGCCTATGGAACAAGTGATTTACAACGTGAGCTGCTGTGGTCAGGCAGTGCCTGAGAGGCAGTTTGTGCTGGATTCCATCCCTCAAAGCTGAGGCAATATCCTTCCACAGGGGTGGTTTCTCTGAGTGGGGTAAGTAAGTGAGGAGGTGAATTGGCTGGAATGGAATCCGTGTGGAGGGGAGGAGCTACCCATGGAGCTGCCTACATTAGAATAGAAACCAGGGAAGTGATCTGAGGTTGGGGGTGGGTGGGTGAACTAGAAATAACCTTCAAGCCTGAAGAAAGTACAGCCTCCTTTGAGCTGGAGTGCCTGGATCTAACATTACAAACAAAACTTAGGGATCTTTGGGGTTTATATATATTTTTTTTTTTTACCTCTGTGATTTTCTCGGGCATTTGATGTTAATGAATTCTGATATTTGGGGTAGTGACCTCTCGACACCCTGACTTTCCACTAGGTCACCGTGATTCAGGATAACCACAGGCTGCTTGCATAGGAAAGGTGAACTACGGAAATAAATCAGGTGAAGGGGAATAGTTTCACTTGAACCCCAAAGCTGTGGAAAGATTTTTCTCCCGGTTTAAAAAAGGGGAAAGCGTGTGCTGACTGCAGCAGGGTGCTGTCTGCCTGCTTTTTGTACTTTTCCTTAGTTTTTACTGACAGGCAGTTCTCCAAAATCGTAGTGCTGAAGACCTTCCTGTGGAATCGTTACATCCCTTAATTACAATTAGAAAGGAGGAGTTGTTCGTTCATATGTAGGTTTTCCATCTGTAACAAATGACTTGAGTAATCTGCATACAATTCAGTCACCTCGTATTACTGAGATAATGTACCATGCAACCGGTAGCTAATCAAAGTAAGACTCTCATAAGTGGTCCTTCTAAAAGGTTTGGGTTTTTTTTTTTTTTAAGCAAAATGTAGAACGTGCGAAAGAATTCTGAACTCCTGTTGAAACTTTAGGTTGATTTGACCACACCAGTGACATGTTGACACCGGTGTCTTTCTAATTCAGCTCCACGCTAGTAAAAATTAAATGTATATTTTTATAGAATCCTATTTGAAATCATTACATTATTAATATTTTAGTTTTTCTTTAATCTATAAATCATCTAAAGCATGAAGTGTTATATTTTGGGTACTGCCTTCCTTTAAAAGTTAAGGCAGTTAAATTGATTAAGGACACCGGACAAAGCCTCCATACCCTGTGTCTGATGATATGTCAGACTTAAAAGTAAGAATGGTGAGTGCTGGGAGCACTTTCTTCATTTGCTTGTTTGGTTTGGCTGAATCCTTTCCACGCCCTGGTTTTTAAACTTGAGTTCATTCACAGCTTGAACTGAAGAAGCAAGACAGCACCACCACGCCAGTTATCCTCAGCTTAGGAATAAATTCAAGGTATGAAAATACAGTAACAAGAAACATTGCACTCCACTCCCAGCATAGAACGTTTCTTGCTTCTAAACCCAGTTAAAATTAGAGAGTTAAGCTGAAAGGTTTATGAAATTTAAGATTAAAGAGAAAGCAACAACCTTCAGGAAGTTGCAACTTGAGCAGAAGATACTGTTAAATGCAATCCTTTGCTGCTCTCCAGGGGGGATGTGATCATGCTATCAGAGATTTAACAGGCATATGAGTACAACAGAATCGACCCCAGAAGAGCAGAAATAAAAATGTAGTGACTGAAGGTTTGCAGCTTGATTGAAAATCTCACACAGGAAGAGGTGCATTCTTCACCAAACAAAGCTAATGAAATTTGAATAAAATATGCCTGTGTTTCCCGTTTAGGTAATAGAAACCTGTCTTTAGCTGCAGCATGTTGAGATCAGGGAATTACTTTTTATTGTGCTGAGACTTCCTTAGAAATACCAGGGCAAATCTCCTGCATTTGCTTTCAAGATGAGCGTTCACTCAGGTAGTGGGATTCCAACAAACCTGTATTTCAGCATTTAACCACTCCCTTCGGTTCAGTCACCTGCAGTGTTGGAAGGGTTTTAGCACTGCAAGGTGTTGGAGCTTGCAGTTGAATAGAGGTTTGTTATATCACTGTGCCAGGTTACTAAACTTTCGAGTGTGAATGCCATTTGTAGCTAGGAATTCAAATAATCCTCTGCATGGTGGATTTACATGGGTCAGACTTCCTCTCTGGCATTAATATTCTGTTTTTAATTTGAATTAAGGAGCTGTACATTGTGTAGAAAATAGCACTCTCCAGGAAAATTATTGTGCTTCCATTATTAGATATAAATGAATAGTTATTATCCACTTTAATGGATAAGGATGTTGAGTACTCTATCAAGTCACAAGACTTTATAGTAGTGCTCTGTGAAGTGCCAGCTAGGGAAATTCAATCTCTAATTCTTGCCATAAGACTAAGAATTGAATTAGGTTGTCCTAAGTGTACAACCCTGCTCTGCTGTAATTTAAGAACTCTGATGATTAATATTTTAATGGGTGACTCTTAGTTCCTTTTTGTAAAGCGAGCTACTTGCAAGTCTTACATTGTTCAGTGGGTTGTTTATTGTTCTTTCAACATCCTCACACTGAGAAGCATAGGTGGAATAATCCACTGGAATGTGGTTAGAGCGGCTCGAAACTTGAGTCAAATATATACATCAAATGGATTTTCAAATCTCGGTGGAGGTGACCAGTGTAGGCACTGACTGCCTCCCTCTTTCACACTGGTGTAACCGCCCCTCAGGCTGCAGGAAACAAACCCAGTGGAGAGAAAAAGGAAAGGTTTTTGTGCCAGGTGACTTTGGAAGTAGCTCAGCAGTGAGCCTGGAGAGCTGGCGGGAGAGGTCAGGGGGAATGGGAATGCGTACCTGGAAGCAGTGGGGGACACAGAGGCCAGAAAGTGGATTGTCTTCAACTGCTCTACAAATCCAGGCTGGAATTTTGGTCCTGTATTTCCATTCTGTGCTCTTTCTGCAGGGACCATCAGCTGCTGTTTGATGTGTGCATGTTCACTGCCATGGGGGTGTATGGAATTGAGTCACATTATTAGTTCAACCTGTGTTCTTGTGCAACCAGGACCTGTCCTTAGGAGCAGAATCCTTAAAGAGATGAGTTGGACAGCAGTAAAGAGGCAGAGCGAGTTTTTATTCTGTGGAGTGGGTTTGGGATCACCAGTTATGGCCGAGCTCTGTCCAGTGCACGTGGAGGAAAGAGGGAGAAAATTCAGAGGGAGATACTTGAGTTTAGTATAACTTCTTGTTAATGCCAGTGTGGTTTTTTGGCCTGCATTTGAGACTTCTGGGACTATTTCAGGTCTTTGCTTAATTTGGGCTACACTTCCACTTGGATTTGGTCTGAGTTATTACTGACAGGTGTTCCTGCAACTGGGATCTCACAACACAGGGTGGGGAAAAAGATGGGAAAAGATGCTCTTTCTTCCTGGTGTGCACTCTGATTTGTTTGGGGTATTTGTTGGTACCCAGGTTGGATGGGACCCTGAGCAACCTGGTTTAGTGGAAGATGTCCCTGCCCATGGCAGGGGATTGGAATGGGATGAGCTTTAAGGTCCCTTCCAACCCAGGCCATTCCGTGATACTTGCGTTGAGTGCAAATACTCCTTGCAAACATTGAATCTGATGGCTGGTATCGATCCGAAGCTTTTGTCTAAATCTAACGAATTAGAGCTCAAAGATATTAAATAATTAAACAAATCCTCCTGTGCCAAATTCTTGTGACATGCAGAGCTTCAGTTGCTCATTCAGAGTATGTTTTGGACCTTCACCTGTAGTTGCTTGGATTTTGCATGGGTTTTCTTTTTTTTGAGGGGGGGGAACACTGGGAGATGGGAGTTGTTTGGGATTTATTTGTTGATGTGTTCTTTACCCCAGTTATTAGGTGGTGAGTTGAAACACTGTTTGCAGCCAGGAACTAAAATCTTGATGTGCTGTTTACAATTACAGTTGTTGTTTAACTGCTGTTTGTTTAAAATGTGGGAGTGGGGTGCTCGAGCGTGGGGATGGGAAGCTTAATGTGGCAATATTGCTTCATTAAGTAAGGATATGAGAAGGAATTAATTCCTAAGTATTACTAGGAAATAATTCCTAATCATTGCTAATAAGTGTACCTTTAAAGAAAACCTTTGAAAAGGGTTCGAGTAGTCACATATTTGCATTTGCTTACTAAACTAACACGATCTACTCAGCTAACACTGCTGTCTTGTTTTCTTTCTTCCCCCTTCAAGGTTGTATTGGAAACAGAAATCACAAATAAGTCTGCTTTGAAACTTTATGAAAACCTTGGTTTTGTGCGAGACAAGAGGCTGTTCAGATACTATTTAAACGGAGTTGATGCACTGCGTCTGAAACTATGGCTGCGTTAGGAGAGCCCATCCCACGGAGCGACCGCCGGCCCCGGCAGCGCAGAGTCGGCCTTTGCATGCCAAGCAATTTGTTCCCAAAATTGCTTTGCAGGTGGACTTAGTGATTCCCATGCAGCTCTTAAAAAAAAAAAAACCTGTCAGTGTCCCATTGAGTGTCGCACATTTTCGTTGCACTTTGGCATGGCGCGTTTGTTCCGAATTAAAGCCGGTTCTTTCCGACTCCCGAGTCCTTTTGGTACCAGCCAGAGATGTGCCAGATGATAGCCAAGATAATAATGTTCGTTCATTTGCAATTACTGACTGTCTTGACATCCACAGAACCTGTATGGGAAAGCCACTTTTGGTTCCAGAAAATTAAAAAACAGTAAATAAATAAAAATCACACACACACACAGAAAAAAAAAACAAAGCCAATGTAGATTGTAAAATTCTATAAGTATACTAACATTTCATACCGAAATTGCCATAGTTTTCTGGGGAAGAAGAAGAAGAAGAAGGAAAAAAAAAAAAGAGGCTTCAATTTTAGGTTTTATTTTTCAATATTGAATTTTTTCCATTCTTAAATATTGGTACCTCAGTGATTAGTGAATGAAAAAATGTATTGTAGGGTGGGATGTGTGTTACAGCAAGTAACAGTAACCATTAAATTGCGTCTGCCAGTGCCTGTATAGATAAGTATATTTGTCTTCACCTCTGAGTTTGGAGTGCATGCTTTTATTCTTTTGCTTTCTTCAATTGTCTTTGCAAGGAAAAAAAACAAAACAAAACAAATTCTGCTTTTATTTAAATTCTGGATTTGATAATAAATTATTTCAGATTTTTATAATTTGGATACTTCTCCCAAACAAGGGTTTGGAAGGCCCTTCTTAGAGCAAGTGTAAGCTATTTTGAAAACCTGGAGTAGCTGCTAAAAGAGAACCTGATGGCACCAGTGAGTCTCTGCTGGGTTTGGATGCACTTTTTTCATTAAAAGAGCGAGGGACGTTTAAAAGAAGATATAGAAAATTAATGTAAATTGGTATGATTTTTATTTAATCAAAATTATTGCTAGAAGCTCTGAAAAACAGCTATTTTAAGATAGTCGGAACAATTTTTATTTTCTTTTTTTTTTTTCAGATTCAGATTGCTTTGCTTCAGTGTTCTAAAATGCTTCAATCTTTGGTTCTTGGTCTTGGAAATAAATTTCAAGGTGTACTGTATGCATTTTTAGCTGCTCTCATTTTCTCTAAACTTACATGAGTTAAATTATCGGGGGATTTTTTTTTCCCCCCTCCCAAATCGAAGCAGCGGGGAAGGAATTCCTTCTCCCTTTCTCTCTTTCTCCCATTTGCTCTTGCTCCGTTTTTCCTCTGTATTTTTTTCCCCTCTCTTTAATTGGGCTTACAGAAGTTTTATAACACCCATCAGTTGGTTTTTTTTCAGTAATTAGGTGTCGAGGCTTTCTTGTTCCGTGTGATCCCACAGCCCAGTTCTATGAATCAGTTGGGTTGGGTTGTTGGATTTGTTTTTTTTTTTTTCCCCAAGGTAGTAGTTGACTTATGGAAACACCTCTGTAATCACAGATATCACAGGATATTCTGAGTTGGAAGGGACCCACAAGGATCATGGATTCCAGCTCTTAAGGGAACGGCCTGTACAGGGATGGAAAGGATGAACTCTCTGGAGTCGAGCGAGCTCTTCAGATTTGCCTTACTTCACTTTTTTTTGTTTTTATCTTTAGGGTTTGTTTTGAGTCACGGGCTTGTTTTCTTTTCTTTTTTTTTTCTTTTTGCCTGTTGCTGTACACTTAAAAAAAAAAAAACAAAACAAAAAAAAAAAGCAAAACCATCAAAACCCCTACCTCCAGTAACATTTGGAAAAAGAGCCCTGTGCAGGAAAAACTGGATTTAAAGCAAAGCCGCCTTTTGCACAGACCAATCGCACATGGTGATGGACGTTTCTTACCATGTACAAATCATGAGTTGTATTTGAAAATAAAGATTTTTAATGGAAATTGGCCCTTCTGAGTTTTCTGCTTGTAGACACCATCTGTGCTTTCGAGGGGGCTTGTTCCCCTCAGTAAAGAAAACTCATATTTTAAAAAGGGTGCCCAGGACAAAGTGTTGTAAAAAAGGGGAGTTTGGCGCTCCCAGGACACGTCAACATATAAAGCCTGTGTGTTTGCCACTGCTGCCTTGTGACATGATAAAAACCTTTTGTTATCCTCGTCCCTCAGGTTTGCCCGTTTTTCTGCATGGCTTTTCAGGAGTTCTCATCATCATTGTTAAGACTTAAGTGTCGGTAAGGAATCAGCTGAGTCGGGTTTCTCTCAGCTGTGGTCCAGGACGTAGCGACTGCTCTGGGTGGTTTGAGCTGAGGAGACAGGGATCAGGTTTGATCAGGGAGGTTTCCTCCCTTGCAAGCAGTTGTTGGACTTGTATCACAAATTCCAAACTGGGCTGTCTTGTGTCTCTGCTGATGTTTAAATCTGAAAAGCCAGACAGGCAAGTTTTTCTGTTGGTTAATATTTAAGCCGTGGGTGTCTTCACATTCGAAAGCCGGCTTAGAAGTGAACTGAAATCGCTTCTCGCTGCCAAAACCGTCCTCCCTGAGCAAACTTCAAATACAATTCTGGTTGTTTATTGTAAGAAGTATCTGTTGCCGTGCTTGTTTTGAAAATGCTGCACAAAAAAAGGTGCAAGTCTCCCTTTCTTTTTCCAAGGGGCACGTGGCCTGAAAGGTTCTGCCATCGCTGGTGTGTCACACACAGTTCACCGCCGAAGACGCTGGAGCTGCATGTGTTGAGTCGTACTAAACAGATCTATTCTCTGTGTTGCTTGGGACTGGGGTATCAAGTGGGAAGTCCTGACTTTGCAAACAGCTTTTCAAAAGGAATCTAGCAAGGAAAAGTTGGTTGTTTCTCCTGTCTGTTGCTAAAACACAGTCCTCTCCCCCCCCCGCCATCGCCTTTTGCATTGACAAATCTTAACGAAGGAGTTGATTGCTTTTATATTTAAATTTGCCCAAATGTCGCTACTGGCTGACATGTCAGTCTGGATGTTTGCATTATGTCATTTTTCTTTAAGAGATCAGGTTCATCACCTTCAAGGCATCACGGAATTGGCGTCACATCGTACGTCACAAACTATTTTTCAGGGCACTGCGAGACGTTGCTACAACTCAGTGCTGTGTTGGAAAAAATTCAGGTCTTGTATAAACATTACAAGCTATATTGGAGTTCAGGTATCAGGTGGGCATCTATGAGAATAGCAAGTGTATCTCAAAATACTGGACTGCTGTTTTGAGTGGATTATATTCTTCTGTCCCTTTATCCTTTTTCATGAGAACAAAAACAGTGGGGTTATGAAATGTACAAGTTGTCTAAATACAATGCAGTCAAATAAATGGTTAAGTTGTTTATCTATTTCCTTTTGAATGGGAATGTTCTAATGATTGTTTCGCTCTGTCTGCAAAAATACACATTTGCTCAAGGTCAGGCTGGAGCAACCCAGTCTGGTGGAAGGTGTCCCTGCCCATGGCGGGGGGGTTGGAATGAGATGGTCTTTAAGGTCCCTTCCACCCCAAACTATTCCGGGATTCTGGGATTAGGAAAGGTGAAAAATTTTTTACGAGAGAAAGTTGTTTATTGCTACTTGATTGAATCATTTCTGCACCTGTGTCGGGAGCACCTTGAAACAGCATTTATCTGAGCATCGGTGTCAGAGCTGAACTAAAACGGGTCCTTTTTTTCATGACCATTAAGTCATGACTAACTCGGTCACTCTGGACTCTGCTGGGAGGTAAGGAGTGGGGGGGTTCATTGTTTCAGTTGCAATAAGCAAGAGTTGAGAACTCTCCTAAAAGCATACAGGGGAACCTGTGGATTTTGAAAATCCTTTGTGCTTTATTCCCTCTACCATTATGTCCAGGCTCCGAAAACCGCAGAATTGAGCTCCAAGTCTTTTCTTCTTCCAGTTTCTTTTCTGATTCCTTACAGCACCCAGTGCCTAAAGGGCCTCTAAGAGAGCTGGAGAGGGATTTTGGACAAGGGCCTGGAGTTACAGGACAAGGGGGGATGGCTTCAGCTGACAGAATGGGTTTAAATTCAACATAAGGAAGAAATTCTTGGCTGTGAGGGTGGTGAGGCCCTGCACAGGTTGCCCAGAGAAGCTGTGGCTGCCCCATCCCTGGAATTGTTCAAGGCCAGGTTGGATGGGGCTTGGAGCAACCTGGGATAGTGGAAGGTGTCCCTGCCCGTGGCAGGCGGTGGAATGAGATGATCTTCAAGGTCCCTTCCAACCCAAACCGTTCTGTGATTCTGTTATTCTAATGATGATTCTCCAAATGTTTGGCTCTTGCAGGTGGCTGGAACACATAATCTCCAGGTGGGAGTCGCAGATTTAAATTCCAGCTCTGTATCAACCAGAAGTTCCATCCTGGGAATCAGAAATAATCCATCAAGGAAAACAACCAAGAGCTATAAAAACAAAATTGTCCAAAACGGTTTTTGAATTTTTATGATAGTTGTTTTTCCTACTTTCTGCACCAGCTAATGCCTTAATTTATGGGTTTTCTTTAAAAAAAAAAAGAAAAGCAAAAGCAGAAAAAAATCCATTCTGCTGAATTGAACACTTTAGGTGCTGAAGACTGGGAGAAGGGGACAAAGAGGAGGCAATGACTAAAGACTGAATATGGAGCTTAATATTAAATGGTTTCTACTCAGATACCACCTGCTGCTTCCTTTTTTTTTTTTTTTCCTAATGAGATGAAGGATGAAAAAGTAGGTGACTGAGCAGCTTTGCTAAGGTAAGAGAGACTTATGCAAAGCTGAAATTGTTACTGATATTTAATTACAATAATATAGAAACAGAGAATATTCTGAGTTGGAAGGAACTCAAAAGGATCATCGAAGTCCAACTCCTGGACAAATTTTAAATTATATTTATTATATTATGCCATGCAATCCCTTCCAGATACTACTCAGCTAATCCGTGCTCTGTCCACGTGGGCACACTTCTTTCCATGAGTGATTTAGAGAAGTCAACTAATTGAATCCTCTCGTATTGCCACGGCTCCCTCCCCAGGGATGGAAAAGGCTCTTAGTTTAAATCAAAATTAGTCTTTAATATTGGCAAGAACGAACAAATGAGCCCTCAGAGTTTGATGCATTGGATGAAAGGGGTTGATGTGTCACTTCTGAGTTGCTCTGAGTGTGCTCCAAGCTCCTTGACTCGGAGCAGAAGGGTCTGCTGGAGGAGCTCATTATGTTGAGAAGAAAACCAGCTGCTCTTCAGCCAAATTAAGGGTGTCCTTCTCCCTCCTCTCCCTTCTCCATGCTGATCCGGGCGTCCTGCAGCTTTCCAGGGAAGGAACAGCAGTTTCAGGTTCAACCCTGCTGCTGCTGGTCAGTGATGCAGTTCACCAGAAAATAGGATTTATTCCCTCCCACCCCCCCCCCCCCCCCCCATTTTTTTTTTTACGCAGGTGACTTGATCCCAAACCCTCTCGGCGTCCTTAGGTCCGAAGTCTCTCCCGGTGCTGGCACAGAGCTGCGTTTTTTACAGCAATAAACTGAGCTTGTTGGGGATGAGTGAGCTGGGCTGTCTGAAAACGTAAACAGCCTCCAGAAGTAAGTGAACTGGGAAGTGGTTCAAGCCACAAATGGCAGTCGGAGCCGTTTTCTGCAAATCAAGATTTTTATCTCGCTATCTGAGAGTGACAAAGAACTGCTCTCTTGGGGCTGGAAAAGAAGTCCTTCATTACAGGAAACAGGCCTGGATATGATTAAAAAGAGAAAGTGTTCTCCTTGGAGGTTTTTTTGTTGTTGTTGTTGTTGTTTTATTGAAGGGAAAATTGAAAAGCAGGAGATTCCCTGTCAGGGAACCAGCCACTACTCCAATGGTTTCATTTCTAACCAGACAAATGGAATATGTAGAGGACATTTACAGAGGTGCTGCCTTGCACTGGGCTGCTCTGGAGTCCCAGTACTCAGTCCTCTGTCCTGTGTCAAAATAGGCCAAAAATATATTTATTGAAATGTCAGACTTAAATGTTTTGGCTCTGTCTGTGTGGAAATAGCTTTTCTCTCTCTTTAACAGGAATTCTGTAGTCCTCTGTGAGATATTTTTTTGCAGTATACTGTGTGTTCTTGGAAAGTCCTGCAGAAGAAGTGCCCTCAGAAAACTTTTCCAGCCTCAAAATCCCAGGAACATTTTGAAACCTACAAAAAGAGCCCTTTTTCTCTCAGAGATCCTGAGAGTGACTTTCCCTTTTTTTTCCTCACCAGCTAAAGAGCTTAGTAAATGCTTCCAAGCACGGAAATAAAAAAAATCAAAGATCTGGAAAAACGTTTTCAAAATATCTTTTTAATGATCTTTTGCCAGCTTCATCCCTCTTCCACCCCTGCTCCAGCTTGGCAAATTTTTACTTTTGAGCTGTTTTGACATTGAAAGAAGGTATTACTGTGGGGAAGTTCTCTTGGGTAAATACTTTCCAGGGAGATTTGAATTTCTTTAAGCTGCAAATGTCTAATCCTTGAAACACAGGGATTTTCTGAGGTTTCTTCTGGTTGTACCCAGGCCCAAAACACCCTTCTGTCGGTGTGCACCAGAAATCCGGTGGGATTGCTGGGGCTGGATTACACGGCGTAGCTACCAGAGTATTCCCTGTTGTCTGACGGTGCTTTTGGAAGTTCTCTCTGTGTCTGCAGGGACAGATCCCTGCAGACAGTGCAGTGAGCACCCATCCCACCTCATCCACGGGCAAGGAGCTTGGGACATCTCTGAGATGCAGTTGGCATCAGATAGCTGGTTCAGGGCAGGTAGGAAAGAGCTGCAGTCCTCAGACAGGGAACAAAACGAGGAAACTGAGTCAGGAGAGGCTGGGTGTGCTGGAATCCTTTGGATACACAAACTCTGGAAATCAGAACTGCTTCTTCAGAGGCAGGTGCTGTCATCACACCTTGCAGTACGTGGATTGTCTGAGTCTTGCACAGATGGGAGGCTTGGGATGCACCGTGGGGATGTACCCTCAGGAAACCCACGAGAAAAAAATCAATTCTGTGATTATATATCTTAAACTAGGAGCTGTGTGCTTAAAACACCAGAGGACATAGCGGGAGAAGTGCAGGAAAAAGAGCAAAGCAAGGATTTGGTTTGGGAGTTACCCTTTATCAGTATTTGGGTATTACAGGAGCCTGACCTCAGGGACTTGGGCCAAAGCAGTTTTTTGCTGGGGACTTTGTGCAGCCATGGGGATTAATCCTTAAAGCTGGTCCTGACACAGGATGGGGGCCTCTGACTCCTGTGACTCAGCTGGGGCTTGAGGCTTAGACCACCTCACTCTGCCAAACAGAAACCAAATTTTTCTTTAAAATTAGGACTTGAGGGAAAAATGGTGAACCAGATAAGAAAATAGCAATAGAGCAAACCCTCCTTTAGTGGTCTCCTGAAACAGCAGCTGCATCAGAAGCTGCCTCAGCCCAGGCAGCTCTCTAAAGCCTTTCTGGACCAAGCAGTAGCTTTAGTTGGCACTTCTAAATCCCCGCTCCCATCACAGCCGTCCTGGCTGTCACCCTGCCCTGGGATGTGGCTGCATAAAGAGCAGAAGGACCCCCTGGCCATGAAATTATGTCATAATTATATCATATCCCCACATTTTCTGGCAATTTTCCCCATTTATTCCTGTTTTACAGCATATTTCCCCAATTTTCCTGCAGACTCCGGTACTGAAGGTGTTGAAGCAGGGATGGGGAGTAGAGTTGGCATTGGCTGGGCTGTAAACATGTGGATGCAGGGCTGGGGTCTTCAGAATTCTCCTGGTCTCATCTCCCAGGGAACAAGTGGCAGGACAAGAGGAGGCAGCCTCAAGTTGTGCCAGGGGAGGTTTAGATCGGATACCAGTGCAAATTTCTTCACTGGAGGGGTGGTCAGGCACTGGCACAGCTGCCCGGGGCAGTGGTGGAGTCCCCATCCCTGGAGGGATTTAAAAGCCATGTGGATGTGGCCTTGGTAACATGGGTTAGTGGTGACCTTGGCAGTGCTGGGGGGATGGTTGGACTCAATCTTAGAGGGCTTTCCCAACCTGACTGATTCTATAATTTTCCACATCCTCACTCTGAGTTCATGGAGGTCACTCAAAAACCTCAGGATACAGACCCCACACCGAGGGTTTTTCTTTTCAGAAGAAATGTTTCAGGCAGAGTACCCCAGGTTTTGCTGCACATTACCACCCGGGCGCCTTTCAAAGTCAACATTTACCACAGTTCAAGATTTTTCTCCTTTCTGAAAGGCTCGGTAAAGCTTCCAGCTGCTTTGCACTCTGCTGGCTCCCGTGGCTGTGCTCCACGTTGCTCTTTACCTGGTTCAACAAGTACTACCAGCCTGCTTTCCGAAGGCCTGGAGTGTCTGTGCCGTGTCTGGATTCTGCTGGGAGCCTGTTCCCCCGCTGACTGTGTGATCCCACTCGTCTGTGTTGGGGGAATAATCTGCAGCAGCAGCTGCTGATAAGAGCTTTACATAGAAATGAGGCAAGAGAAGGTTGTGATACACAGGTCTAATCTCTGCTCGGTTTTTAATAGAAAATAGGGGGGAAAGCAGGTAGGCAAAGATGTGCTGGTGGATGAAGCAGCACCACGGGGCAGAGCATGGAGAGCAAGGGCATGGAAGTCCCGTATTTTTATGTGCTTTACACACCTGGGTTATACCAAACCTGGTGAAACAGATTCTTCCCTGACAGTAAGTGCTTGGGGTGGAGTAAGACATGTGTGGGGAAAAGGGACTGGGGCTGGGGAGGGATTAGGAGGAGAAGAAGGCGACAGGGATGGGAAATCAGGAGTGTGGAGCTGGTGAACTGTCTCCCATGTCTCCTGCATGCACAGGGAGGGGCACACTGGCTGCCTGGGAGGGGGATTTTGCAGATAAGCTGTGAGTGCAAAGCACGACAACTCAATGCTTGTTGCAGAGAGTTCAGGAAGGTCTGCACTGAAAGGGCAGCACTTAATTTAACTGAGGGGCTGTGTGTGCCTGAACAGGTTGAGGTGATGGCAGGAAGACTAACTACAAAAAAAATTAAACTCTTGGTGCAGAACAGGCCACCAGACTTTGTGGAAAAACAGAAACAGGGCGGAAAAGCAGTCCTGACTGCAACCCTCCTCCAAGAAGATTGTGTCCCTCAGCAAGGATATATATACAGCTTGTGATGTATTTCTGCCAGGCTGGTAAACTGAACCAGCTCCCAGGAAGGTTCAGCCAGTGGAGAAAAGGCTGGGAACAGAGGAAGGGAGAGGTGGACCACCCTATATTGGCCGTGGTGAACCGAGAGAGCAGCTCTGGCACCATGAGAAACCTCCTCCAGAGTCAGCTCTCAGCTGAACACTGGCAGCACTGACCACCCTCCCTGGGTGTATTCCCATGGAGTAGCTTCCAGCTCAGTTATAAAATAATCCAGATTAAACCCTGCTCTTGTGTCCACATCCCCTAGGAACAAAACTACCTGCCCCTCAGCCTCTGGGTTTCCAGCCCCCTCCAACTAACTTTTTTTGCCTCCAGCACAGTGTGACAGCAAGGAATCTCCCAGAGGAGCAGGAAGGCAGAGAGACTTCTTAAGAAGTTGCTCCCAACTTTTGTGTCCACCACATCCCTGACATGCACATGGCCAGAGGAGGATCACATCCTTCTCCTACAGGTGTGCTCTGACCTGTTTCAGAGAGCTGAGCCTCCACTGGGATGGCTTAAGCAGGCAGATAAATGTTTTCATGTTTAAGAGCAGGGAATTAATCACATCTGCTAAACCCTTCTTGGTAAATAAGATTAAGCTTTACCAGGGAAACCTCAAATGATAAATCCTGCTTTTCCGTTTGAAACACCCCTTTGTTTCCTTTCGGCTCAGCTTTTTCTGTCTCAAGAACACTTTTGGGGTTATTGTCCACTTCTGACCAGTCACTGAGATGGGAAAATTTCATGAAAATTTATGCAAGAGCTGTGTCTCCTGCAGGTAGAGTTGTGGGCTGCATCCCTCCGAGCCAGCTCTGTCCACTCTGAAGCATCTCAAGGAGGTGGAAGCTCAGGGATGCCTCAGAGCCTTCGCAGTGGCTACAGCTTTACCTCATCAGCTTCATCCAGAAATGCAGTGCTCAAGTCCCTCAAGAGGCCTCTGAAGGGAACTTGAGCCCAATTCCATGTGCTTCTCTGAAGAAACATTATGGAGAGGAATCCTTTGGCTATAAATGACTGAGGGGCTGCGACTTGTAAACCTTTAGTAAATGTGTTGCTGCAGCAGAAGGTTTTGCAGGTTGGGAACCTGGTCAGAGGCTGAACAGCCTCAGGTAATGTCACCTCAGGGGATGGGAGGAAAGCCCATGTGGTTCCTCCAAGTCAGGCTTTGCTCTCCTGCTCTTCCAGCACATTTAACCCCAGATATCCATCTGGGAGGAAAGGCTGGGTTTCATGTTAACAGGCTTTAATTGTGTGGACTTCTCCAGGTGTTGGGTTACTGGCTATTCCCTGAAATCAAGGACATTTCCACAAGGTCAGGAGCTTTATGTGCATTTATTTGGTCACTGAAGTTAGCAATACCTTTCTCCTGAGAGCAGGAAGGTGGTGGTGCTTTCTGTGCTATGAAAAACACACCAGCAAAAAGCCTGAGCCGATGTTGTTCACATGTTTGGGGGCGGTTGTTTGCTTTGTTTTTCTGTCTGAGATCTTTCTTTGTCTTTTTTTTTTTTTTT
>VZRE01014408.1:1961-31239 GCA_013396775.1 Cephalopterus ornatus | reverse complement strand
AAAAAAAAAAGGAAAACAAAATCCTGCCACTCTTTATCCTTCTTACCCTTCTCCATCCTCCCTACCATGAGCTGGGTGGCCACAATGTCACCTGCAGCTGCTCTGCTTGAGAACCCAATCCTCCTACATCCTCTGGCTCTGCCTTCCCTCACGGGCACCTGTAACTGGGGCAGTGAATCAGCTGAGAGGGCTTTGCATCTGCGCTGATGTGTCCGGGAATGTGCTGTTAGTGAGAAGTTAAAGAGAAGTCGATCCGAGAGTGGATACCGAGACAGAGCGGATATTTAGGACAGGAACAGTCGGTCAATGGTACAGACACATCTGAGAGAGAAAAGGCTGGTAAGAGCTTGGGGAAACAGCTGAGTGAGTAATCTAGTGGTAATAGATAAGGCTATGAACAAGGACTGTTATTTCTCTTAGCACCGTTACTACATATGTTTAGATCTATATTAGCACCTTGTTCCCAGGGAAAAACAAAACAAAACAAAAGCAGTTTAAAAACCAAAGGAAGTGGGAAGGTTAAAACAAGACAAAGTTGGCAGCAGAGCAGGAAGCCAGCCATTTAGATCACAAGATCCTTGTCTATGTCCTCTGTGGAAGGAAAAGAGAGAGATGAGGTTAGGAGGCGGATGCTGCTAGCATCCCACTGCTCCTGTGATCCACCCTCCCCACTCTCCCCTGTTTTGCCTCACCCAGCACCAGCTGAAATGCACTGCTCCATCCAGAGTGGGGGCTCTGGGGGTGCTTTTCAGTGTCCCCTGCACCCCCATTCCTGCCCTACTGAGTACTTACGCTCCTTGATGCCGAAGCAGCTGGCCCACTCCTCCAGGGCGATGTACTTGTCGTTGTCCAGGTCGCAAGCCTCGAAGAAGCGGGTGGTGCAGTGCTCCATGGGGATGAGGGGGGCACGGAGCGGGGCCAGCTCAGTGTGGGACAGGTACCTGCCAAAGTGGCCGCATAGTCACAGGAGGGGAGATGCTGGCCCTAGCTCTGTGGTTTGACTGCTGTCCTAGTGCCCTCCCAGTATCAGCCACTGAGTGTCAGGAAGGTCAAGGACTGGTGTCTACCTTTGCAACTGGCCGTGCTGGTCACGAAATAGTAGCTGGTGGTCCTTGCCAGCTGCCCTCACCCCACGGGTCTGTGATCACTCTCATGCCCTTCTCCATCTCACAGCTAAGCCAGCAGCTGCTATCTCAGCTGCTGAAGTTATCCCGGGGCCTTTGGACTAAGATATTTTAGGGAACTATCATACGACAGTAAATCTGAGAACATAGAAACTCCACACCCAAGGGAGATGGGAGCAGCTGAGGCTGGGGAGGCCTCTCTTCCTGCAGAAGAGCTGTTTGCAGGAGGCAAACCTACCTCTATCCCAGCCTGGTTTGCCACAACCCCTGCCAGATATGCTTGTGCCACCAGCCACCCACTTGTGTCACATCTCCAGTCTGCTTTGACATCTTCTGCTGCCAAATCATCCTGGTCCTTGGGTGGGAAAGGGTCCTGGTGGCGTCTCCATCCTGCTGACACTCACCCGTCGATGGGGTGCTGGTCCAGCTGCCCGAACTGCCAGTGCACAGGGAAGATGTACATGTTGTAGTTCTTCTCAAAGTCGCGGGCCAGCAGCTCCACAGTGTGGTCACCAGCTTCCAGGCGCTTCTCGTTCTCATGGATCTTCTTCACCTGCCATAGGAGAGGCCAGGGAGCCCTTGTCAGCCGGGGAATGGGGAGGAAGGGGGGACCCCAGGAGAGGCTTTAAATGGGGTGCCCACAGGTCATTCTGGACAGGCTCCCCACGTGTGCCTGTTGGTGGGATGAGCTCCCAGGCTGTCCCCAATCCCTCACCTTGAGCTTCTGCTTCTCAGTCAGCAGGTTGTTGTCCTCATCACGCTCGTACAGGGTGATCAGCACATTCTTCAGCCAGTCCCGCATGCGCAGGGGGAACTCAGTCAGCTCTGTGTCCAGGCAGGCAGGGATGACTGGAAGCCATACACAGTGGTCAGTGCAGTGCCTGGACATGCAGCCCCCAGACACACAGCCCCAGTGCCCTCCAACCTCAGCCCTGAGCCTGCCTGGACCTTTGCTCTCCCTCAGACTGTGGGTACAGGGGCTGTGCTCAGGTTAGGGGCTCCCCTTGTTTGAGGGAGTGGCTCCACTTACATTTGCAAGGCCCAATGTAGTCCAGGTGCAGCTTGTGTCCCTTCTTGGTTCCCTCCAAGGTGCACTTGGTGGCAAAGAAATGGCAGGAGGAGTCGTAGGTCTTGTTGTCGGTGCCGCAGACCTGCACAGGGTGGGGAGATGCTGCATGAGAGGCAGCCAAGCCCAGATTTGCTGGGGAGTCTTCAGGAAGAGCCTCCAAACAAGATGTTTAACTTGTTCCCTGGAGTGGGCAATAGCTCCTGGATCACAACCAGCCGAGGCCAGATGGGGACCTGCCGCCCTGATTCTGTCTCCCCACCATCCCTGGCAATGCCCATGTGGGGTCCCTCCCCACTCTGGGCCACCAAGCAGGTCCTGCCCTCACCTTCTCGAAGACACCTGAGGTGGCTGGGCAGCTGGAGGGGTCCTGGCACACGCACATGGGTTGGTTGTTGTCATCCACCTCGCACACCTTGCCATGCTTGCAGTGGTGGTTCTGGCAGGGGTCTGGAAGCGGGAGGGGAGCAAAGTCAGAGCCAGCACCATCCTCACCTCCCACGAGCTGCTCAGGGCATCTCAGCACAGAGGGAAGGCAGAGACTTCAGCAGGGACAGCCCCAAGCATCTATTCTTGAGCATTTCCAGAAATCCATGTTAGTCCTGGACTCCTTTCTGTAGTCACACAACGCAATGGCTTTTCTGTTGCAAAACCAGGCTTACAGAGAGCCCAGTGCTGGAAGAGGCCATGTGCCTCTTTTGCTTTAAAGTGCACATCTAGTCTGGCATCGTCCTTGTGCTATAGCCCTTCCCAAAGGAACTCCTCACTGTTTGGGGTGGCTAAAGCTCCCCCATGCAGGGAGGGGATGATGTGTCTGCCAGCCAGAGGGCAGGGGAAGGGTGACTTACTCTCTGCAACAATCTCCTCTACATCCTCTGTGGGTTCCTCGAACTCTCCCACCTCTACCTGGACGGGATTAGCCCCCACGGGCTCCTGCAAAACAGGTCAGTGTTTCTGGTGTTGGTGTATGTAGATCACAGCTTCTGGTGGGGGAGGGCAGCCTCCCCATTCCTCCCCACTGCTTTGGAGATGCTCTTCCCAGAGCAGTGGGTGCTGCAGGGGAGGAGGAGCAGAGTCACCTACCTCTGTGGTGGGATCTTCAATGACCTCTGTCTCATCAGGCAGAGCCTCCTGCTGCAGGGGAAAAGGACTGTGAGTGGGGGACCACGGGGAGGATGGTCCCAAGGGGGAAACAAGGCCATCCTCACGTTGCCCCCTGTTCCTCAGTACTGTATTTGTTACAGAAGAAAATCCCCATCGGCTACTTCAGATGGACAACCCCAACAGCAGAGGCTCTGCTGTCTAACACACTTACCGGAGCTGACAGGGCTTTGCCTGCCAGACAAATCAGGAAAAAAATCCAGGCCCTCATCTTTCAGCAGACCCTGAATAAAGAAGAGGAAAAGGAGGGATGAGGAAGGAGGCCACTGTGTGCCGCTCAGCTCCAGGCTGAGCAGTCAGACACTTAAAGAAGGGCGTTCTCTTCACTTCCTGCCTCGTCTGTTCAATATTATAGACCCCCATGCTGTCTTTCCTAGCCAAAACCTCAAGCCAAATCATGTTTCCAAGATAAATTCTTTTGATTTTGCAACATGAGACAGTGGGGTTTAGATACCTGTTACTCTCCTGGATGCCTTTAGAAAAATCACAGTCAAAATGGCAGTTCCTCTTTCCTTCTCAGGAGGTTTTTTTACCAAACCCCTAGATTTTTCATGTTAAAAATCCCCTGATATGAGTCCCAGGTATAAGCAATGAAACTTTCTACCATCTTATTTGTCAATCAGAGGAAAAATGAAAGTGGAGGATGAAGGAGAGATGAAGGGGCACTTCAGAATTAAATCCCTTAGAAAGCTCCTTCCCACATGGATACCGTCATCCCTAGGGATATGAGGGGCTAGTCCTCCATCCTCAGCATCCCCAAATGTTGGGATCTCTATTATAGTTTTTCCCTTTCCTGCTCAGATTTGAAGGTCCCCAGACTGGGTTTGAGGGATCCCAGACACTTTGGGGTTCTGTCCTGCCAGGAGACGAGCTCCAGAAAGATAAGCCTTTTGCACCCTCCCAATCTGGGCTGTTGCAGGGATTCTGTAGGACGAGGGAGTCGGGCAGCCCAGCTAACACTGGCTGTGATGTGAGCCAGGCGGAGAGTGCAGCTGGTGAAATCACCCTGTCCTTGTCCCCCCCGGTTCCTGTTTGGCAGGGATGAGCCCCTCTGTGTGAGGGCAGAGAGGAGCTCAGCTGGCTGCTCAGTATGCCAGTGGCATCCCACTCCTGACAGGGAGGGCTGCCCACTCCCTTCCGCCCGCTGGGAGATTGAAACACCCCCGGTTTGTCTCCTGCCAGTGAGGGGACTTGTCCCCCTGCCAAGTCTTTCACTGCCTCCCTTCCGCTTGCCCTCATCCACTCCACCTGTCTGGCTGGGCCATCACAGCCCACCAGCTCCCTGGGGCCAGGCAAAGGGGTGGATTTGCTGGGACGGAAAGCGTTGGACAAGGCTTCTTCATATCTCCCAGGATATCTAATTTGCCAGCGCATCCTTTCCGTTCCTCCCCGTGCATAGTAGCTCTCTGGGTATAAAACCACACCAAGGCTGTGCTGCCGGGCTGGGCTCTGCTTCCTAACTTAGCAAGGTTTGTCCATGCAGGGAAAATCCTCTTTCCAACCTCAGTACCTCACCCAGCCTCGAGTGGGGTGTTCGTGCAAAATAGGTCATGGCTTGGAGGGCAGCTTCCCTGGGATGTCAGAGGAGTTGTGGGTAGGGGGTGCTGAGCCTGTTTGCACTGTCAAGACTGCAGCTGAAAAGCTCCCTCCTGTCCTGCTTGGTACAAGCTGTCCCTTCCCTTGCCTTTATTTGCTCTGGATGCTACTGAGAGTTCTGCCAGCATCTGCCAGGAGAGATCAGTGGTTCTGATCTTCACGCCTGGAAGGGTTGCGTGGGGAGGGGAGGTGGAAAAGTACTGGTGATTCTGGCCATCTCCTCCCTTGCTGCCATTCCCTGGCTTGTAAAGGCTCCTTCCAAGGGGCTTGTTTGCTTTGGAAGATGCTCTGAGATTCAGTGATGCCCATTGGGCAGAAACATGGCAGTGCCAGCCTGGAGGAGAGGGCAGGGCATGCACATGTGGAAGATGGCATTAAGAAGAACCCAACCCCACACCAAGGCCATCTTAGATCATCTCCCCAAGTCTCAAAAAAGCCTTGCATTTCAAAGTCTGGGCATGCAAGTAAGCGGGGGCCAGGGAATTACATGCTTGCTAGAAGCCAGCAGACAGTCAGAGCTGCCAGTGTTGTGTTTGGAGGAAGAAGGAGCACGAAAAAGTCTGAGCAAACAAGCTCTGCAGAGCTGTCTTGTGTCATAGATGGGAAAGCAAGTTTATTTGAAAAACAACATCCTTCTGGAGGCAGAGCAGGGAGGACATTGCAGTGCCTGTGAGCCCTTGGCTGGGTTGCAAAGGAATGGTCATTCCTGAATGCCTGGTGGTCAAAACTCCTGAAATAACATCTCGGGAACCCTGCACACAGAGCTGCTCCATCAGAAGAGCATGGTCCATGGTGCAAGCCTCCCTCCTCGTGGAGCAACTATGGCCCTGCTGTCCAAGAGGATTGATCTTTGGAGCTGGCAGCTGGGCCATACCATGAGCTCAGCATCCATCCCACAGCTGGAGGGACTTTGGGAGGATCCCTGTAAGGGGCCCTGCACTGGGAATGCCTGACACTGCTTTGCCAGGGGGCAGGGGGCAGCAGGGGGAGATGCAGCCACGGGGTCATTTTGGACAGAGGAAAACAGGACTGGGAAAGAGATCCTAAAAGAATCAAGATGCTGGGAACTAGCACATCATGGCCACAGACAGGGCTGCTGAATATAAAATAAGAGAAGCTCCATGGTCACCAATCCCTCCTCAGGCCTCACCTCCTGACTGCTGAGGATGGAGAAGACAACAAGGCACCCATGGGCTGCAGGACCCATGGGTGGCACCGCCTTTCTAAGGCTTGACTCCATTTGCATCCTACACGGGGACTTCAGCTCCCAGTTGCTCTATAAACAGAATCTGGGGACTCCCATAAACCCCTCTCAATGGTTCACCTTTCCAGCATGGCCCAGGTATTCCTCAGTGCCAGCTGCTCCTTACATTTTGCAGCCATGCCAATAACAAGGGAGCCATGGGGTCTAGGGAGGTTTGAGGCTGACCCTCAGCACCTCCATAAACTCAAAGCAGGCTGCTCTGGGAAACCCATTACCATCCTCCACCCAAGCCTGTCCCATCACAAGTTTCTCTTGGTGGGGAAAATACCCCTCAGTGATACACAGAGAGTCTGTGCCACTGGGGTCGGCAGGTCTCTCGTGTCTCCTCCCACCCAGCCCGGGGACCTCTGTGGGTTGGGGGAGGACATGGACCAGGCGGGTGCAGCCTCCGGAAGAGGCTCCGTGGATGGAGGACCGTGGTCCATGTGGCGCTGGCCCTGTCCAGGGTTGCATAAGCCCTTTGGGATGCCACGTTAGCGTGGGGAGGAGTCTCTGCGTGGCCACTTTGGCAGCTCCTCCCCGAGGCCACGGGGCTAACCCCAGCTGCCACCCCTGATAACCCAGTCGAGGGGCTCCGCTGCCGCCTCCCATTGCAGCCACGGAGAGCAGGAGCGGGCAAAACCCTCCCGTGCCTCAGCTCCCCACTGGCACCCCCAGCCCGGCCACGCAGGAAGCACCACCTGAGCACTGGTGTCTTCTGCACCCACCCCTCTGCTCACTGCTCTTCAAGGCTCTGCAGGTGTGACGTGCCCCCACCTCACACTGAGGGTAAAGGCAAAACTGGCCCAGAAAAATGTTCTGCTAAACCCCAACTGGGGCCACAGTTTTCAAGGTGCTGATGGGTGACCAAGTGTGACCCTCACAGAGACACAATGCAAGGGCTGGCCCTGACCTCCCTATGCAAGCAAGACCCTCTGAGCTTTACCCAGCAGCCACTCCCAGGCTAAAATTCCATTTGAAGCCAGAGTTGTTTGCTCAAGTCCCTATACAGCTCCCGGCTGAACAGGTCCCCCTGCATGTCAGTACTAGCTCACCCAGATGTGCTGCAGCTGCCCTGGGGAGCAGGGCAGAGGACTGGGCAGAACCACTCTGGCTCCTGCCACCTGCCCAGACTCCTGGCACACAGTGTGCAGGCTTAGAAGGGCAAGCAAGGTTTAGATGGGAGTGAAATTCCATTTAGCTCATGCACAGACATATACTACAAGTAAAACACGAGGGGGGGAAAAAATCTATCTGGCCCATCCGCCTATGCAGAGTCACTAAAGACATGTCTACGCAGCACTGCACGAACCCAATTCCCATGCAGGGAGCTGAGCAGCTCTGGTTGCACTGAGAAATGCTCCAGATCTTACAGGGCTTATTGATACAAAGACAGGAACCCAATCCCATTACAGCTGTGTGCTGGAAGCTGTCATACATGTCCAGGTTACAGATCGCATCCATAATGGGAAACAATTAAATTAGCAATAAGAACAGTGCATGGATGAGCCCTGGGCTCCAGGCAGCGGCTCACTGATGAGCAGACATGGGAGACAGAATTTTGCTCTGTCCTGCCGGAGCTTTTTCTTTCGTGTGGACTAGACCTACGGCAGCGCCAAAAGCGCCAAAAGCACCAAAAGCTGTGCCGGGGCAGGCGGTCCCTCCGGCTCCCGGGGGATGCAGCCAACTGATCCCGCACAGCTCCACAAAGGAGGACGAGAATAAACCGTCCGATAAATACTCTCAAAAATGCAAACCATCTCTAAAGCATTCCCTGGACTCGCCCTGCCGCGGCCGCTCCAGCGATAACAGCCCCGACATCCCTCCGACCAGAGGACCCAGAAAAGGTTTCCATGGGAGCCGACATTCCTCTGGGGCTGAGTCATGCAAAAGCAGAGGGTTGTGGAAGGAGGGGCTTGAAAAAAAAGTTTGAAAAGTTTATTTCTGCTCTTCCCCCTCCCAACACCGCCCGCATCCCTGCTCCTGCCGATGTGGCAAACAATGGCTTGGCTTTAGTTACTGCGCAGGACGCAACAGCCTTTCATTTCCACTTAAAACTCGCCTGATCCACCCTAACAAAGGGCTGCGATTAACTTTCGTCCTTTTGTAGGGTTGCTGAGTTTTTGGGTTGTTTCGAGTTGGTGGTTTCTGAGGACTCGGAGTACTGGCGACTTTCCCGGTGTCCCCAGTTTCACACCAGCTTGAAATTCTTGCCTTTCGGTTTGGGTGGGAATTCAGTGATACACATGCTAAGTTTTGTTTTGGTTTTTTGTTTGTTTGTTTTTTTTTTTTTTTTGGCTGGATGCAACAGAATGGAGTTTTCTTAGAGAAGGGACACAGAGAGCAGAATTAGACTGCCACACAGGTCACGTCACCAAGATGAGAAAGACAGCAGCTGCCTTTAAAGGAAACAAGCCTCGGCTCTTCTGCGTGGACTTAAAATTGTGTGTGACTGAACCCAAGTTCTTAAAACTTAAAAAAACACTCCAAAAGAGCTTTGTTCCTCCTCTCCTGCAACCTCCGTCTCTCTAGCAGTCGATCAGCCGGAGTTCAGCCAGGGCAGCAGGACTTGAAAGAGTTTCAAAGTTTGCTGGGAACAAAAAGCCGAGTGTCTTTTTTTTTTTTTAGGAGAAATAAGAGCGGCTGTACTGAAAACATAAAAAACGCTGAGATGAAGTCGACAGCTCTTTTGTTCTTCCTCTAGATACTTTGGTGAGTAAAACATCACCTGCCAACACACCTCAGGCTGGGAGTAGTGGGGACTGGTTTGTAACTAGATCTGATTTTCTCTGCAGGTTGGTTTGATGTGCTCAGACCTTGGTCACACATCTCGCTAAGGAACTATCCCCCAACTGAAAACCCAGAGAAGGAAAAAGGGAGGAGAGAGAAAAATGAGGGCAGGTTACACCTTTACAGTCAGATGCCAGCAAAGTGTTAAGCTCGTCATCTGGCAGTGAAATAGAGCAAGAGACAGTTTAGGAGCGGAGATGCTGCAAAGAGGAGAAAGAGAAGTCAGGAGGGGTCTCTCAGGGCACCACTTGGGGTGGGGAGCATCCACCTCCCCATCCCGAGTGACGCATTGCCGAGCCCTGGACACACTCCACGGGCTGGGAGAGTGGGTCCCGGGTCAGGGACCGGCACGAGTGGGGCTATGGGGACCCCCATATCAGGAGAAAGAGGCACAGCAAAGGCAAACGCGAAGCTCGGGCCATACCTCGCAGTCCGGGCAGCACGGCTGAGGAAACTTCAGGCGCTTGGACAGGCTGGAGGAATCTGCAGGTTTTAGAAGGAGGCAGGAGGAAGCCAAAGGGTGGGCTGGGTTTCCCGCTGCCTCTCCTCCTCCTCCTTGCTATCTTTCCAAATCGGCCTCTTCCTCCCCCCCTCGCCCCAGTGGGCAGTCCCACCCGGCTGAGGCACAGCCTGAGTCCAAAGGATAGACCAGAGAAATCAAGCAGGGGCTGGAGATCAAGGGGGTCTCTCGCAGGGACAGATCAGCCCCCAGTGCAGCCTTCCCAGCAGAGTCACTGTCACAGCTGACTGCACTGCTGCGACGAGCTTGTCAGTTCTCTGTCTCTCTCGGACTGACAGCGGGGGGGCAGGGGGAATGCCATCTCTCTGCTTGGTTTGTGCACCTCTTAACACCTTGACCTGCTGCAATTAAAAAGTGAAATGCTGTCATTTCTCAACAGAATAGTTCAGTCCCTGAGCTGGTGTTTCCCATCCTCAGGGGGGATGAAGAGGAATGCAGGAAAGTTCTTGCTCCTCCATCCTATTTCCTAACACTGGGACTGCCTTGTGGAGAGGGAGAGGAAAGAATGATCCAGAGAATGTGGAGAATTATGACATATCTGAAATATGCTTGAAGTAGGCAGAGAAATGCTGTGCTGGAAGTTGTGATGCTCAGCCAACTGGTCTCTCCGCTGAGGTTATCATCCAGCAGATCTGGACTGATTGAACAAAACCCACAGTCAGAATTGCTGGTCAGCTGAATCTGTTGGTCTCTTCAGACTTCAATAAGTATTTTGACCTTACAGATCATAACTCAGCTGGAGCAGCTGCCCAGCTAGAGGCAGCCAGGCAGCAAAGCTGCTTGGAGTTGACTTTTTCCATGTGTTCCTCTCTATGCTCAGAGTGAAAACCCAGCTCCTCTCTCCATGACTGTGAGGATTTAAGGTTCATCTGCTCCCCTGGCCAGGAGCAGACCATGTGTCTTTCCACACCAGCACGGCCATGGCGCTGCACTGCAAGGGAAAACCAGCAGCCAAAACTGCTGGAATTTGGGCATCCCTGAAGAGTATCTCCATGCCATACAGAGCTTTCCTGAGCCCTATGGACAATTCAGCTCTTTTCAGCTTGTGATCCTTCTGTGGCACCAACCCTCACCCCAGGGCTGCTCTCCAGGGGCTGCTGGAAAGGTGCTCGTGCAGCCAGCAGGGCCGGGGACAAGCCATCTGGGCACCAGCAGCCTGATTATGGTTGCTGGGTGAAGGACAGCCAAGACCACAGAAAAATGCAACACCATGTTTTGTCTTGGCTGCCTGGGGTTTGGGCTCGTTCCTTGTGATTACAAACTATCTTTGAGAGGGGCTGAGACATGGTTCTGGGTCCTTAACTCTTCCCACTGATGTTCCTAAGGATTTAGATGTCAACACAGGAACAGGCACTGGGCTGTGCTGGCTCCTTGCTCTGTAGGGTGCCTTTGTGGTCTGCGATTCTGTATCAGCTCACTCCCCATCCGGCCCCGCGGCACTTCTGCTGCATGTGAAAGATCAAACGTAAGACTAAACATCCCATGGCCAACAAGAAACAAAAAATAAACAGAACCGAAAGTGAAAGGGGAGGGAAGTGTAGGGGAGGGGGGCCACGAGAACCCATCATCACTTCCCAGTGAGCCGGCCGATCTCTGTGATCAGGCAGCTCCGGAGGCTGCTGGCAAAGAACAAGAGAAGAAAATCTTCTTCACCCATTTCTTTACGTGGCTCTCAAAAGCCATCCCTGGCTGCTGATATGTGGGTATTGATATCACTCACAGGGACATCCACAAATTCTTCACGCAACCCTCTCTGGTCCGTGCGGAGGCCAGATATGGGATGGTGTCTAAGATCCCATGGATCCTTCTAATACAACCAACTGCCTGTGGAATCTGGAGCGTCTTCTCCCACCAGAAGTGTCCCTAGCTCCCAGGTGCAGCCCAGTGCTACCTGTAGGCCCAGTTTGGCCCCAGAGGCCACACAAACCCTAAGCCAAAGTATCATTTGTTTGACTCATTTGTTTGATATCCCAAGGAGTTGAATGCTGTCGTTGAATGCGCTCTGCGGTGGATTAGTCACGGCTCACATTGAAATTGTACAGCTGCTGGTTCTTCTCCTGAGGAAAAAAAAAAAAAAGACATCTGGAAAAAATTTTAGGGAGAAAAAAAAAAGAAGAGAAAAGAAACCACAACTTTTCTAACTGACAACGTGGCAATTGCTTAGTGCTCTGCGCTGTAGGCCTGAAGCTAAGCCCTCTGCTAAGGGCTTAGACAAATGATAGTGCCAGGGAGATAATTATAACAGGGATTTCTTTATATATATGGTGGGTTAGACCCTGGTTTTGAGTGAAACCAGAAAGCAGTGATGTAGTCACATCTGGAAACGTACCCCAGGCTCATACTTGTGAGCCCAGGGTGGGTGAGAGTGAGGGGACCTCACAGTCCTCTGCACATGTGGTGGGGACAGCTGGGTTCAGCATCTTGTGAGGGATATGCTGCCAGGCATCAGCAGTGGGATGGAGGGGGATCACACAGAGGGGGGAAACAAGAGCCTGGAGCAACTGCCTGACTCTTTAAACTCAGCAGCTTTAAAAAGTTCCATAAATGACTGAGAGTTTGCAAAGGAAGTCCTGGAAAATCCTTTCCACTCTTGTATGACTTAGTGGGATCATCAAAAAGAACATTTTGGTGTCAGGTTTCCAGGAGGAAAACTGGACCTCACATATGTTTATAAGGTCGTCTTTGCCATCTGGGGCACTGGATGAGCAGGAAATTGCCCAAGGGGCCTCATCAGCCCTGGGAGCCCTCACAGAGCTGCAGCCTCACAGGTCCAGGTCGGGCTCCCTGACCAGGTGCCAGCAGGGCTCCCTCCCAGATGCACCCCGGGACTCCCGGCGCTCACTCCCAGCTCAGGTGACTGCACAAACTCCAATGGAAACAGCAAACAGGGCAAGACCCTTTGCGGCTTGAGCTCATTTTACAGCAAAGCCAAGAGGTCTGCAGGGATGAGGTTTGAACTCCAGCTAACCCTAGTTCAAAATCCAAATTTCTTCATCCTGTTTCAAGCCAGGTTGGGCAGATCTGGGCTGTCACAGTTGAGAAAATCCCAGTGCTCTCCAAGAGGGGAACAAGTCTGCTGCAAGAAGTGAAGAAAAATGTGAGTGAGCATTGTTTGGACAGATACAAGTGTGGATTAATAATCCTGCTGTGTCCTGCTCACAGATCTGTCCATCTGAGGAGCCTTTCCTTCTCTCTGCTGTGGGAGGGATTGTCTAATGAGTTTTTCTGGAGAGGATGTTTCTGCATTAATTGCTGCAAAACAATGAGCCTGAAGTGCACATAAATAAACAGGATGCCCTGGAACCACTGCGGGAATGTAATTTACTAAGTCTTCATCCCTGAGTGTGTGGCTGGAGGCTGAGCTCCTCACACGTGCAGGGCAGTGTGTGGAAAAGCAATGGCTGCTGGTGTGGGAGCCCAGCACCCAGCTCAGGAAAAGTCAAGACAGACCAGTAAGAGCAGAGCAGACAGAAATCTGTTTATCCCAGGAATGTCCCAGCTCTCCTGCTCTCTGGGAATGTGTCAGCAGGTTCTGCTGGAGGGTTTCTGGTTTTTTCCATTTCAAAAGTAGATCAGAAGCAGAAGGGCTGTGCTCTCTAGGCTCACACTGAGCAGATCCATGGCCACTGGAAGAACCATCTGCAAAGGGCAGGACAAACCCAAACTGTCCTGGGAATGTGCCCAGGAGCGGCTGTCTTTGTCCTCTGTGGGGTAAGGCATTCTTCCCAGTGGGATAGGACTCTCCCTCTGGGCTCAGCAGTAGGACTGATGCCTGGTTCAGATGGAGCGGACTGACACCCAGCCAAGGTCTCTTCCAACTCCTGGACCAGGAGATCCTGAGCCTCAGTGTGCTGCTGATGGTCTGGGGCTGAGCTGGCCCGTGGGGTGATGTAGGCAAGTGAGGTGCTGGCTCTGTCAGAAGCAGATGGAGAAGGAGCAGTGAATGTCATTGCATATCCTCTGTAAACCAGAGGCCAGCGGGGAAGGGAATGGGAAGCCAGCTGTGCATGGCTCTGCAGTGAATCAGCCTGGGAGCAGGCTGTGGAGCTAAAAAGCAGGACACACTGCGGGATGTCTTGTTCTTTCCATGGTGTGTGTGCACTCTCACAGCTGCCCCAGGGGTCTCTGGTGAAAGGCACTTCCATGCCCCATGGAAAGGATCTCTACCTCTTTCAAACTGCCCCTGCAATTATCATCTCCCTCACTTGGAAATGGGTGGGGCTGAAGGCTTGGGAGAAGCCTGTCTGTCCTCCCTGAAACCAAACTGAGTTTGGCTTCCTGCCCTGAGCCCAAAGAAACAGGGGGGGAAATCCATCACCTTCCTCAGCTGCGGTGCAAGTTGGGAGCTCTGTGTACTGAAGCTGTCCCTACACTGCCCTCTGTGCTGCTCATGGCCTGAACATCAGGTCTGAACATCACAGCTGTGCCTGTCCCCAGCTACACCTAGCGTGGGTGGTAGATATAACCCCTCCAGCTGGAGCCCCCCACCATGTCCCTGTGGCAGAGTCCCCATAGCCCTGATTGGAATCATCACAGCAGGCACCAGAAGACAGGACAGGTCCTCAGCCCATTTGAAGCTCCCATGTACAGTGTGGGCACATCCAGGCTGGCTGAGCTTGGTCCCAGTCCAACACCTACAGTATCCCAAGAAACTCACTGCCTGTCCCGAAAGGATTCTCCCTTGCTGCTGGGGGCTGTTCTCTCTCAGTCCTGAACACAGAGATGTTGTGTGCCTGACTCTGCTTTTGCTTGAGAACTTGTGCCAGAGATGTGCCTGTGACTTGCAGAAGGTGCAATAAAACTTCCAAGGGAGAAGTGCAGCAAATACTGTGAACTCCAGGCAGTCCCACCTTGCTGCTGGTGTTTACCTATGATGCACTTTTGAGTCCTCTTGGGCCTGACAGATGCGGTTTGGCAGCTTTTGAAGGATATGAATAAAACTGCTTGAGGAAATAAACAGGAATCCACTTTTGAGCCCCTGGGACATGTGGGGAGAGAGAAGCTCCTGGGCTGCAGTGGCTGCTCTTTTTCACAGAGAAACACAGCCTAAAAGGCAACCTTGATGGGAGAACCCAGGTGGAGCTGTGCCAGCTCCAGAACATCCAAATGCCATCTGGAAAGCAGTGGCAATAACCATGAGAGAGGAGAAGATCAGAAAGGGAAATCCCAGGGTTCACAAGGCTCTCTGGAGCCAGCTGCAATTGATTTCTTGGGTCATGAGTGTGAGGTCCCCTAAGAGAAGCTGGATTCTCAGATGAGCTGGCTGCTTATTTCACAACCACCGATAATCAGACCCTTCTTAATTTAATCAGCCCCACAACCTTATATCTTGGGTTTGAAAGCAGTGTTTTTCCTGAGCCATGTCTGTGCTGGGAGCCCATTAGAAGGCTCCTCCTTGGGAATCTGATGCAGTGGGCAGGCTGGTGAGTGTTCAGGGGGGCCAAGAAGCGATGAGGCAGAGCTGTCATGGACTGGGATTGTAGCTGAGGCAAAGCAGGCAGCAGGGTTTGGTGACCTCAGCATAACTTGCTGTCCCCAGGAGCCCAGCAGTGAGAACTTTGAGTGAGGGCTGCTTTTGCTCCAGGCTTGTGCATTGATGGAGGCAAAGAGGAGGAGGGAACGACGGACTTGGGGAGGGCAAGGCACACTGCTGACAAGGAGGCTGGGCTGTGGGTTTAAGTCTGTAAAGTTTAGCAGTTCCCTGTGGAGGCTGAAGAACAGGACTTTACTGTCCTATTAACCCTCACTGCTGGCAAAACCCTATCAAAATATCCCCCCTCCTGGCCAGCCCTGCCCTGCAGTAATTCAGTCTGTGTACAGCTCGATGTTCCCAGCTCCATCCCCATCCCCTGCCAGCTGCACAGTCCCGGTGTCCTGCTGTGACATAAGCCAGGAAACAGGGCTTCACACAGGACGGAGGGATCCCAAGAGGCCACGTGCCCTGTAGTGCTGCTCATGGGTGAACTATTACAGCATCCCTGGACAGGAGTTGGGCCGTGCTGGAGCTGTGGCCGCATCCAGCTCAGCGGGCAGGGCACAGTGCGAGGGTGGCTGGGGTGACTGGGGGGTGCCAGGGTGCCTCACCCCTGCCTGAGCCTGCACGTATCCACCCTGAGAATCCACATTTTTCTATCTCTTACTCTGACACTTTCTGCTCGAGCTGAGCTCACTTCAGAACAAGCCCTGGCTTGAGATGTACCAGACGAACGAGCCAGGCTTCCGGATGCAGGAGGCTCCATAAACGGGGTGTCCCTTAAAGGAGACAAAATGGGATTGATTTTGGCAAGATGCATTTGGAAAGATCCCGTACAGAGGAAAAAGCGAGAGGCTGCGTGGTATGTAGTTGCCAGCTGGGGTTACACCACGACAGCCAGTCACAGGCAGCCTTAGAAACTGGCAAAGAAGATATAGGAGAGACAGTAGGAAATAGTTTTTGACAGCAGCACTTTGGGCAGGATGTCTTGGGAACCTGAGCCATCCCTGCCATGCAGCAGCCACGTGAAGAGCTGTTGGGACAGGGTGGGTTGGGCTGGTAGGGGCAATGCTGACAGTGCTCTGGGATTTTAGCGTCTCACGATTCTGTGATTTACAAACACGACCACTCCAGGCTGACACCAAGTGAAAGCACTGACCTCCCCACCATCTGCTTCCTGGTTCCCTCCAAATTATCTCTGAGTGCACTTCTGAGACCCTCTGAACTTCCCTGCCCAGCCTGGATTTTACTCTGTGGAGTTCAAGTTCCTTAAAATCTTCCCACCTTAAGCAATTCAGATCTTTATGGCCACACATAAATATTCTGTTCCTTGCCAGCCAGTGGAGGAATCACTTGCATCATCTGTGTGAGGCTTGATGGAATTTCACTGATCAGAGAGCAACCCCCTTTAGCTGGTTGAAAATACAGCGTACATATGTGGGCAGAAAATACCTTGTCCATCATTGCTTCAGTGTGATGACTTCTGGGGATCTCAATTTAGCCCTGAAGCCTGTTTACTTCCCTTCAAAACCCATCCCGTTTGGCCGGGGTTTGGCAGGAGCTGTCACTGTGGGCAGGAGAGATGCTGTGGGCAGGAATAGCTGGGCTGTGGGAAGGCTCAGGGCTGATGCTGCACCATGTTTGTGGGCTTGGGGCAAGGTGGGACGTGGGCAGCCCCAAAATAGCGAGGTCATGTGGGGCCCTGAGCGAGTGCTGTGACTTTCCATCCTGTGCCTGGCCCAGAGCTGCGTCCCTCCCTCAGGACCTGCTACTAAAATTAGCAGTGTTTCCCCGTGCCGTATGCCCTGCATATGTTATCAGCAGCTATTTAAGGAGAGGGAGGGACCAGAATCACATTTTTTTAAAAATCAGATTTGGAGAACTCTCTTTTAAGCTTCTCTTTCATGGGAAAAACAGAGAGAAAAAATTCTTCCCTGAAATGGGAACTCTGAGGGAGAGGCCCCTGCACTTACTGCTGTGTGATGCTAAGACTGTTAATGAATATTAATTGCATCAGGAATCTACAAAGACTAAACAGAAGATTACAGAGGTGATGTCACCCCCCCTCAGTCCCTTAATTTCACATGTGCACAAAGCTACCGACCACATCCTCTCTCCCGTGCTAGCCTGCCCATGCTACCCCAGGGAGCAAGATCGCCCAGGATTTATTGTCAGGATTAATGGAGTGAATTTTTAATGGTATGAATGTTCTAAATATTCTGTTTTTCACTTAGGGGGAAAAGGAGGGAACTGGGAAATGAGGGAAATACCAACTTTCTTGATGAGTTGAATGGTGCAGGGTTCTGGGCCCCTCTGGAGATACTCAGCTGCAAAACAGGAGGGAGACCTCTTTATGCTTTGGGATTATTGATGGTCATCCATCTGGATCCAGGCACCTCACACCAAACCTGCTGCAGGAATGTTCATCTATTCCCTTCTCCATTGCACACAGAGGCTGATGAAGCTGTGGACAGGGAAGGCATCTGGCCAGCTGCTGAGGGAGCTTGGCTCCTGCCTGTGCCTGAGGGCTGCTTTCCTGCTCCTCTAGAGCATAGAACAGTTTGGGTTGGAAGGGACCTTTAAATATCATCCAGTTCAACCCCCAAGCACAAAGGTTCTCACTGCCAGAGGTGTGCCTGGACTGACGCTGATGTCCTCTCGCTCCAGGTTGGGCCATTCATGCTGGTTTTCCTCCAAGGATTTAGCAATAGTGAGTGCTACTGAGGGAATCTGTGCTGCTTCTGGATGGGAAGTATGGGTGAAAAGGCTGGATTAGAGACGACATCTCTTTCTCTGACCCTTCCCCAAATCTCTCCATGTTCAACCTTTCCCAGTGGAATCAGAAGGTTCATCCCTCTCTCAGAATTTTTGGGAGCTCTGTGGAAGAAATGAAGGGAAGGACTAACTGCCCTTTTCTTTGCACCTACCCATGGCCTCATCTGGAGGGTGGTCCCAGGCTGACCACTCATGGCTCCAGCCACTCACCCCTAGGCCAGGAGCAAGCTCTGCCCTGCAAACCTGGGAGGGCCCATTTCAGTTGGGACAGGGACACTTTCCCCCCTGCTCCGCATACACTGTGGGGCCGAGACAGCCGGGGGCAGAGGGACCAGCAATGCTTGGCTTTCAGTTTTATGCAGACACACAAACAAGTTTGTTTCTTTGGCAGGAATTGGCAGCTTCTCTGTTGGGTTTGCAAATCTGGAAACAACAGTTGGAGGTTTTCAGTGTTATCCTGCTCTAGGGATGAATTTTAAATCCCTCTTGCATTGGGCTGGGTCTATTGTTTTCCATGGCAAAAAGCAGTTCATGCCCAACTCCCTTTGCCTCTACGTGACTCTTCGGCACTGATCCCAAGTGCAGCTCCTGCTGTTCATTGGATCTCTGGGCAGCTCACAGGGAAGGTTTGTTGGCTTCTTGCTAATGCCTGGGGTGCAGCTGAGCCCCACCATTCCACTGGCATGCTGAGACCCTGTTCAGAAGAGCTGTGGACAGACTGGCTCTGCCAGGGAGAAGGAAAGCAAGTGGATGGCAGGAGGGGTTTGGAGGCACTTAGCTGAGATGATTTCTGGAGACACCTGAGCTGAAACGAGATCCCACCTTTCTGGTTTTTCTCTGGACACACCAGCACTTGGAGCTCCAGCAGGTTCGTAGTGGCAAAGGATGATGATCCATACCTGGGGATACATGTCCCTGTCTTCAGCAGATGGACTCTTGGTCAGACAACAGCTCAGCACAGCAGAGCCTTTAGAGTCAGAACTGGCTTCCTGCCTTCCTGTGTTCTTGCTTTGACTGTACTTCGACTTATTTTGACCTCAGGGCAAGGCAAGCTTGGAGGTCTGCTCCTGAAACTGGAAAGCTAGAAATCCCCCAGCAGTTGTAAAGGCAGCGGGGAGGACTCTGGATGTGCCACATGTCTGCTTTTTTGGCCTCTTCCCTGGCAAAAGACAGGCTGAATTAAGAAAGCAAACAGAGAGGAAACCATGGAGAAATAAGAGCAGCACTGTGAGTTGAGGACACTCTGGACTCAGTCCCGTCCCAGTTGCCCTGGAAATTGGATCATTCCCACAGAGCTGCCTGCTTTGCTGGCTGCTCCTGGGAAGGCACAAACATGAAGCACTGGACAGATGCAGGGGAAGGAAAAAATAAAGAGAAATATATATGCAAATATTGGTATGAGGATTTTCTCCACCAAAGAAAGACCCTTTTCCTTTGTCCCATGTGTTTGTGGGGATAATATATTATAATAATAATAATCATCATCATCGTCATCAACCCTCACCAGCTCAGTGGAGACCCGGAGACAAGGCAAAAGCCAAAGGACCTTAGGCTCTGTGTAGCAGCAGAGCACAAACCTGTGCTGTGGTTTGACTGCAGAGCCTGGGACAGCCCCAGGCCACCAGGGCTGCTCCCCACAATGCCCCAGGCACCCCCCCACTGAGCCCTGGAGACAGCCCCGTGTCCCACGCAGACTTCTGATGCAATCAGTGGGATCACCCTGACAATAGCTGTGTGGGCTGGGTTTTTTGAAGCTGTGCAAAACAGATTAAGCCTGCGGCCCCTGTTGTGATTGCTGGGCATTGTGCACCCTGCTGACACTGACTTCTGTGGGCCAAGCTCTGCCCACAGCCCAGCAGGAGCTTCGGAGTGGGGGGACTTGGTCCATCTGAAATGGGGCAGGAGGGTACTTGGGCACAGTGGATTCCTGCTCCATTCAAGTGTCTCCTTTCATTTGCAAGGGAATCAGCTGTGTTTGTTGTTTTCTCATCCATCTGTTGCAAACGGGTGAGCAGGTCTCAGGTGGGCTGAGAGAGATGCTCCTGCCCTGGGAATTTCATACCGTCTGGGAACCGTGGGGAGGTCTGAAATGCTGCAGCATCTCTCTGCCCCAGTGACAGCACAGCAACCCACTGGTCTGGACTGGGGAACAGGAAACGTGAACCCAGCTGTGTAGCACCCAGCAGTCTTTCGGGAGGTGCTCAGGAACAGACACGATGAGCAGAGGGACAATAGCAGGAAGGACCAGGCTGAAGGCTCCTGTCTACACAGACCAGTTTCCCTTGTCCCTTCCAGGTGACCTGGGACAGGTCCATGTAGCAGAAGAGTCACAAAGCAGACCTGCTCTCTCCAGAGCAGCCAGAGACCCTGCATCGTGTCCTGTGTGTCCCACAGCCCCTCTGAGGGATCTCCTCACCCATCAGAGCTGGCTCCCTACCCACTCCTTATCACTGTCCACCCATGCCACCGCCTGTAGCAGCTGTGAGGCTGTGAACCTCAGCTCTCCAGAGTCCAATAAATTAAACCTTAGTCCAAAAGGGGCTTGGGCTGTCTTTTGCAAACAGAGGCAGCACAAAAGCTGCCTTTCTCCCTCTCGTCTGACTTTGTTTTCTCTCCCTCCCCATCTGCTTTTAGCCAAATGGTTGAATAGCTTCAGTATATACTGTGGGAGGCTAAAGCCAAAGGCTGGAGCACGGGGAAGGATGCAGAACAGCAGTGCCCTGTGGCCACTGCCTTCCGGAGGGGCTGGGAACTGTTTGCTACCCTTGCTCTGTAACCCAGCCTTGATCACCTCACTGAACCCTTGGAGAAAGCAGCTCCAAAAGAAAATATTTGTGCTCTGGCGAGCACACGTGTGCACATTTCCTGCTCTTTAAGTCCTTAATTAAGCCTGGTTTTTGTTTGGTTGGTTTGTTGTTTCTTTTTCTCAATTTATGCTGCCACAGTCTTGGAGAGGAGTGTGTCAGGTCCCTGTGTGTTTTGCTGCCACAGTCTTGGAGGGGAGTGTGTCAGGTCCCTGTGTGTTTTCCTGTTTTGGAAACTGCAGTATGGAAAGCTGCCTGTGATGGTCACACAGGAAATCTGCATGTATTCACAGGGGAGCGGGAACCAGCCAAGGCCTTTGGCATTGCTGTTTGTCACAGTACAGCATTGGGACAGCTCTGCACATCCCCCAGCACAGAGGGGCCTCAGGACAAGGCAGACTGGGCCTTGCAGACCTTATTGAAAAGATTCAAGACCAGCACATTTAGTTCAGAACACATTCACTTCAGGTGATGCTCCTGGCTACAAATGCCCAGCCCAGTGCAACCTCCAGGTTCAGCTGTGCAGCTTTAGCTCAAAGAGCAGCTGGTCAGGCCAGAGTTGCTAATGTTGACCCCAAAAGCATGGGGGTATAATCCCACCTGCAAGTCAAATATCAGTCATGGTGCTCATCCAGCTCCCACCTCTGCCACTGCCGTGCCTGGGGCTGGGAACAAGCAGGCGAGAGAAGGTGGAAGCCTGAGGAGGATTGTTTCTTACAGCAAACATTTAAAAGCACAGTAAGACTAGAAAATTCCCATCCTTTGGTAATGAATCCCCTGTGTATCAGTTTTAACACCCAAACACAACAGGCCTGTGGAATTCCTGAGACTGTTGCAAACTGAACCCTTCTTTCCCACCCTCAAATTTCACAGCAATTTACCTCTTCCGAGCCATCAGGGATCACCATTTGCAGGCACTGAGGGGGATCTCCAGTGCCTTCTCTGCTTTCCGCAGCCTGTGGTGCTATTTTGGAAATTCTCTCTTACTGGGTGGTTCGACTGAGTACAACTGCTCCTTTGGCTAAAATCATCCCCCGCCTGTCATCAGGTAATTAGAAAGCGCCAAAAAGCCAGTGGTGCTTAAGGCGGCCCTGGGATAACCACGGCAGCTTTTTCTTTTGTGGATAAAGGACTGGGCTCTGGAGGCTGTAGACTTTTCCACTGAAATCAGATTTTGGTTTGAAAAGCGGGGGAAGGTAACACTGGGTGAAAAAATGACGCCCAGAAGCACAAGGAGGGCAATGCTGCAAACACGACGAGGTGGGTGAGAAAAGCAAACACCTTCTGCTGGAAACACCACGGGGCAGAGGAGGAGAGGGAATGCAAAGATAATTTTGAGGCAGAGGAAACAAAAGAACTTGTAAAAGCCCATCCCTCTGGGTTTGCCCAAATCTTACTGGTGCTGCAGCTACAAGCGGTTCATGGATTCCCACAGTTCAGCTGGAGCTGGACTGAAACCTTGTGAAGAAACCAGAAGGAAAGAAAGGAAAAAAAAAAAAGGAAAAAAAAAAAAACAAAAAAGAAACCAGGAGTGAAGAAACCAGAAGTCTCCCTGCTGCTGGGGAGACATATGCATGCATGGCAATGCACCATGGACCTCACCAGCTGACACATCCCTCTTCCAGCAGGTCACTGGGTTGTCCTGCAGAGCCAAGGTGTCTGTGGTACAGGAAAGCTCCTTTTCCAAGTGCCGCCCTTTCCTGTTTGCTCTGCAAACTGAGCATTTCCTTGTCTGAAAACAGCCTCAGTGTCTGGCATATTGTTTCCTGTGGAAAATACTGTGACATTATCTTTGTGGGCTTGTTGGGGTCCCTCTCCGTGACATTCAGCTGATTTCAGGCCGACCCAGTCAATGAAGATTTTGAAAATCTTGAAGTTGGGCAGCGGTGGAACAAAGAGACTCTGCTTAGGTACTGACTTCTCTTACCCTTTTAGTCTATGAAGTTGTTTTTTCTCCCAGAACTTCTCCATAAGCCTCTGAGCCAGCTACCCCGCAGGCCTGCTGCTCCATTCAGACTCAACCATCCTTCCCTAACTCCCCTACCCCAGCTGTAGTCAGCCCAAGCACAGCCCACACACCAAAGCAAGGACTGTCCCAGGGTGTCATTTCTCAGCTCTGGCTGCATGCTCATGGGAGAAGTGGCCTTTTGGAAGGATCCCGTGCTCCTGCACAGCCACTGATCCAGCAGTGCTGCTGCAGAGCCTCCTGCACTCACCCTCCTGGAGGCAAGAGCAGCAGGTCATCTTCCCCAAACACCTTATCTTATCCAGAGGAAAGGGAAACAAGCAGAAAAAGCGTTGTGCAGATTGCCTGCTCTGGTTGCAATGCCCTGGTCCCCCGATAAGCCTGCAAGGGTGATGGGGGAGCACACACAATGGTGTCCTGATGGGGTCTCGGTGGAGAAAACAAGGAGCAGCGTGGGAGTCATCCTCCAGCCCCGTTCTAATGGGAGTTGTCCTGGTTCTTTGATACTTTCACTGAACATGCCCAGAGTGCTGGGGTCAGTGACCATCACAGTGCTTCTCTCCTCTGGAGGCTGGAGAAGAACCCCTAGCAGCTCCCTTCCTTTCTCCACAGGGCCAGGGGAAAGGAAGGGGGATGTGATGAGACTGGGGCCACTGGCGGAAGGATGAGGCAGAGCTCAGGGGAGCCCCTGGTGCTTTCCCAGCTGCTTGTTCCCATCAGCATCCTCGCGATATGGCACCACAGAGAGGTTGCCTATGCAGACTTGTCACTCCTCCTGATCCCTCTGCTCTGGAACAGGGAGTGAGGAGAAGGACATCAAATGCCACGAGCCATCACGCAAACCCTTGCACACACACTGCAGGGATCTGCATGAACCTCCTGGATGGCTGTGGGTAGGAACCTTTCCTTGTCTGGCTCAGAGATAAGCAGGCTTTAACCACAACAGAGCAGGGAGAGGGGAGCAGAGCAGTGAGGGCAGTGTGGGTAGCATGGGCTGCAGCCCAGACATCAAGGAGGAGCAGCCTGGTTTACAGCAAGACAGACTGGAGTTATCCTCTGCAGGCTCAACACTGCCAGTCCCACCTGCCAGTTGGGCAGACAGCAAGGGCCACAAGGACTGCTGGCTCTAAGGCCAGCTGTGCCACCACGTGCCATCCAGCTCCATGCCAAAGCAACAGCCATGCCTGGGAGGAAGTTGAAAGCAATTAATGATAACCAAGATTGGCAAACATCAGCCCAGAGCAGCAAGAGAGGGCTAAGGAAAGGGATTCATTCACTCCCTGGGACCCTGGACGGGTCCTACTGGGCCATCTGAGTACACAGGCAAGAAGCAGAAACAGGTTGTGGTTCTGAGCCTTGGCTCTGGACATTTCTTGCCACTGAGAGATTTTAATGCAAGAAAATAATGCAGTAATGTTACACTGTAGCCTTTAGCTTCCCTTAAATAAAAAAAGTAATAAAAAGTGTCTGCAACGCATTCCTTAAAGTGTCTCTGTCTAGCCCCCTGCAAGTGCATCTACCCCAATTAATCATGCTCTAGATCAAAGGTGAAGGGTGACTTTGAAGCAGTACATCACTCTAGGAAAGAATAAACTGCAATTATGTCAAAAGTAACCTTAATGTGCAAGTGTGAAAAATCTCTAAATACAGAGTAAACTTTTCCTCCAAACTTCAGTTAGTTTTCCTTTCTGTAGAACAGGTCCTATATGACAGGTAGGCATGGGAGACACCTCCCAGGTGAAACGAGAGACAGCAGACTGGGACAGGCATGCAATCTTTTCACTGGGCTGAAAACCTGAATTCAAAGGAAGCAACAGTACAGCACAGAACACTGGTCACTGGGCCAGGAAATAAGGGGCCTTGGAGATTCCCACACCCTTCTCCTTCCTCCATCCCTTCTGTATTTCCCATCAGCTCAGGCACTCTCTTCTGCACACTTTGTGCCTCATGGCCCCATTAAGCTCAAAAGGACACTTGGTTATCCTTGACTTACAGGGGCTACCAGAGTCTCTTCTTCCCAGAAATTGCATCCCAAAAGGAAAGTTTGTCAGTTCTGTGAGGAAAAAGCAACTGCCAAGACACAGATTTCCTGAATCTAAGTGACATTCAAACACAGTTCTCCTGACACGTGTCCCTCTGGCAGAGGTTGCAGTCAGCTTCTAAAGATAGGTGCAATTTCCTGGGAGACCTGTCTTGCATATAATGGGTAGTTTCCCATCCCTAAAAGCCACCTCTTTTACAGAAAACCATTCAAAGCATTACAGAGACACACAAGACACACAGATATGCACTGAAAGTTAAAAGCAGTGCCTTGATTTACTGGGGGACTAGAAGCAAAACATAACCTCCTCCTCTAGATTTCTAAAGCCCAAGATGCAGCTGTCTCCTCCTGCCAGCCTTCTGCTTTCTGACATCTGGCACAGGTCAAATGACACAGCAAGCTGGGAGACATGCAAACAGTTAAGCCATCTTTTTGCTGAAGCCATGTTTGAGTTCCTGCAAAATAAATAAACACACACATAAATAAATAAATAAATGGAAAAAATACCAAGGCCCAGAGGAGACAACATAATACAGAGATGCCCTCTGCCGGTCACAAGCCAAGAGAAATTCATCCACCATTCATACGCCAAGGATTTGCAACTTCCCTCCCTCCTTTTATAGATTAGCCCTTAAAAATATTCTCTACAGAGGAAAATGTGGTGTGTAAAATTTAAAGTACTGGTTTTTTCCCCCTGACTGCTAAAGTGATTTATCAGCAAACTACTTGCAAGGGCTGTTCAGCCACCCCTCTCCTTTGTTTTGGATCTTGCAATTCTTGGGTAAATCGAAGAGCTCCAAAGTCAGTTAAAATGCAACAGGAAAACAAAAGCATCCAGAAGAAAGTTCTGCCCGATTGGTCAGCCAAACTGACTCCCCGGCTGCCTTGATGTAATGTAAGGAAAATGGTGAGAAAACTGGGCCAGGAAAAGGGACAAATCCCCATTATTTGAGACTGGCTTTCCTGTAATAGTTAAATTCTTCAGGCTCTTTAGACATAATCCACAAGTCCCTGCAAGTTAAAAAATCCCTTGCAGTCAATACCACAAGCTGAAAACTATTTGAGGCACTAATCAATTCAGAGCATGTTTCTCTCTAAGTGGAGATGTTATTTGATTAGAGCTATGATTTTAAACAATTTCTGTGAAGCACTGAGAGCCTGCTCAAATGAAACAAACTGCAGATTTTACATCTGTTAAGTCAGTCTATTAAAACAATGTGGATCTACTGCACACACATCACTATCAGCTCAACTCTTTCTTTTATCAGTTTAATTCCTGCTGTTGTAAATCCCTGATTTAATTTACTGACTGGGAATTAAATCAGCATGAACTGGTTTCAGCGCATCTGTGCTGGGTATTTGTGATGATCCAACCAGACTATTTAAAAAATGTCATTGGATCAGAAAGCTCCACTGACAGAAACAAGCTCTTAAGAGATGCAATTTAATAACCTTGCACACTAAAGAACAGCACATGCAGTGAGTGGGCAGCCCCTCTCCTCCCACTTTATTCTTTTCCACTGAAATTGAACCTTGTCTCCAAAAATATTTTACAGTCAGGAGAGTTTTGTACGTATCCTCATAGCACTGGAACTCTGGGAAAACTGACAGGCTGCAACAATCAGGTTGTCACTGGGACAGACATCCAGCTGGCCAGGGGCTTTGTGCACTGGGAGCTATTCAAAACCCAACATTTTACATCCATGAGCATGCCAGGGTGCTGCTGTTTTTCCATCCTTGAGTTTAGTGGAGGATTAACAGCTTTATCAGGAGAATCAGCTGTTGGACGTCCTTGTGCTAAACACCAACCCACCACACCATGTACCCACAGGGCTCTTCGTGTCCCATCACTCTCTCTGGTCAGCTGTTGAACGTCTTTGGGATTTGTTTTCATGCGCGATTTGCTCTGGCAAACTCCAGGTTCACCTGGAAGTGGCACAGAGGCTGTGTTCTACCTCTCCACTACAGATGGGCTCTGCAGCGTAGCTAAGGGGTCCCACACAGAAATGGTGCTGGCTGTGTGTGGTCCAGCTGCTTCTCTGATACGAGGGGTTTGATGAAGCTGGATCTGCAGCTCTTTTTTCATTTGCGCTTCCCAGGGAAGAAGCCTGTTTAACTGGGAGAGCTGGAAAAAGCTCAGATCTCTCTCTTCCACATTGGATACACCTGGTATATGCCTAACCTCCTCACACCAGGCAAGGCTACTGCGCAGACTTCTCCCCGAGGTAGGAAGCGTTCTTTCCAGTCTTCTTCAGGGTTTCCAACAGAGTGTCAATGTTGTGCTCCGAGTCAATGAACACCTTCTTGTTGGGCAGGTCAATATCAAACTGGACACCTATGAAGAAAAAAAGGTTTCCACAGCTAGAAGCAGCCAAATGGTGTGAACACAGGGAAAGCTCAACTTCATGCATCTGTGCTCCCCAGGCCATCAGTCAAATGGACATTTATCTCCTGCCGGCAAACCCTGACACCATCACCAGACAGCAAAATCAAACTGGTGTCCTGCCAGCAATGGTATGAAGGGAGCCAGATCTGCTATAGCTCTGCATTGGGCACCACAGTTTCTCAGCTGCTTTAATCTGCTCACCCCACCTTGGACCAACACAATCACTCATGCAGTAACCAGAATAAAACTGAGTTTAAACCAACCACTACAGTCTCCACCCAGAGCTCAGCCCGTGCTGTGGTTTAGCATGGACAGGGTTAAGACAGGGTCAGGACAGCTTTCCTCAGTGGTGGGGGCTCCTAACAGACATTTTCTTTCCCATGTGGATTTCTCAGTGGCTAATAAGGGTGAGCCTTCTCAGCGCAGTGAACACAAATGGACATGAAGTCTATATCCAGTCACTTATTTTCATAAAACTTGTAGGTCTGTATCAGCTTTGAAAGCTCTGCCACCTCATCACATGAGGCTTATATTGCCCAGCATGTGGAAGAGTGATGGAGGTGGTGACAAAGTGGGATTGCCACAGTCTGGTAATGGGGTCTGGAAGAACTTGCAAGGCCTTTGCCTTGGTGACTGAAAGCTGTTCTCCCTTGGAGTCCTCACAACTGGCGAGTGCAGGCTAAATCTTTCTCTCTTGGAAATGCCAGCACACAGGACACGTGTTATAATTTTGCAGGTGGTATTAAAAACAGGCTATACAGTCAACCACCAAACACTCTGCTCAGCAGCTCTTCACTGTGACTGGTGATGACACATCTAAGGAAGCATCGCAGATACTCCAGGCCTCCCTAGAAACAATGCCAGGCAGGACATCCACCTCCCTTCCTTCTGGCAGCCTGAGCAGGGGTCTACCAGTGTCCTTCCCAGAGGGTTCAGGGTGAGGCCCTGGTGATTCAGAGCCACCTGCAGCCATGGCAGCTCCTCCCTCCCTTCACCTTTCTCCAAGGGTCACACAGACCTGAAAACAACCAGTGACTTGGTACTGACTAAGGAGCAGGCTCAGAGCAGAGCGGGGAGAAGTTTCCAACTTCCAGCTTTTACCCATGGCATTCCTCTTCAAGACGGAGGATCCCAGGGCACTGCCATCGTGCCCTGGAGCTGGAGTCGCTCCAGAGAGCTGGCTGTCCCACACCACACCCAGCACTGACTCACCTCCCAGTCTGTGCAGGACACGGGTGACTGCGTTGGAGCAGCCTTCGCAGGTCATGTCCACAAAGAACTCGTGTTTCTGAAAAGAGGCAGACAAGGGGTCAGGGAGGGTACAGCTGGCAACACACCATGAACACTCTCGTCCTCCACACTTGCCTTTTCCCTTGGGGAGGTGGGTTCAAAGCCTCCCCAACCAAAAGGTCCACACATGCCACTAAGAGAGCCACAGGGAACTGAGAGCTCTTGGTTCTCCTCCCCAGGGTGTCCTTGTGCTGCCCCTCACAGCATAATCCTGAGGAAACTTTGGAGACTGTCTGGCTACCTCCAGGGTCAGGACAGGTTGCCACCTCTGTGACCTCTGCTGGACTCACTCCGCTTGCCCAGGGGAGCCCAGGAGATGCAAATCTCCTGCCTCCAGCTATTCACTGTCCTGTCTTAGTCTGCGAGGTTTTTGGTGCTTCCTCGCCCTTATTCTTCTTGGGTCTACAAGGCCTCTGGTCCCCAGCATAATAAAAATATAAACAAAATAGAAATTTAAGAAGCATTAATGATGTTTTTTAATCCTTCCACTCCACTTGGGCCCCAGTGATACCTTCACTACCTGTGTGAGACACTGGGTCAACACAAATGTGCTTGCCTGTAACTAATCATTGCCTTCAACCTTTGCCATCAGACGGGTCCCAGTTTCCTTCTCTCTTGCGTGCGCCTTTTGCTTCCCTTAAAAAATAAAACCAACGCTTTTTTTTCATTTGTTACCTACAACCCGTATACCATTTGTTACGTGCCATCCCTACTTCTCTTGTTACCTACAACCCGTATTTCCACCTGTTCATAACCACCCCGGTAAGGCTAAAAAAAAAACCCTCTTAGGACCATCCACCGCGGAGGCAGCCGGGGACAGCAGATCCCCCCGGGGATTTTTTTTTTTTTTTTTTTTTTCAGCGTCGTTGCCATTTTCTTCATTTTCATTTCCCAAAGGAAGGCCCCGCGCGCTGCGGGGCGGTGGCGAGGGGGGGGAGGCAGGAGGGTCCCACCGCTGTTCGCCCTCTGGGGGCTGCGGGAGCTTCGGGGGCTGCGGGAGCTTCGGGGGCTGCGGGAGCTTCGGGCGCTGCGGGAGCTTCGGG
>VZRE01014398.1:0-29616 GCA_013396775.1 Cephalopterus ornatus | reverse complement strand
CTTGAACATTGGGCCCAAGAAAGGCATGCCTCGTATTCCCTTCAAGGTTTTTATCTTCACGAGCCTCCCCCCAGGCCCTCCCTGACATGAAGGCCCATAATTTCTTTGAGGGTTTACCTCTTCTCATACCAGAGAGAGAGCCTGAAAATGTCCTCTGGAATGCAGGAGGAAAAAGGAAAATATCCAACTATCTTCCAGAAAGGTACTTCTTCTTAGGGAGGAAAGCATTCCGAAGCGAAACAAGCTCTAATCTCCTTGTTATAAATCTTCTGGAAGGGGTATCTACACTTACAGGGACATTCAATGAAGCAATTTCCTCTTTTCAGAAAATGTTGCCAACCTTCATCTGAGCATGAGTATGCCTTTTTAGCATGCCCTTAATGAACCAAAATATGAACTGAAATATATTAGTCTAAAAAATTTTCATTGTCTTCTGTGTTTCATTTATCCCTTCTTACTTTGTGTTACAATAGATGAAAAGTGTGCACATGATTACTGCCTGCATTTCAAATAAGGAATGGTGATTTAAATCTACTGCTACCAACAGTTATTTTGGGTGTTGCAGCTGAAGCACTTGCTGGTGAAGACCAAGTCAAAAAAGTCATTGAATACCTCAGCCTTCTCCATATCACAGATAATCAAGTTTCCCACTTCCTTCTGGAGAGAGCCCACATTTTCCTTAATCTTCCTTTTAACACCAGTGTACATACAGCAACTTTTCTTGTTGCCTTTGATGTCCCCAGCCAGATTTAATTCTATCAGGGCTTTAGTTTTCTTAACCTGATCTCTGACAATCTCTATGTATTCCTCAAAGGCTAACTACCCTTGCTTCCACCCTCTGCAAGGTTTTCTTTTTGTGTTTTATCTTGTCCAGGAGCTCCCTGTTCATCCATGCAGACCTCCCAGCATTTTTGTCTGACTTCTTCTTTGTCAGGATCTGTCCCTCCTGAGCTTGGAGAAGGTGATGCTTCAGTATTAACTAGATCTCTTGGACCCCTTCCATCTAGGGCTTTATCCCATGACACTCTACTAAGCAGATATTTGAAGAGACCAGTCTTCTCTCCTGAAGTCCAGGATACTGAGCTGTGTGTGCATCCTTCTCGCTGACCTAAGGATCTTGAGCTCCACCATTTCCTGGTCACTGCAACCAAGACTGCCATTGAACTTCACATTCTCCACTAGCCCCTCCTTGTTTGCGAGAACAAGTTGCAGCATAACATTCAATCCTCTATCATTTGGAGAAGGAAGTTGTCATTCAGGAACCTCCTGGATTGCTCATGCCCTTCTGCGTTGTCCATCTAGCAGATGTCAGGGTGGTTGAAGTCCCTCACAATGACCAGGGCCTGTGAATGAGGTGCTGCTCCTAATCTGCCTAAAGAGGGTCTCATCCACTCATTTTTCAGGTGGCCTGTAGCAGACCCCCACTGTAACGTCACCCTATCCCAGCCTTCCCTTGAATCCTGTCCCTTTAGGTCTCAGTTGGCTCCTCATCCATGCTCATGCAGAGCTCTCTGCACTCTGGATGGTCACTGACATAGGGTGACACCCTCTCCTTATCTCCCTTGCCTGTCTTTTCTAAAGAACCTGTATCCTTGCATTCCAACATTTCAGTCATAGGAGTCATCCTGCCACATCTCCATGATGCCAATAAAGTCATGGCCCTGCAGGCGTGTGCACATCTCTAGTTCCCCTTGTTTATTCTCCGTAATACATGCATTAGCATAGGGGCATTTAAGTTGGGATCCTGATGAAGCCAACCTACTGGCTGGAGTGGTTGGAATTCCTTTGTGCAGCTCTCCAAGTGCTCTTCTGCTGACCTGCAATCTCTTCCCAGGCTCTGGGACCAAATTTGTAGGAGCGGGATGGATTGAGGTTCCCCTCCCCCAGTAAATTGTTTGCACCTTAAATCAGTGATGCCCAGCACAAGAATTATTGCTCTTAAAGTGCTTCTGTTGTTACTATTATTCGTCTGATGGGGTTTTTAAAAGATTAATTTTCTTTTATTCTTTGGTTCAGTTTTTTGGAAATCAAGCATTACTGTTTTGGTCACAATACAGATTTCATTCCAGCCAGTATAATTCAGTAATTTCAGGAAATTTCATGTGAAAATGTTACACTACAAATCTTGTTGATAGGAAAAGAATAAGCTCACTTCATATTTATATGTATATATATATAATATATATATAAACATAAGAATTTATTGCTTGTGTAAGTGAAATTTCAACAGTCAAATCTAGGAAATTTTATTTATTAAAATCTAAAAAATACAGAACAAGAAGCAATCATGCAGTTAAAACTGTTATACACACACTTCTCTATCTCTATTCCTTACCCTGGTGTTGTGTTCACACTTCCCCTGCTCCTTTGGGTTCCAGGTTTAGCAGTTTAATTTTTCTACTGGTTGTTTGGGAAGGTGTTCTAGCAAACAGCATCTGTAGTCCAATATTGTTCACACTGATGGTTTCCTCTTCTTTGGCCTGGTAAGCACCTGGTGTCCATTTTCAGGTGTAGCTAATCTGCTTTTACACCTACTTCTTTATCTGTCTACAGCTCTACATTACATCCAAATTTTTTGTGTATGGTACCTATGTCAGATATATCTTCATTGTCTCTGCTACCCCTAAAGTTTTGTCCAGCTCTAGATCTGTATTTCTTTAACTGTCCATGGGTGAGCTGCCTCTACTGCCAGCCTGAGCCCCTCACTTATCAGCCCCTGCCTGTGCTCTTCTCTGCTATGTCCTGTGTCTCCCCTTCTCAAGGACTTGGCTGTCCTATCAGTCCTGTATTTATCTACACTAAATCATTGTCTAAGGGCTGTAAATCAGAATCATAGGATCATATAATCATAGAATGGTTTGGATTGGAAGGGACCTTAAAGATCACCTAGTTCCACCCCCCTACCATGGGCAGAGATTCCTTCCACTAGATAAAGTTGCTCAAAGCTCCATCTACCCTGGTCTTGAGATACTTCATTCTACATGGAATAAAGGGTTATTATTTCTGTTTATATAACTACAGTCACACCATACAAAAGTAAACAAAAGTGTTACAAATTACATATAGTAATGTATACATACAGTATAGACACCTGTTCTGAGATTGCAGTCACAACTAAACCAAGTAAAAAAAATGCTCAAGAAGTTTGGCAAAGGTTCAGTCAGAACAAACTTAACAAGTTTCAGTCCTGAGGCCTTGCAAACTCAGCACAAAGCTTATGTCTTATTACGAAGAATGGAACTAATATGCTACAGGGCTAGAGGATTCCAAGAACTAACAACGTCTGTTTTCTACAGATAATTTGTACAGAAACATCTCTGCTCCTAAATAACTAAAAGTTAAGTAAACCAGCCAGATCATAAACTTCCACGTTATATGAAGAAGAAGAAACCTCTAGTGAATAGATAATGGAATCCAGGTTTTGATATTGTCCTTCATTCCTCTTCTAAATCTATGCTCTACATGAGCCAGACTCTTTCTGTTAGCAGTTGTGAAATCTGGAAGCCCAACAAATGTGAGGTTGTGACAGCTCCTTGTTCCCAGTTCCAACCAAGAGTCAAGCTGAGCATATATTCTCTATAGATACACACACAAACACATGTATACAATACACATACACACACATGACCAGGCACACAGGCAGCACTCAGCACTCACACAAACACAAATATCATCAACTGACTCTTTCTGTTCCTTGATGTGAATCATCAAGATGAAGATGTGTTAGAGAGAAATAAATCTCTGTACATACTTTCCTGCAATGTGGTTCCACACAGCAACTGGGCTCAGACCATCTGTTAGCTCAATAGCTGCCCCTAGATCCCAGTCTCCCTTTTTTCTACCACCTAAATGGTCAAAATTCTGAGGATGCAGCCCCACATGAGCTGCTGGTAGACATCTCTTAATACACACGCGTGCGCGCGCGCACACACACACACATGCACAAGTACTGCAAATCACTCCAGTAAATGGCCACAGATGAGGCTACAAAGTAATGTTATCTGGATCCCTTTCACCTAGTTGCCTAATGCGCAGTGCCTAATGCATCCAAACAGGTCTTCCATTTGATCCCTGGACTTCACAGCTGCAGACTGGGACTTCTTGATCTGTCCTGTAGGCATCTCACACCCCTTGGATCCCTCCTGTATCTGATCGAGCCTTATAGGTGCAACAACAACTGACTTCTAAGTGTCAAATCCTACTTGCTACCTAGTCTGGTTTGATGGTTGCTGATGATCAACCACTGTCATATGCATCCACATGATGCGCACATGCTCCAGTCACTCCAGTTGCTGGGTGCACAAACACATGGGCTCCTATGACCCCTGGTCCCATCACATTCGCTGGCATTCAGAAGCCCCATGCATGCATGAAGAATACAGAACTCCTATCCCAAGATATTTCCTAGAAATGGAGTTCCATTAAAAGACATTAGAGACTGCACCCACCAGTTTCAGGGCATGGCCAGACAAGCACACTGACCATCAGCCTGTTCATATGCAACCAGTGTTATTCTCTTTTCCCCTTCTATTTTCCCACACTTGTTTTCCTAGGTCCCTGCCTTCTCCCACATTTGATTGTTCTCCTAAATATCCCATGGTAAGTGTTGTGTAAACCAAAGACTATTTTTCTGGCACCCCACAGTTTGTCCTACCCCTTATGTAGTCTGTAAAATCTGCTCTTGGTGACTCACAGTACTGGATAAGGATGTCACATAACTGTATAAAAAATTATTTATTCTCTGTAAAGTTCTTCACAGGAACAAAATACAGATGTTGAGCAGGTGGATTATGGTTAAGTCATAGATTGAGTGAACATCAGGAGATGAAGACCTGGGTAACAACAAAATGAGTAAAGAAAAAAGTTGGTTTTGTTATTAGGTGTAGGTGCTGGTGGATAATATATAAAGGCAGTTATTAGTGTCAAGGTCACACTATCCAGTATGACCAGTCAACATAATTGTTTGATATAATTTTCAATCTCCAGATAATATGTAAAATGCTAGAGGGATCCAATTTAGTTAGCATTAAGTACATTGCAGTAAAGTCATTAAAGAGTTGAAACACTCATAACAAGATACAAAATTACCTTTAAAAAACTTGAACTTCTACCCCTAAAGAAGTATATATTATAATCTACACAAAGACTCAGAAGAAAGTCAAAAATAAATTCTAATTTCTTAATTGCTTTTATTTACATTTGAGGTATTAAATATGTGTTTACCCCTGTGTAATAAAGTAGTTGCCTACTTAATTGCTTCCGATTATGAGGTCAAGTATGCATTTTATCAAAGTTTATTTCTACTATGCATGGTTTGGGAATTCCTTAACATTTACTATAGAATATTAATTGCAGCAAAAATGGTTGACCATGAAACCAAAGATATAGAAAATATTATATTTGTCAAAGGAATTAATCTCACACTGACCAAACCTTTCTTCCCCACTGTTTTTCATTGTAACTCACTTTAGATCTTTGTCACCCATCTAAATCCCAGTAGACTAAAAGCTCTGACCCTCTACCTACGGGCTTAGAAGCAGCATGAAAGGTTTGACCTATCCAATTCCAATTTTTGTGTGGTTTTTTTTTTTTTTTTAATTCTTATTTTAAAGTTCTTATTTTGACTGTCATATTAATCACCTGTCAAAGAGCATTTCTTAGCTTTGAAATGAACCATGTCCATTTTCTTCAGTTCAATAATCTGAAACTGCCAAAAGTGAACTGCTCATCTCACTGTGAATAAACTGAATTGTATTTGTCATTTCTGAGCTTCCTGATGGTTTTCTTTCCTAGCAAAGTGCAATCTTTTGTGATAGAGGAAATATTGTGTATTTAACTGTATATTGGGCTTTGCAGTTTTCTTTTCATGAGTGGTTTGATTATCGATGTGCATCTCATGAATGAGGAGGAAAGTCTGTGACCATTAATGACTCCATGAAGAGAGAATAATATCTTATGCGGCACCTTTCACCTGAATGCTGTTTATTGGTTCTGCCAAATCTATTCCTATATCCTTAATTATTGATCAGAGCTCTATTTTGCTAGGTACCTATAGGTGCAGGAAAAATGTGCTTTTTCCTGAATATTTTCAGACTTTTTTCTTCAGCTCAACTGTTCTCAGCACAGCCTACTACAACATCCAATTAAATAAGATGGCAACACAGTAGAAGTTTTTTTTTTTTGTGACAGAATTGCTAGAAGTTTAGGAAAGATATATGAATATATCTATTGACATACACAATTGTTTTTCCCCCATCAGAGCTGGATGTCTTCAACTCCCAACCACTGAAAAATGTCAGATGTCCATCAAAGTTTTGAAGGACATGTTCTGAGTCTAAAATAGGGCCTTCGCCAAGATTTTCCTGACAAGTGGATGCCTTAAGATAGTTTCAGTGAATTAACATATTCATTTACCACCTGTTTGGTTCTCAATGATGAAACAATGGCAGCTTCAATTGTGTTTGTCTCAATACTAGAGTTTGAAATAATAATTAAAAAAATAAATAAAAAAGGAAGTAAAACCCCTCCAATAACGGAGTTAGAAGTAAGGTAAATGTTCACTGGAGGGATAGCTTGCTTTACCCTGCAGATAGGTCTAATGTAGCAGCTAAACAGCCAGGAAAAGGCTAACATGAAACCAGTCTACAATACATTATGCTACAGGTACTTAGCAGAGGCATTCAACAGGAATAAAGGCAACAGAATCCCTGGTGAATGAGGCTATCAAGGTGTCTCCACTTTTAGAAACTATTATTTCTATCTGATTACATGGAACATTGCTTAATTGTCCTCTTCAATATTCACGAAGGCTTATCTGCCTGTTTTTTCTTTCCTCTCCACCATATTATAAATGTCCTGGACTATTGAAGTCAAATGTATTTGAGGCTAGATTCTCAATATATTAGAATATAATTTTATGCCAAACTGACTTTAGAACCATGACATAGGTTGAAGCATCATGACACTTGCCATTTCTTTGGTTCCCCTTACCATTTGCCATTCACATTTTAAAGCAACTAGAGCTGAATCTTAGAAGCCATTAGAAGGGCACTGAACGAACGATATCACTTAGGTTGAAGTGTACCTGACAGGTTATGATATAGATGATAGAAGGGACACAGCATCCTTTTATAGCGGCTGAAGAATCCAATCTTCCAGAGAATCATAGACATATCTCCAACTGAGAATTTTGGCATAGGACTGTTGGTACAGATGTGATCAAAATGCAAAGACTTGGTGAATTTAGGGTAAAATGTTTCTTACTGTATGTTAACATCTCAAGACAAACAGTGAAGATCTTTGAAGGCAACCATCATAGATGGCCCAGAGACATTGTGGCTGCCCCATCCCTGGAAGTGTTCAAGGCCAGACTGGATGGGGCTTTGAGCAATCTGCTCTAGTGAAAGGTGTCTCTCCCCATGGCAGGGAGGTTGGAGCCAGGCAATCTTTAAGGTCCCTTCCAAACTAAAGTCTGCTATGATTTTACGATCCTTTTCATTTCAGGTAAGTATATGAACTACTGTGTCTTAGATTCATTTGTGTTTTGCCTGAAAAAGAATAGCACTTCGGAAAACAATATTACTTAAAAATCCCTTAGGACATAGTCACCTGCTGTAAAATATGCACATGAAGAGATGTGACTTCTGAATTAGTACTATGAATAAGACAGCTGTGTACATCAGTATTCTCTCCAGCACTCAGACAAAGCAAACAAAACTAAATAATGCAGTGAACTTTCACCAGCTACTACAGTTACATACAGATTGTTAGCTCAAAGGGAATAACACAGGCTGGAGATAAAGCAGGGTGAAATGTTAAATATATACTTTAGCGTATTGACAGGGATAAGAAAGATGTGATGGGCCTAACATGCAGGGTCAGAAATGATGTAAAAAAGCACCCCCAAACCCAAGGAGACTGCTGAGCCTGACTCTGGCCAGTCATCTGTTAAGAAATGCCACTGGGTATTTTGGTTTTGAAATGGCTGAGATAATAAACAGCATCACGTCCCAAAGATGAATTCTGACACATTGATGCTGAGAACAAAGAGAATTTCAAATTCTGAGGCCACAGTTCTATTTTTATCAGATTAATGATAGTTATGAAATGATAATAAAAATAACCAAGGAATTTGACTGATTAAAGTTTTGTCTGTTTCTATTACATATTTAGTTCAGTTAGTGCTCCTCTCATGCAGGTCTTTTACCCCGCTGAGATATTTGTAGGCTGAGCTCAAGAGAAGAAACATCTGAATTGAACAGGAAAGCATGCGGTTAGAAAATTAAGATGTGAAACATAAAGTAGTAATAGGAAAGCAAAAAATTTGTGGTTTTGGTCAGAAATTAAAAGTTTACAGGGTTCTTGAGGAAAAGGGGGAAAAAATATCCTTTTTTTTTTTTTTTTGCAGAGACTGAATAACAAAGCAGATTCTCTACTAAAAACCTTTCACGTACGTAACAGTTTCAGCAATTCCCTCCTCTGTTCCTGCAAGCAGAGCTTATCTTTGCATGAAAAACTCCCTTAGCATCCCTCTTCCAGGAAGCAGAGTATTTGCATGGGAAAGGCTCCAATGTATGCAATTCTTTACAAAAGGCTATTGAATAATCAGATTATGTTATGATGTTTAAATGATGGCAAAATTACAGGGTGACAGTCAATGAAATTTCAATTTAACATCAGTCCTTCTATTAAGTATTTTAAGAAAACATATTTAACAATTTTCATATTAAAACTTACTAATTACTTTCAAAATATATGCTTCTCTCTGTGTTTACACACATGAACTTCTGAGATCAGTGAATGTGAAAAGACCTACTAGAAATCAACCATTTTAACCTGGATAAAAAAAAAAGCAGTTATTTAAAATGAAATGTTTATACATATCATAAATTCTGTTTCAGAAACTTAGAGGAAATAGTTACTTCTTCTTTGTACATTAAACGTGTTTCTTTGGATTTCCTCTTGATTCCCTTTGGTGTAAGTTTATTCAGAAGCAGGATCATAGTGCAGGTTTGGTATTGTCGTTCTTGTTTTCAAATCTTGAACAGGTGGTTTGTGAAATTATTTTTTACCCTGCCTATGGCAGATATTTTTTATGCCATATCTTTCCCTTCAATATTTATTGCTATGATTTCAAAAACTGTTATTCCAAGTTCTTAGAAAACTTCTGAGTACATAAAATAAAAGTGAACTCAGAGCAATATATAATTATTTTCTGTTATTATTTGCAACTTTTTAAAAGTTCCTTATTCTTCTGAAAACCTTGAAAATTTTAGAAACTTTGAATTGTTTTTTCCTGGGAAATCATGTGGCATTTAGAGAAATGAACTGAGCGAAGGGAAGGGAGAGCCAGACCGTTCAGGAATATTCTTTTTATTTTGTTATAAGTAATGTTTCTTATCTTTGTTAACATTGATTTTACTAGTACTGGGGAAGAAATTCTCTCCAAAATACCCTTCATTTAAGTATATTTATGAAATAAATTCTATGTTTTGAGGAGTATTTAATGTCAGCATAATATCAGAATTTTTGCATAATATCTTTTCCTCCATTCAAAATGGGTTCCTGCCTGAATCTTTGATCTTCTCTAAACCACTGGAGTTTTCATATCACATGAAGGAAGGATAAATATAACCCAAAACTTATTATTCTCTTGAGATGTGAACTGACACAGAATTCAGTGATCTTTCTTTTCTTCAGACTATTTCATAATAAATGAGATGAACCATTGCATAGGGATCTGCCCAATTTTTTCTGTACAACATCCTGCGCAGGTTTACCACCTCAAGTTAACATGAGAAATTCAAAGAAAGAGAATTAACTGACTGCATATTTTGATCCTTTTAAAACAAGTTATCGGTTGGACAGCTATTGACTGCACTGATCATAACAGGACACATTCTAAAAATGTAAAGATGAGCTTTCTCACCTGGTTAATGCTAAATATTAGCAGAATGTAAAACTCAAGGTTCATGATCAAGCATTGCTTCTGTAAATGAGTAATTTCCACATTAATTTCCCCAGTGTATCTTTAATTTTAATTTTGCCTGTAAAGTTAGAAGTTACTTCCATATATAAAACATTTTTGATGTAGTTTTTCTCTTCTGGAGATGATCAGAGGTTGAGAAACTTGGTAAAATATACTCCACAGGATGGAGTATTTGTTCTTCTCCTCCTTTTCACAGTGGACTAGGTGCCAGTTTTAGTTGCCTCTGTTGTACCATATGAAACTTTTACGGAGTAATAATGTAAACCAGTATCAAACTGGGTGGCTAATGACACTCTTCTCATGCTTGCATGGGCAGGAATGGGACAAGGTCTATCAATTTGTTTCAATCAAATAGAAAATCATAATAGAAATGAAATTGCAGATCTGTTGTATATGCTCCAGATGTTCTGTGTTGAGGCTCTGTATGGTTTAGTTTGGGACATCACACTCCTGTGATATGTCAGAGTATGTATGTTTTCAACATAGAGGCTACAGAGGGACTGTGGTTTCTCTACCATCCATCGTCAAAACAAACTTTCTTTTCTGAGAACCATCAACCTCGTCAGCATTGAATGGCAGCTCTTCCCGCGATTACTTTAGTGAAGAGAACTGAAAAGGCACTTAATAAACAAACTAACTATTTCTGTAGAAATAACTGTAGACTGCTTCCTCTTCCAAGAAAGGCCATCAGATTTAATAAGATCCTGCAGATTACTTGAAACCTTCTTTGATTCAGTAGCATGCATTTTACACTTTATGTAAATTAAATATATATATATATATTTCCCTAACTCCTTTTTTTTTTTTTTTTTAATCAGCCTTGCCAAAAGTGGGACAAAGTTTCCCTCACATTCCTGACAGTGGGGTGTTTTCCAGACTAAACTAGTACTCAATGCTTTGGGTTCTTTTTTTCTTTTTTTTTTTTTCTTTAATTATTTTTAAGTTTCTTTTTTACTGGTGTAAAAAAGCTACAAGTCAATATTGCAATTTCAGTAGCAGACATTTGGAGTTATCAATAGCTACCCAAACCTATTAAATTTAATAATACAACTCAAAGTTATTTGTATCATAAAATTGATGATGTTTGTTTTTCTTTTTGGTCGTCTTATGGCTAAAGATACCTTTTTTATTGAAAAAAAACCCCAAAAACTACCACACCAAAATTGGCAAATTAAAACTATGACAGGGTTATTTATTGTTTGCACTGACATACAGTTTTATCCTCTTTTACTGTAGTTCTTTCCTTTGAACAATTTGAGATCAAAAAGGACTGGCCTGTTTATTGAACTTGCTTCCATGACAGCATAGGAACAGATGTCCATCCAATCATTTCTCTTTCAAGCTCACAGTTTAATGAGAGGCATCTCAATGTATTGAAGTAGGTATTCAGTCTTGATCTCAAGTGCTGAAGGATGAATGATGTGCTTTCATTAGTAATAACTGGTAAATTATCTTCATTATTTCTAGCCTGAAATTAGTTTACATAGTTTCAATTTCCACCTTCTAGATCTTGCTATGTCTTATCCTTCTTAGATTAAAAACCACCTTGCTATAAATGTATTTATCCCATGTAGACTTTTACAAGCCATGACCGATTTTCTTAATAGCTATCAGGGATTTACATCACACCACATAGGTAAAGAAAACTTTGCCATGATAATTGAGAAGCAGTGTCTAAAAGTCTTATTAACAGAGCAGAGAGATCTGCTATGTTTTGTCTTTGGCTGCTCTGGCTGATCTTCGTAAAAGGTAACAGAAATCCTTCAAGAGACTGAAGGTCCTCTTGATGTAGGTTAGAAGTACAACTGCATACCGAGTTTGAATAATAAAACAGTGAAGTTTGAACATTGTGTGTGAGCTAGTGGCGTACTGGTCTTTCACAATATGCAAAGAATCAAAATAAATATTCAAAATTGTTTTTCAGGTTCTTCCGATAATGAAATGTTTACCTTACTGTTTTTCTTAGTGCATACTACAGCAAATACGATTCCCATCTATTATTCAAGGGATCTGTTTTTCCCTTTCTACTCTACACATACCAAGGTATTTCTGATTTGGAACAGGAGCACTGACACATGGCATAAGAGAGATGTGGACCCTGAAGAATCACTTGGATTTGAGCTTGCAGCTCTGAAAAGCAGCACTGTTTAAGCCAACATTTCAATATGATGTGAATTGAAGTCCCAGGGATGCTAGAGACGGCTTTCTGTTCCTTAAAGCTTAAATGTTGTTCTGGGTAAAGCTCTTAGAATAAGTTATCAAATATGGCTTAGGATTTAAAGTTCAGCCAAATAATTTGGTCCTCTCAGTAAACAAAACACAGACACCCATGAATTACAGTTTAGCATCTGGAATGAAAATATCTCCAGGCTTTAAGTAGACTTGCTTTGGGGCTTTTCTTTTAATGGTGATTGTTGACATCATTTATATATATATAGGTGTTCTTTAAATATCACAAAAGAGAGCCTTCAAATACCTAAATTTAGGCCAGGTCTAAAAAAGGATATTAATGCCTCATATCATTCTGCCTCAAGTTTAGGAAGAATTTAAAACATATTTTTCACCTGGTCTCTTTTAAACATCTAATTCAGGATGTGTCTGTGTTGTCTTTTGGCTAAGTGGGAGCCTAAGATTCTTAGTTTCCATATTGAAGTCCACATACGAGCAAATAGATCCTACACCTGCAGTCAGTAGGCACCTCTCTCTGTGTTTGTGCTTATTACTCTTTCTGTGGGTATCCACTGGTTAATTGGGGTAAAGAAGTGAGTGATTACAACAAAATTTAGCTCATATAGAAGCTCCAGCTGGTGCAGTCTCTTCTACTAAGGGCACCAGAGAAGTAAAAAGTGAGAAAACTTGTGGGTGGTATATATACCTCTAGGATACAGTTTCACAAGATGCTGGCATGGCATACAAAGGCAACTTAGGATACTTCTACAGTCCCGTCTTCCTTCGATGTGGTCTGTGTTGGTCTCTCCTGTGCTAGTACAGCTCTTTGTGGATTTGTGGTTAACTGCCTCACTGACACGAGCAAATTAGAATTAGCAAACAGTGAAGTTTGACCTGAGGTTGTGAACTTCTCATGCTAGCTTTGCTGCCAGTGCTATCATCACCTAAAACTGCAGACTATGTCTCTTCATAGAGGCTCAATAAAATTGATCATCAGTTTTAAGTGAGCTGCTATTACTGTAAGTAGTATCTCATTTATAATTATTCATATGGTTTTCCTTTTGGTTATTTTTTCCTCAAAATGGTACATTTAATTAACTTAGATATTCTTTAAGTGATTATCTTGCTTTTTATAAGCAGCAAATATCCACATATAAGTGTGGATGTTCCAAATTCTTCAATACCATCCACTGTTCTTCTGTTGTCATCACATGCTCCCTTCTTGACAGCAGATATATGCTCCACAAATGTTAGCTAGTGGCAGCTAGAGTATATGAAAAAGTAGGGGGGTTTAATACATGAAAAGGATGTTTCAAGTATTTCTTCCTCATGCAGCCTGTTTTCAAAGTACTGTATTACTTAGATGGGAACATCAACCCAGAGGATAAGCTCCAGAATAAAACTGAAGTAAAAAGATCCCTTAAAAATCCTCTTATTTTGGATGACCTAGAGGAACTGCTAGTAGGGGTCAGCAGGAACCCACTAATTATTAAAAAGAGTAACTTATTTAAAGTTATCCTTGAAATGTCAGATGCTGACATCATCAGAGAGCAAACAGTTGAACTGCTGCGTATTTGGGTCAAGGTAGAGAAATATAATGAAATAAAAAAAAGCTTCTTGTTAATTCTTGAATAATGTGACTTTTATAGATTGCTACCTTTTGTAATATTTGTTTCTGAAACCTGAGTTGCTCTCAGGAATTAATGTTTCCACCAGTAATAATGAAAGTTTTGCTCACAAGCAAATTTGTTAACCAGAGGTCATTCCTGAATCCTTTATAAGCTGCTTAATTCATAGTTAGACACAATTTGAAAAGTGGTTTTCTCAAAATCATACTCCTTTGCACACCTCAGAGTGTTTAAGGAGCTCATAAATGTTGTTAACAGAGGAACAGATAAAGATCAGTTTTGGTCTGATGAAAGTAGCTGGATGTTCAGCTGATGCGATGTGAGCTCAAGATGTACTGCTTCTTATCATCAGCTAGCTTGATTATTTTGATAATTTTTCATTGTTTCTTCCAAAAATGCCTAGATTATAATAATACAGTGAGAAGATCAATAGTCCAAGTGGTCTCCATGGAACTAACATGACTATGGAATATTCATGCTCACCCAGTGAACAATTCCAAGATTGTATTGAGATCTGAATCTGCAACAGTATCTTGTGTTATTTATAAGCAATATTAGTATAAGCTGATACAAACATCAAAGAACACAAGACATGATAATCAGTGTTTACAGAGTAATCTGATTCCTTCAGAACACAAGAACTTTTTTTTTTTTTAACAGAAAACAGAGATTAGAGTAGTGTTACTGTTTTGATAATATGACTTAGAGTGGTAACGTGCGCTCTGACAGTCTGTGTGGTGTGAGATTAATAAAAAAGCATCAGTGAGATAAGTGACAAAGGATTTGGACAATAGATGAGAAGGAGTAGGAAGGAAATCAGGGGAAGGGAGGAAGGAAGGGAGGAAGGGAAGGAGGGAAGGAGGGAGAAAGAGAAAAAGAAAGAAAGAAAGAAAAAGAAAGAAAAAGAAAGAAAGAGAGAAAGAAAGAAAGGAAAGAATGAAAATAGACATCATCAAGATCAACTTGCAAGTTGATTCCTAATTGCAGAATTTTTATTGAAACCACATTTCTATGGAAAAAATGTTATCTCAGTTCTTGCTGAATGGTTTCTGAGAGTTTTAGTTTGCCAATATTTCATGACTTTGCAAAAAGAAAGCTGCCCTTGTAACTAGCCTATGAACAATTCACTATCTACAAAAGGCAGTTAAAAGTAAAAGAAGCAACCTAAATGAGTAGAACCCGTATTGTTTTGTAGTCTGTGGTGTCTAATATTGCCTGTACCTGTAACTTTGTGTTATTGGGTGCTATTAATCTCAGAAGATACAATTATTTTGTCTAGAGAACAAGATCAAGAAAACGTATTACTGCTGGACTTGCAAGAAAAAAAGCCAATAGGTTCCTTTGAATCCTTTTTCATGTATCTGTTGATTCTTTAAGACATACGACACTATGCAATTGTGCAGGTGAAGTTAGAACAAATACTGCAACTGGTTTAAAATCATAATCAAGAATATTTTCTACGCTGCAAGCGAAATAGAAATGGAAGCTATGCATAACATAAAGAAAATAAGTACCTATTACCACACCATAAGCAGTTTTTTAGTCCAAGACCAGGTCTTTTAATGCCATTATTGAATTTTATCTGCATAGTTTTATTGAAAGCTGGTCCTGGTATAATACTGTATACTGGCCCTCACGTCCTTGTCTTTCAGATGGCATTTCAGACGCAGGTAAAATGGAGAGCTCTAACCAAAGGTGGCCACTTTGGACATGTTTTTACACACTTGTTGTGATGTGCTGATTGCTACATTTCCATTAACTTAAATCTTCTTAATTTGTTTCATGGTTGGTTAGTTGCAGACAAAGAGGCAGGTATTCAGAGAGATCCAGGTTGTTCCCCTCACATTTCAGGTTGGATCTCTGTTGAGTTATATAATCTTTTTCTGACTAAATTTACCAATCTGAAAGGAAAGGTGTAATACTAAAAATTAACTTAATTTGTAGTACATTTTCACATGAAGAGAAGAAAATTGCTCTGTCATAGACAAGGTTTGGTATCATTTTTCCCGCCTGGCTTTTTTGTTTTTCTTCTGCGATACTCATCCCAAGTATCCTTGGTTTTTAAGTTAACTTCCAACAGATTTATTAGTGATTTATAATTCCTATTCAAATCAGGAATTAGTGACATTCTAAAGAAGGTCTGGAAAATTTCCATCAGATTAATAACAAGAACAAGGCACAATATTCTACAGCAGTTTCACAACATTTTGCAGTGGTTTTCCTTCAGGAGCACAGATATAAGAATGGACCTTTGTGTTAAAGCAATTTGATCTCCAAGCAAAAGGATTCTGAAAACAAAGTTTGTTTAAGGGTGAACAGTTGGAGGAATTTATGGGATAACTTCTGTAAGAGTTCAGATCTTCAGTAGATATATAGGAACATAAAAAGGCCAGACTACTGTTTCTGTTGGGCCCTTCCTTGAGTGCACCTATGTTATGTCTGCCCTGGCTCTGAGTCTGGTTTAAAGTCTGACCTTAGGATGTCTATAAATACTATGCCTATGTATATAAATCATGTGCTTATAGGTGTTTTCTGTTTGTACATATTTCTTAACTGCTAGAATGCTACGTAATATTGACCTGTCTCTTCTGAGAGAGTGCAGTAGATAGGAATTCTTGAAGAAATTTTTGTTTCCTTTGGGTATAAAAAAATTATTTGAATTCATACCTATTACAAGCACTTCTTTCTTTCTTCAAACAAATTAAATGAAAACAAAATAAACCTCAAAACTTTCAGAAATTCAGAATCTTCTTTCTGCTGCTATTGAGAAACTTCCCCCACGTTGCATCTACAAATGCAGCATTCATCTTTGGTACAAGAGCAGTGCTTTAATTTTTATGTGACTGCCCTTCAAGACATGGTCATTTTATTGTGACAAGTTAGCAGGTCACCTCTACCTCAGAATTTCTAACCTCGTCATTGCCTCACCAGGCCTTGGGAGGACCTGGTATTTAACTTCTGACTGAATGAAATTTGACTGGATGGAAAAACCACACTTCAGCCTTGGGGAATCTTCATTCAGGGTAGAGTGGAAAGGAATTCTCCAACTATTAATTAGACTCATAGCTCCCCATTGCTATGTTTATTTGTACAGAAAAGTGAGAAATGCACAGGCAATATGTAGAATACTAGCCAAGCAGTAAATATGAAAAACTCAATGTCAGAAGACAATGCAAAGCTGCAAACTGGAAGGACATATCTTTGAAAGACAAATAAAAGATACAAGGCCATAGGTTGCTTTTGGCTTTTTATCTAGGATCTCTCTTACGTGTGCTTTACTTCGTGCACAGTGCTGAATATCCTAGAGTGTTCTAACTCCAAAATAGTTTCATAGAATGATAGAATGGTTTGGGTAGGAAGGGACCTTAGAGATCATCTACTTCCAACTCCCCACCATGGACACGGATGCCTACAAGGTTACTCAGAGCCCTGTCCAGCCTGGTCTTCAACACTTCCAGGGGTGGAACAGCCACAGATTCTTTGAGCAATGTGTTCCAGTGCCTCACCACCCTTAGGACACAGAATTTCTTAATACCTGATCCAAACCCACCCTGTTTCAGTGCAAAGTCATTTCCCATTGTCCTACTCCATATGCCTTGTCAAAAGTCTGTTTCCAGCTCTCTTGCAGCCCCTTCAGTTACTGAAAGGTACTATAAGGTCACCCTAGAACCTTTGCTTCTCCCAACTGAAAAACCCCAGCTCTCTCAGCCAGTCTCCATAGCAGAGGTGCTCCAGACCATGAGCATCTTCATGGCCTCTTCTGGAATGCTCCAATAGGTTCATATCCTTTTTATGCTGGGGCCCCCAGAGCTTGATGCAGTAATCCAGATAGGTCTCATAAGAGCAGAGCAGAGGGGTGTAAGCACATTCTTTGACCTGCTGGCCATGCTGCTTTTGATGCAGCCCAGGGCAGGGTTTGCTTTCTGAGGTGTGAGCACACAATGCATAGTCTTGTCAAGCTTTTAGTCCGCTAACGCCCCCAAGTCCTCGTCAGGGCTGTTCTCAATGCTTTCTCCACCCATTCTGTATCTGTTCTTGGGATTGCCCCAACCCAGGCACAGTGCCTTGCACTTGGCCTTGCTGAACTTCATGAGGTTTGCCTGTGCTCACCTGTCAAGCCACTCAAAGGCCCTTTGGATTCCCATAAGTAGTGTATTAGTTATAATTTATAACATTCTTTCTCTAATGATTTGTAATTTTCTGCTGGGATACAATTAATTTGCTGGAGATGTGTGTGAGCACTGGTATTGTAAAGCCTCCCAGAAACACTTCTCCACTGCTGGTTATAATAAAAGACATTTCCCCTGAAACATGAAAGGAGAGATTTTGAAGTAATTGGTCTTTTCATATGTTGTGGCACCATAGGCTAGGCAATGTTTGAAGCACAATTTCCATGCAATTTAAGATTTCCTTTCTAGCTGTTTCAGAAATCTGTTTTCTTTTTTTGTCCTTTTTTTCTGTCTTTTTTTGCCTTTTTTTTTTTTTCTCCACAAGGTCACTTTAATCTTTGGAGTCCAGAGCCCTCAGCAGATTATTGTCTACTCTTTACTTTCTGCCCTGTAGTCCATTGTTTCCTAGCTGACTTTAAATATTTCCTTATAACAACTCACTGCTCCTCAGTGATATATTCACTTTCAATTGCTGTTCTGATGAATATGAAAAACCGGTCTTGACTCGGGTCTGACAAGCTCAGCAGCATATATTTTTTTCAGTGAGATGTGAATAAAAATCATTGTTATATATCATAAAATGTATGAGGTGAACCAGCTGATAAGATAGGAGTATAGCTTTCATAAATTCCAGTGCTCATCTAGTTGTGTATGGATTTCGAAATGACTTTAAATGTACTAGTCAATGGCTTTGGGGAAAAAAAAAAAAACAACAAAATTACCCTAGAAATGCTATCTTCCTTTATTGTCTTAATTATAATTAATTATCTACTAAACACAGTGCATTTCAACTTAGGCACATTAGAGCCTGGGTATTAGGAGTATATTAGTTTGATATGACACTGAGACACAAGAGTAGCTGCAGTTTAGAAGTTAATATTTATGGGTCTAATTCAATCAGGAAAAACATTCCATTACTGTGGTATACAAGAGGAAGCACCTCTTACAATGTGTGATATACTGCAATTTCTTCCTAGCTGAATCCAGAGAGCTCAAGTAAATACATGTGAAGAATCACTCGTACTGTAAAAACGCTCAGTCCGTGAAAGAATTTGAACTGCAAACAGGAAAAAAAAAGAAGTGAGAAATGGGAGATTCTCTTCTCTGAATTTGAAGTATCATTGAGATATGGGGGAAATAATACTCACTCAGCTCTTTAAAAATATTTTTAAAGCACTGACAAAATTGCTATCTATGCAATCCTGTTTCTAGGGTGATCACTTTGGTTCAGGGGTGTGCCAATCAACTACCAGTCTTGCAAAAGGATACTGATGACCATCTAGAGGTCTTACAAAGAGCTGCTCTGGATGCTAAAGTAAAACTGTACAGAACTAGATTTGTGCAAACCATTCAACCACGAGTACAATACATTTCCCTCTGCTTCAATGGATTTTGGATCAGGATCATAGCATAACCGCCAGCACAGCTTATTGCTTTGCATTTCAGAGCTATTCCTTCTTGACTAGCATTGCTGAAAGAGTGAAATTGGACTACACTCTGCACTGCAGTACAAATTTTCTTTTTTTTATTTTTTTCTAAACAATATGGATCCAGAAAGTGTATTATTAACATCTGAAAACCACTATAAAAAATGCTTGCAAAGGACATATTGACATTTAACCTCCCAGTTTCATCAAGTCTTAACTCTGTACACAGAAAAAGTTAATTACTTGGTCTTTAAGTCTTCATAAAAGGTCAATTAGTTAGTAGTATACTATGTAGCAGCAGAGGTTGGAAAGCTAGTGCTTTGAGTAGGAACATGCTTTGAATAGTTGATTCGGGCAAATCATAAGAGGTTCATAGTGCATGCTTGGTAATGAGATTCAATTATTTCTAATGAGAATTTTAAGCCTCCTTAGAGACTCAACTTTTGCTTACTGTAAGCAAAACTAATCTTTGCAAGTATAAAATGATACTCACCTTTTTATTGTGTTGGCTTAGACAAAGGTCAGATCTAATAAAGATCACTCTACTTGACAAACACCACAATGTTTCTTTACCTCCAGTTTATATTACGTTGTAAAATCAGATTGCTGTTGCAATATCCTAATGGTACTTGACTAACAAAAAATGGGTCTAGCACAACCACAGTATGTATACAGAAAAGTCTTAATTGAAATATTTCAAATAACACTTGTGAATGCTGAATGTTTGTCTCCTGATGCAGAATGTCCAGTGAAATTACTAATCCATGAAAAATGGGGGGAAAAGTTTTCCTCAGTACTGAGAAAGCATGCAATTAAACTAGTGGAAAAATGTATGTTCATCAAAGTATATTCCCTGCAATAGCAGACCATTATATGAAAGATGCTTACCTGAATGCATGTGACAGCATTAGGAGAGAAAAAAATAAAACAACAACAAAACCCCCAAAAGGATGCCTTTGTTAATATGAGAGAGGGAAGGATGAGTTCATGGCTTATGATTTGAGATATTTTTGTTCAGTTCTCCATTTTGCCATCATCTTCGATTGTAACACTAAGTCACCTAAAACTTGGATCCCCAGAAGAGCTTGGTCGTAGGCTTATTTCAGGCTGGAGAGGATACTGATAGGTGAGATAGTGAGAGTCCAAAACAGTGAAGTTTATGTTAACAAGTACTAACAAGAAAAACTGGTGTGGATTGAAGAAAAAAATGCTGCAAACAGAAAGTCAACACAAAAAGTGTTTCCAGAAGGGAGTAAATTGGCTAGATTGTTCCTTCTTGTGATCTTAAAGCCAGGTTGTACCTGAAGCACTTGTGCTCCTGGGCAAAGCTTCCACATAAGTTTCATCCTAAAATAATTGTTTCTACTCTCTGATGATAAAAACAGCCCACAATGAATAGAAATGCCTGAAAATCTTCTTCAAAGTTCCTGATCCAAGCTAAAATATTGATATAGATTAATTTAATGTGGTATCACTGGGAAAAAAGTGAACTCTGGGTACAGATTTATTAACAGGAATGTCAACAGGTCAAAAGTAATTATTCTGCTTTTATTTAATGGGTTATCTTTACAAATAAAATGAAATATATTTAAGAATAAAGTTATAGAACTGTCTGAGAGGTCTAAAATAATTATTCAGGTTCAGTTACCGCTTAAATACTGTGTCAAAGGTTGGGAAACACACCTTATGACAGATGTAAACAAATAACAAAGAAGCAGAAGAAACTACTAATGATTACAAAATAGAAGACATGAGCTAAAGGGAAACAGTGAAGTGAATTGCATTTCTTTTTTTCCTGAAAAGTGGAGTAAGTTTTCTGTTGTAGAGAGTATTATTTTCCATGTTCCAAAGGAGAAAAAGAGGAAAGAGATATTGACTTTTTTACAAGAATTTAAATGATAGAAGAATTACCATATTATCAATATTATCAATATTATCAATATTATTAAACTACTAAATAGCCAGTATCATAAACACTGAGGAACTTTCTTCACTGGAAATTTTTAAGTGTAAGAGTGACATAAATTTCACAGAGGTATTTATATACTTGTTCCTACTCAGGACTGGATTGGCTGTCCTGCATATTCTAGTCCTGTGATGCTAAGTAGTTAAATACAATTTAGCTGGGAATTAATGGGCTCTAAAGCAATCCTTCAGAAGGTGTAAGTAGCTGTGAGGAATACTGAGATTTGGATCGATAATACAGCTGTGCCATGAAATCAATTGCAATAGCTTGAAAATGTCCACAAGCCTGAAAATCAGACTTTGCATGTCTAAAGCTGCAACCCAAAGCAGAAGTATACTTGCTTATTTTGAAGGTTTGGTGTAAGTGAATTTCTTAAGCAGAAGCACAGAGAAATTTAAGATCGAAAAGAGGAACTGAATCTGGAGTCCACCTGCTCTTTCTCACCAACAGCTGTTGACTTTTAAGTTTTTGACCCTTCATTCCTCTGACAGATTTGATCCACGTATAAACAGTATGCCCAGCAAACTCAAGTACCAGCACCTTTTAGAATGGCTCTCAACTTCAGAGTTCCTGTTTAAGTTACCACCAGTTCAGTCTCAAGTCGCATATAAGCAATTTTCTGACCCCAAATCCTCCCTCATATGAGTTTTCCTCTTGATTATATTTATAACATTATTACTGGTATACTTTATTATTTTTAGCAAACTTTACCAGTGAAATTTATTTGGATTCTTCCATATGCTTGGAAAATTTAGTACAACTCTGTTTTAATTCAGTGTAGGACTCTTAGATCCTTCTGTTTTTGTCCTGATAATGCTTTTTTTCCACCCTGTCTTTCACTAAAGTAGTTGTTTCCATAAATGCAACTTGATGAAAGTGCTTTTAACATATACAGTTGTGAGTTGTCCATGCTGTTCCATTTAACTAACTGGGGAGGAAATATTTGATGTGCTTCTAAAATAAGAAAAACTGACTTTCTCAAGGCTTCCTTATTTTCAGCTTAAGCCTAAGTTTACTAAAATGACAGGACAGAATTTCTGCTTCCAGGCCACTTAACAAAAGTGTCTTCAAGTGTAAAGCAATATTTTCCAAAGCCTATGGAGAGCAGAAGTGTGAAAAGCAGCTCAGAGTGCTAAGAGATGCATGCCCTGTGGGCACCCTTAAAATTAGTCAGTTTAAATACCTGAAGCATGAATCAACATCTGCACGGGTCATGATCAAACTCAAATGGAAAAATTAAAAGGAAAAGACATTGCAGTTACTCCGGAGGAAGCACAATATTCAATAAAAAGAATACAGATTCTTTTCCCTTTATCTGCCCTTTCTTCTTCTGCTTATCTGTTGAATTCTTTTTGCCTACTGAGCTGATAAGTCAACCCAATAATATTGTTCCCTCCACGTCAAGAGTGTTGTGATGTTTGACTGCTGCCCTACATGTGACAAGGGTCAGTTGTAAGTGCATATCCATACAGATTTCTGTGGGTAAAACAATCTCTGGCAGCAGGACAGACAGGGATTCCTCTCCATCCAATCCCTCCTCCCGGGAGCAGAGCAGCAAGGGGAGATATTTTAGTATGTGATCTCTTGTCTGGCCAGTAAAGAAATATTCTAGGAAATGGAAACATCTAATCATGGAGTTAGTGATGTTAAGTGCAAGGTATACAGAAACACACTTCTATCAAGAAATACGATATTTACCTATGTGAATACAGCTCTAATAAACCTTATGAGATTTATAGAATTCCTTAAGTGCTCTTGTTAGAGCATAATTCCTCTTCAAATCGCTGTCAACAAAAGAAGAGAACCAATGTCTCTGGTAATTTATCTCTTAGCCTGACCTTGCCAGGTTTTGTGTTCTTTCAGAACCTTTGGATTTCAGTATGAATAGATGAAGCTTAGCTCCTTACCTTATGATTTAAGGCTTGTTATTTAGCATATTTAATCAGTATTGTGGGCAGGTCAAAATATTTCTAGATCACCTTGAATGAAAAGTTTGAATCTGGGAATACATAACGGACACAGCTTCTTCATCTGTTAAAATTTATAAAGACAGCATTTTTACAACAATCTTATTTTTCATCTTTGGTAATATACACCACCCATATTACTGACATAATTAACCTTTATACTTCAAGACCATATCATTGCCTTATTACAGCTCAGTTTATGGAAAAATAACTATGAAGGGCAAGTCTCTGTTAATAGGTTTAAGGGACTGATGCCTCTTTTTAAAAATGTAACAGGAAATTATAGATCAAAAAGTTTACATTAGAATGTAGAACAGGTTTACTGCATCAGACTATATAGTTCATTTAGTTCTAGTGTACTCTCTGTGTCAGAGGCCTAGAAAAAATGACTAAATGTATTAACAGGGAAAACACACAAGTACACTTTTGCCACTAAATCCTTCCAGCTACCTGAATTCTGTATCTAATAGAATTCTGGAGCAAGAGCAAGAAGAAAATTTTTGCTTTTAGCAGAACTCATTTTTTTTTGTTTTTGTTTTTGTTTTTTCTACTAATGTTTCAAATTGTTCTTAGAATTGATAGAGACATTTAAAGTCCAAGTATTCTACAGCAACAGACCCCCCACCTTATCTCCAGCTGCGTGGAAAAGCTGTTCTCTTTGTTTCTGCTACATTTTTCATTCTAGTAATTTAATTTTATGTACTTGGCCACATAGGGGAGAAAAAAAAAAAGACATCAGAAGGTCACTGGTTGTTCGCTTTTTTCTTAAGACTACTTGTATTTCCTATTTCTACTATCACAGTCACCTCCACCCTCTCCTTTTTCAGACCAGAGGCTCCTGGTCTCATTCCATAGCTTTGATCATCTCAGTCACCTTATCTGAATGTTTACTATTTCTAGTCTACATTTCCTGGAAAGAAAGGATAACAAATAAAGATGATATTCTTGCTGTTGAGGTTACACAGTGTCATGATGATTTCTACTGTGTTCTCTATCTTTTGCTAATTATTGATATTTGATTTGGTGTTGACTGCTCTTTAGCTCTGAAACAACATTTCATGGAATTATGGACGGTAATTTTAAGAGCTGCTTCCTGAGTGGTAATAGCTAACTGATATTCCATATTTTGTGTGCAATGTTAGGATTGTTTATCCCATACCCCTCTTTATAAACAGATCAAATTTCATCTGATATTTGATGTCCAAGTGAGATTCATCTGGTGACACCTGAACTCTTTGTCTTTGGCTCCCTTTATAATCAATGGAGACAAACAGGCATTCTTAAGTGATGTTTTATCCCACCACTTTATTGCAATGAGATGTTACTCCATCAAAGTACTAATTCCTTTCACAGACTGTAAAAATGGAGATAAGACCTCCGTGCACTGCACCTAGGTTTGGTTAGAAGAATTGCACTCTCAGTATCATGAGGTTTTTTCTGTTGTTCTTCTCAGTCAGGTTTTTTTTTATTTCTCTAGATGGTTTGGTTCAATCAGCAAGCTTTATTATCTCATTATTACAGAATCATAGAACCAATAAATATGCTGAGATGGAAGGGACCCACAAGGATCATTGAGTTTGAGTTATAGCCCTGCACAGAACCATCCCCAAGAGTCACACCATGTGCCCAAGAGTATCGTCCAAATGCTCCTTGAACTGTCATGGTTGATGCTATGACCACTTCCCTGGGGAGCCTGTTCCAGTGCCCAACCACCCTCTGGATGAAGAACCCCTTTCTCATATCCAACCTAAACCTCCCCTGACACAACTTCAGGCCATTCCCTCAGGTCGTGTCACTGGTCCCCATAGAGGAGAGATCAGAGCTTGCCCCTACACCTCCTCTCATGAGGAAGTAGTAGACTAAGTTGTTTCCTAGGTAATTTATGAGGATGTCCACTAGTGTAAGTTATGAGGCTAAGTCTCTAACATTCCAGCAGTTTCTAGTGCCTGTGGGACTTTAATGGTAATCTTCCCGATATTCTCAAAATTGATAATCTATTCCTAAACTTTGTTTTCTGTATTTTCACTGTTTATATTATTTACAGGATAAATTTCTTCCTGTCCTACAGAAGATTAGTTTCTATAGAAAACATTAATTGGAGATTTATCAAAATCCTTTGGCCACCCAAAGAGTTAAGCAATAACAACTGACCCATTTTTAGCAACATGCTTCTTGGTGCTTCAGTCATCTGCGAGTGGATTGTAACACATGCCTGCCTTTGGCATATTTTCTGTTTCCTGTTACCAGCATTAATCATATTTTATACATATTCACTAGCCCTGCTCAGAATTACGCTTTCATCCAATCTGCGCTTCTTTAATGTCTTAATTGCATACAGGTTCCACAGTCTAACAGGTGTGTTTATGAAAAAAAAACTCCCACAACCAAACAACCTAACCACTCTATTTTTTATGCCTTTAGCAAGTTTGTTTTTGAAGATAGTTTGTTCTGCCTTATATGTTTTTCCCACTCATATTTGTGTCCTTGGTGAACATGAGTGTAGCTTTCTTAAACAACTTAATATTTTGAATAACCTCCTTTGTCCTCCTCTCCCATCTTAATTTTTTTTTTCTTTTCTGGTCTTTCTATAATGTTTTTTGATTGCCACAGAACTTTCTGGCTGACATACACTTGCTTAGAGTGCCTACAATGATGTCCTTAATTTCTACACCACTTGCAAATATATAAGCCTTTTAGCTATTAGTTCCTTTGTAACAAGCCTAAGTTACTCTTTTTTGAAATTAAGAGCTCTTGTAGTAGATTTTGGTTCTTCATTCACTTATGAGGATTGTCAGCTCTAAACAACTTATATGCACTGTAACAAAGACATTCTTCAATAATAATATTTTAAATCAGCTCCCTTTTTCTATCCTGGATCAGGATATTTGCCTTTAGTGTCATTAACTACCTCATCAATGAGAAAGGCATTTATAATACACAAGAGTTTCACCATCACACTGTGATGTGACATGTACATGTGATGTGACATTTATATAGGTACTGAGTTTTCTATTTGTATTGTGTTTCCTGTCCTCACAACACTAACATTTCTTAGCCTATTACTATTTTACTGGAACCCCTTTCATCCTAGTAATAAAGTATTCTTATATGGTTCTAGGGTTTCAGTCCCTGTTTACAGTACATCAGTCTCTTTGTGCAAGCTTAGAGACCATAAGAGAGAGGAAAAGAGAGGATTGTTTGTGTATTTTATTCCAGAGTGGAAAATAGTTTAGAAAATCTGGCAGTCTTTGCATCTTGTCTAGGCAGTTATTCTGAAGTCAACTGATGAAAATCTTTGGACAATTAGTGGGAAGAAAGGGAATGCTTTAAAAAAATTATTTATATAGTTTAATTTATCAATTTTAAGCCAGGTAATTGTTGCAACTAAATATGTACAAAAGCTGCACTAGAGATAAATTATCAGCTGCAGAGGTGGTTGATGTCAATCTAAGTGATAACTGGTGAACTGATGAAAACTGTTCATGCTTGCACAGGGACCTGCATTAGCCACACATAACATCCCTTTCTCTGGTGTTCTTTTTCAAGAAGTTTTATTTTTTCTCCAATCACAAATTCCTTACTCCTTTCCAACACTAGAAATAGGCACCTGTGGAAAAATATAATTAATTATGCTATCACACAGCAGGAGATGTAAGTTATCCTTTAAATTATAAACAAAACACCAAACATATACTTTGGCTCTGGCTTACTTGCCACTATTATTTTGGGCAACTCAACAGGGTTCGTATTATTATAAAACTGTCAGATACAATCGTCCTGCTTCTGCTAATTGTCCCTCTGTGAATTTTTAGCACCTGAGCAGGGTTTTGCCTAAAACACCACAGGTTTTAAGAAAATGATGTATTGCAAAAGGCAAAGCATTGTAGCACCTGAATTTGTCATCCAAAGCTGAGCAGACAACAACTTATTTATAATGGTACTCTGTCATTCTTCAAGCCTCGATGGAACCCTTAGCAAGTGAACAGCTATTTTAGCAGATATGTCTCATTCTTCTAGTCTGTGTAAATCTGAATATTACTTCTAGCTGCATATAAAGCACTTTCGTAATATCCTACACACACATTGCAAACACTTCTAGAATCCTTCTGATACTTTGATCTGCCAAAACCTATGTATGGGACTAAGCTATTTACTCTACATTGACATTTGGGGTCAAAGTTGGTTTCCTGGATTAGGAAATCTAGCTCAGCATATAAAAAAAAGTCATATGTTTTAAAAAAAGGCCATGGTTGTACTTTTATCAGTTAAGAACAGGTAGGAATACCTGCCTTCCTACAGCTACTGGCTGAACCAGAGTGCACATATACAGTGACTGTGGTTAGTGTCCTCCCACTACCGTACTTAAGCAGATGAACTGCTCTCAGGATGTTCATTGTGGTTACTGGCCAGTGAAAAACATCAAAATATTTTTTGTTCTTTGTCAGCTGTGTTAGTTTTAGAAGCTGAGTCGAATTCATGTAGCATTCCTTTCAAGCAGAGACATGATAGCAGCAAAGCAAGAAAGTGTCATTAGCATTATCCTTGCACCTCTCCCTTTGCTGAAATTTGTAATGTTTATTTCTGTAGAGAATTTGTAAGGATTGTTTCTATAGAATAGCCACTTGCTCCTTTTATCACAGGACACAGCCTCGATCCACTAAAATCCATGTACGCGCAATTGACCCCAGATACATTTTGGATCAGGGCATGAGCTCAAGCTGATTTTCTATGTACCCTTTTATTCTACAAAGGCAACAGGGGTTCCCCCCGTGCTCTCAAAATGATGCCAAACAAGCACCTGTTCTGTTAACAAGTGTTAACAATCAACATTTTACGGTACACAAAAGACCAACTGTGATAAGGAGGCCTTCCTAGACCACTTTGTAATGCATTCAATTTTTGATGCTTTAGGAAAGTTAATATCAAGCATACCTTCATTTTCAGATGGCTCAGATGACTCCTTTTTCACCAACTCCCTATAAAGTCAGAGAAGCTTTATATTTACTTTATATTAAAAGCTTTTCCACCCACCTGTCACTCACACAGAGCATACATTTTTGCCAAATTAGGGGGAAAAAGAGCTAATTACATTTTAATTTGCTAATTCTTGTTTAGTTAAACTAGTGAAATATGCAAATTACCTGCTGAGACCTAAATTACTTCCTTCAAAGGATAAATAAATGTCCTTTATTATTTTCAAATATTATTAAAAGAACTTATTGATTGACAGATAGGAAGTCATCTCTGGGATGCAATATCATTTTTATAGAGTAAATTTATGTGCCTAGACATAAATGTCCAAAGTTTCATAGCATGGAGAAAAATTTAAGAGTTTGGATTATTTTCTGAAAAACACTTGATGCAACTCAAGTTGAGAGTCTTATGGATTGAAAATCTTATGACGGCTGACTTCCCCATAGGATTGCTTACGTTTTTTCTTGTTTTCCATCCGGTAACGTTATAGAAACATGATTATAAATCTGCACCCAAGCCTGCCCTTTAAAAGAATTGCTCTCAAGTGAGTAAGAATCATGGGTATGACCTTTAAAAGATAGAATATGACCAATTAGGGAGATATTTCCTAAAGTTCCCATGAGTAAGAACAATTGTGCAAAGCTGAAGTCTGGAGACAAAAAAAATTGTAAGTATAATCTTTGATAGAGCTTGGACGATATTAGAGGAATGGCTATTCAGAGGTGGAGGATGTCAAGATTAATTAAATCTAGGGTCAGACCAGGAAAGATTATTTTTCATTATTGTTTGAAAAACAATAACATTAGATTAAAAACATTAAGCATACTGAGGTTGGATGTGGTTAGTGTGGCCAGTACTTAAGATATGGCATCCTGACTGGGAAAGCAAAATCATTACTGGAGGTATCTGGTTAGGGACTTAGCAAGTTCTAGCTGGAATGACTTGATTTGGCTCTTGATTTAGATTTGAAATCATGATGCATAAATTAATACAGTGGTATTGATGCATATTAAAATAAAATTAAATAAAATAAAACAAAGCAAAACAAAACAATACGTAATTTAGATTTCACTGAGTGTCAGCTATTTCACCCATGGTGATGGATCCACTGCAAATTTCTTAGACTAAATAAAAAGTTTGTCACTGCATATTGTATGTTATATGTTCTTTTCTTTCCAACAAACATTGCCAGAGCTCCTAACACCTTACGAAACCTTACGAAACCAGTATTTAACCTCTTCCAATCTGTTTTTGACCACTGTATTTAAATAACATGATAAAATATAAAAGAATCATGGATTCATAGAATCAGCAGGGTTGGAAAGGAC
>VZRE01014397.1:0-36995 GCA_013396775.1 Cephalopterus ornatus | reverse complement strand
CTGGGAGACTCAGCCCGTCTCAGAAACTTCATCCCGGCCCCACACATGTCTGTGTAACACCGACAACTCCTCACCTCCTCAACCTATATCTGTGGGGAGGACGTCTTTATCAAGGACCCGGGATTTTGGCTGTGTATTCGGGCATGAGTTTAGAGACGCCGATCACATGCAGTTTCAGAAATAAGGTGGAGTAGGATGGGTGACTGCTTTAGACATCTGTACTTTGTAGGTGCTATTCACATGAAGTTGTTTGGATGTCATCAAACAATCCGTGATTTCCGTAGGGAATGCTATTAGGATGCTCTCTTTTTCTTTTGAACTGCAAACCCGGTGCTGGAGCTGTGTGAGCTAATCAGGCAGTCGAAGGTCTGAAACATACTTCACCCACAAAATGATGAAATGATTTTGAATCTTCCCAAGGTCAATTGCATTATGAACCTCTGGACATGAAACTTGCTAAGAGAAGTGAAATTTAAGATTAGAATTTAAGTACTTCTAGTGTCAGGCAAGTTTCTCAAAATAGGAGATAGAAGAAGAGACAGATAAATTGCTTGTTTTATAGTTATTTTATTTTTAATAATTAAAGCAGCCAACAGTGAGTCAAAAGGAAAACCGAAGTTAAATTCAAGTATTCTTGTCTGTCACCCTATCAATGAGTCCACTAAAATTCGTGGGTTCATAGGCTTCTTGTTCAATCAGGCAATATGCAGTTACTTTCAAGATCCATACATGCAAGCTTCTATATGAGTAGTTGTAATATGAGACCACAAAATGAAGTTGATAGTTTTTATTGAAATGGAGGAAGACTGTGTGGCTTTTCTGCAACAAGTCGGCTTTTCAGCTGCCAGCTCTTGTGTAAATCTCGATACCAATGTCTGGCCCATCTGGAAAATGTAACTTACATGGACTTTTATTTTTAAGAAAAAGGAGATAAGTTGGTAAGCCTTCGAGGAAAATGCAGTATGGTAAAAAGTATTTTAGGAAGCACATTCTGTTTTTCTCCAGTTGCTGTTTCTTCATTCAGTGATTGTTATTCACAGGATTATTTATACAACTTTTGAAGAAAGGAGAATCTAGAACAATTTGCTCAATTTACATGATTTTATAAGAAAGGAACAAACCTTAATTACTTAATACTGTATTGGTATGCTTTCTGATGCTGTATTAATTCAAACAAGTCCTATTTAGGAAACACAGAATTAGACTATGATTTTTCTGATTCCGACTATAAAATTCAGAGTATCTGGGGGAAAAAAGCTATTGTCAGCTGCCACAGTAGAAAATAAGAAAAATATTTTTAAATAATTCAAATAATGTGTATAGCTCAATGTCCAATTGTTTAGAGAGTTTATAACAAAGGTCCCATTTCATTCTTAGTTCATCATGAAGCACTAATGAAATGTGAGACTACAGTTTTGTTAAAGAGATGACTGGTAGTTAGACAATGGAATAAATCAAAGGAAATCCAGTGATGGCAGATATAATGTATCATTTTTGTTACTTGTTTGTGCACCCATTCCTGATATTTTTGAAAGGATTTTGCATATTTTTTCTGCTCTTAAAAAGGCTTTCTCTGAATCGAGAGTATACAGCAGTATCTTGTTATTTTTTCTTCACTAAGAATTAAGTCACCACTTAACCAGCCATTTCCTAACCTGATGGGGTCCACTAATCCTGAAGGGGATTTGAATTCTTATTTTGGAGGAAATAGGTTTTGAATGATATGTAAGTTCTGTCAAGCCATTAACAATGGAAAAAAGTTGGATTCCAATGGATTGCATATATCAGGAGTGATTTAAAAACATTCAGTATCCTTTGGCTATCAGTACAAAGCCAGTTACCCAGTTACTGTTCTGCAAGGAAACTTCTATATCCAGCAGACTGTCCCATAGCTTTTCTAAAGTGACTTGTACCAGTGTTCAATAGACCTTCAGGGCCAGCTTCCTGCAGAGGATTTCAGATTTCAGCATTTCACTTAAACTGCCAGCTATAACACTGTGACCTCTATCTGTGGTCGTGCAGACTCCTGTTTTTCTTGCATGCACTAGAAGTCTTAGTGGGTTTTGTAATTTGTGCTTGTGGAACCCTAGAGACCTCTCATCTCAGAATAATTTAAGCAGAAAAGGGCAAGTTTTTGGTAGATACCTCAATCTTGATGAAAAGTGAAATCCCTGAAATGTTTGTTCCATCTGGACTTTGGCACTGTCATATGTCTTAGTCAGGTATCCCCATTGCTCTTGGTAGATTGGCAGAATGAGACAGTTGACACAAAGTATCATTCCCTGTCTTTTCTTCAGGTCAGAGCTGCTGTACACTGGCAAGGTGGTGTGGGAAAGCTGTTCAGAGAGACAGCTATTTTCAAAAGTCCTAATCTGACCTCCATGGAAAACATAATAAACCAAATCTCCAATTTAGCTGAATTTTCAACACAGAAATTGTGTTATCAGTTTGATCATTGATGACTGCACATGTTTTTACTGCTGTTGACAATTTGTACTGCCCACCTGATCAGGTCTTACACACAAAAGATAACTCTGAAAAATAGGAGCCCTTGTTATGGATAATGGACACCCCATGTCTCCACTGCTTGCAGGAGCAAAGGAAGTGAAAAGGAAAGATGCTCCCACTCCTCCAGCACTAAGTGTTTGAAGGCTTTGCTGTTGAAATGAGGAATCAGTATTCTGCATATGGCTGTGATAGTCCATACCAGGATCTGGGTAGGCAAAAAGATACAGAAACCACCTCTGCTCTTCTTCTCTAGCACTGCTGGCTCAAACTTACATGATGCAGGAGTTTTGTTTCCATCATTCTGCACAGAGATCTTACACTGCTGTGGATGAGCTCGTGCGTGTGGCTCCAAGATTAGAGGGTTTCCATGGGGTGTACTATGAAATGCAGGCTGTATGCGGGTCACTGTTCAGGTCAATGGTTCAAAATCCTTTGAGAATTTTACTTGGTAGCCACTCTGCATATGTCCTGTGCAACCTCTATAAAATACTTGACTGGATAGGGCTGATATTAACAGGCATCCCAACACAATATCCAAACACAATATTTGCACTGATTTTTATAGGTTGCTTCTGGACCAATTGCTAGGATGAGTGCAAAGGGGTTAGAATGGCACTAGTACAGTTAATTTTGCCTCAAAACAGAGGATATGAAGTTCTTCTTAGCTCTGTTTTCTATGAATCTGTGAGTAAGACTATCAAAGGAATGGGACAGAAATAAGAACAAGTAAGATGTTTGGTGTTTCCTTGGGTTGCATGTTAGTATCAAGCACTGTTTACCTGAAAAAACGTTTGGGTACTGGGAACAAGAGTCTACTCACTGTAAAACTCCCTTATTTTTAGCCACTTCAGGGTTGCTTTACAGTTTAATTATTTTGTGTTTATAAAATGGAGGAAATTAAATATAAAAGATGTTACCACAAATGCCAATTATGCTGTCAGTATGAAAAATAATTCATGAGAAGACATTTTTAGAATGCCTCCTTTTTTGCATCAAATAAAACATTTGACCTACAATTATCCTGGTTTATTAATCAGGTGAAACATCATCTACTAGGCATTCATGTACTATGCAGAATGTATTCCTCATTTTCTTTTTCTATTTTCAGACACTAACTGAAAAAAAAAGAAAGAACCTATGTAGTATAAATTGTCTAATATTTCAGCTAAGAAATCCTGTTATCTGTTTGTTTCTCATTATTTGAAAGTATCATGTGGTATTATATGATCCTTATGAGAAAAGAACATGAAATCTATGTGCAAAACTGTAGACCTAAGGGAGGGATTTATTTATCTGCTTGGGCATTGTTAGACTTTTTTAAAACTTGATTTCCTTTTTGACAATTTGTTTTGTGGTAATACCACAATGTGTAAAAAAAAAATTGCTAGTGATTCAGTTCGTGCTAACACCTTCACCTTGGAAAAAACCCTTAAACAAGCAAACCAACCCACAAGGAAAAAAGCTCCAACTTTCCAACATTCTGACAAATTATATGAGGTAATGTGTTTTTTAAACACCAGTTATTTGTGTAATATGCATGAAACATTCCCATTTTTCTTTTTTATTTGGAGTCCTGATGAAAATCAACATATAATATGTCCTCATACTTCTTTTTTATCACACTGCCGTTGCCCATTATATGCTATTTTGTATTCTTGAACAAGAATTCCTTGAGGGCAAATCTGCTAAGTGTTTGCATAGATTGCTGCTGGTACAGACCCTCCAGAGGCAGTGATTGCACTGACGCGGGGGAATTCAGAGTCATGGATTTCCTCAGTGTTTCCTAGAACCTGCAATTGATTGCACAAAGGAATGAGCAAAACATACTTTGCTCCATGGGAGGAAGGAGATATTTTCAATGATTAATTTCCTAGATGAAGTGGCCTATCACTTTTGCTGCTCCTGTGCAACCCTAGCAGAAGTTTGTCACTTTACATCATTGGACTGGATAAAGGAGAAGAGTTGCTACTTCTGTCTCAGGTGAAGCTTCAGCTGCATTAGACAAGGCAGCTGGTGGCTGGCACAGCACAGATTTGATTCTGCAGGGAATCAGGTCCATAAAGAAAATCTTCCTGTACTGACAGGCAAGAAGTCAAACACAATGTGCTGCTCTTTCTCAGGCTATTCCTCACTTCAAAATAGACATTATGGTCTCAATAGTCATTGTGCATCAACATGTGTTCAGTGTGAGTTCTTTAGTCATGGGTTATGTTATAGTGCAGCATCAGATATGTCTGTTAAATGCAAAACGTACCATATTTTGAGAGTATATTGCTTTTACACAGTCATCCTGTCGATAGTAACTCAGTTCCCCCAACATCAGCAATGTGGATGTAGATGAGGCAAAGACACTTTCAGCACTTTGATCAACCTTGAGCAGAGTTATATAGCACAGCTATTAAAAATGCCAGCACCCAAACCAAAACACCCAAGGGACCCTAGGAGGCCAGCCTTGGGACCTTGCTGGAAAGCACTTCTGATTTTGGTCAATGAAAGCAGGAAGCTAATGACTCAGTACCTTGAGTCAAATCACACACAATACAAGTGATGCAAAGTGATCAAGTAAAAGTAAATATCGATGGAAAGATGATCCATTAATTTAAATTTCCAAGACAAGGGTATTCTGTAACAAGCAACCTGAAGTTTTGGACATCGTTCAGTGCTACAGTTCACAATTAGTCGCAGTCATGCTGTGCTTGTAGGGTAGACCTGATTTGTTACTCCACTGTGTAGTACAGACCTGACTCATTACATACTGCTGCTTAATGTTTGGATGCTGTTTTGATGGCTCCTGGCTTGTTTGGGATGTCTCAGTGCTAAGAGTAAGCATTTGTGAACCTGGTGTGGATACACTGATAGTGAACACCTCATCTACAGATGAAAAATATTTGCCGTGTCGCTATTGAGGTCACTGAAACAGGAGATTATGCCATTCTTGTATGCCCAGCTGCTGGCTGCTACTTGCCTGACACGTATAGAGCTTCGAGGACCATTGCACATGTATTTTTAATAACTCTTGATAAGGATGCCCTTATGTAAACAGCTCAGATGTCCAACTTTTTGAAGGTTCTGGCATGAGACACAGTGATTTTTCTTTTGATTCTAGCAAGTGTGTGTTGCAGGAGAAGACTCAGAGATCACTCCAGCAGCTCTGTCCTAGTAGTTTATCAAGTTCTAATCAGTAAATTTAGGTGTACAGATGGATTGGTAGTCAGTGCTCTGCATGATTCACTTCCTGGTTTTCTTGATTTGTTGTCTTTATGTGCTATATATGGATTTTGATCAACTATAGCATGCTGGATTAATCTTACTTGTATTTTTAATACAGTATGCTCATTGCCTCCCAAATGGAACCAACGTATGCCAGGAGAGTGTACCCATGTTTTGATGAACCTGCCATGAAGGCCACATTTAATATCAGAATTGTCCATGACCCAAGCTATGTGGCTCTTTCCAACATGCCTGCTATTGGTAGGTAAACAGCAAGTCAAGGAGTTTTTCCCCTAAGTTACTTTTTAAAAGAGTGCAATTTATCTGAGCAGAGTATGTCATCTGATACAGCACATTGTCCACGTGCTAATGTCTTCAAAGGGCACACAAAATCTATGTTTGTGAACTTAAACATTTGGACACTGTTATTCCTAATCTCTGATGGCAATAATTTCATGAAATAGTTTTGTTAGTTGTGATGTGCTCTCCTCTAGCTGCTGCAGGCTGCATAGGGTTTGATTCCTGGTGTTTACTGCTTAATCAGTGTGTCTGTCTTACTGTGTGACATCTTTTTAAAACAAAATGGCAGGCCCAAGTACGCAAGGCCTGTATTTGTGACATCAAGGGATTCCTTTAATTCTAAGTAGATTTTAAGACATATTTACAATATACAAAAAATTGTTTTACCAGGCAGAGACACTACAGACTCCTGTGTATATGAAGAATAAGAAAAAGCGCACCATAAGGCTCTGGAGACACTCCTTCTGTCCCTTGCTGGGATCTCATGTGGGATGTCTGTGGGGTATAAGGTTCCAAACAAATTCTCTAAATTAGTACTCCTACAGAAATCTGTTGAGTCTCTTGCCTTCTTCGTAAAAGCTCTTTTTCTTCAGTTCAATGCCATGAATCTCTATTTTTCAACTAAATAATTTTCAGCCATATAAAACTAAGTTTTACGAGATTTGCGTGGAAGATAAATAACTAAGGAATATAGATGGGGTCTCTGTGAGAATCGCTGGAAGCATTTTCTACCCTTGAGAATCCTGTCCATATCCCTCTTATTTAGAAGGAAGGTATCTGATATAGTATTTCATAATTCTTAGGCACACATGACCTGTATTTGAATTACAATAGATTGGATGTTTTAGAGATATGCAGCATGGACATAAAATGTCCACAGCTTGCTCACCTCTTAAAACTAACACAGTTTGATATCCTTCCAAGACTTCATTTAAGAAGCCTAAGAATGGATTTTCGGTGTTCGCATAGAAGGTCACAACTCTGATATGTATCAGTAGCAACGAGTCTGGCTGCTTTCCTTCTATCAGAAACATATGAAGTTAGTGCAGGAATACAGCATATTGAAGAGAGGGGTAAAAAAAAAATGCAGAAAACATAAAATTCCTTGTTTATTATGGATGAGCATTGGTTTGAATATTTTTTTGATCTTTTTTCCTAGATGTATCTGAAATGAAGGATGAAAATGGAAGCCTGTGGACTGTTACCACATTTAACACTTCACTGAAAATGTCAACTTATTTGACTGCTTTTGTGGTCTGTGATTTTGATTACGTCACCAGAACGGAGCGGGGAAACAAGGTAAATATAAGGCTGCATAACACATTATGGCAGTTTACAAAAGAAGTTGGCTCTGTGGTGCATCATGTGCTTTAGAAGATACCGCAGGCATTAACTGTGTTTTCCATTCCAAAACTATTTGCTTATGTGGCAAAACTGCTAACATTTATCTTGTAGATACTTCTGCAGAAAGCTTTCCTTTAGGACAATTACTTTATTGTCTTGTCCTGTTCATTTCATACAACTGCAAAAGTAGGTGTGGGCTGTGTATGTTAAAAATGAGGAGCAGTTACTCTGCAGAAAGTACTGGTCATAATTCAGGCTTTTCTTAATTTCTTAGCTGTCTTAGTTGGAAAAAATACCCGTTTCCACTGCTGTGACAAAACACTGACATTCAGTGCCATGTTCTTTAAGACCCTTTGAGGACCAGCACCGTGACATCAGTAGGAGTAATACTGTGCTCCAACCATTTTGTATACTAGTATTTTAACCTTTTATTCCATAGTGGTCACATTTTTTAGCCTCCAGAAATCATTGTTTTGTGTTTGAAGCTTCTTCATCTGTGAGTTTTCAGTTTTGCTCTACTGTACAACGGCCAAAGCTTCTTGAGAGAAGCTTAAGAAATTTACTTCATTGGCACCAGTTGTTTCTCTTTCCTTCCTTTGGTCAATGTCAACAGGGAAAAGATGTATCAGGTTGTTCCAAAATAAATAGTAGATTCAAGCATAGAGCTATTAAAGGTAGCATTTACTTGATCTCCTTAATAAATTAGTTCACCATCATCCTACTAGGGAAAGGTGGGGGAACAGCATGAGAGGACAGTGCACAGATCACCTAGGAAGCACAACATTGGCTCTATTTTAACATGAAGATTGGACTTGGTATGTTATACCTGCCACCTTCTGTGTTGAACATGTTGGATGCTTACAGCTATGACTGTGGTGCCTTTCTCTTGGGCTGATATGTACTGACAGTAGTTAGCAAAGCAGAACATTCAAATGAGCTTTTATTTGGAGGGAAGAGGCACCACCTGTGTTCTGTGAGATAGAGGAAGACAGTATTTCACCCCTTGGTTTTTGACAGAGATACTCAGTTTATGCCTCCACAATATTTGTGTGAGCCTATTCATTTGTGCCTATTTTTGACATTTCTGTTAAGTAATTTCCAGCCTGAAATAGGGGTATTGTAACTCGAAGCTTATACTGGGGTTAGGATTTTAAGATGTTTAGGTTTTGCAGATGAAGTGATCTGGTCTTTGAATCTCCTCTGAAGCCTTGGCTGAAAAGAGGGCCTCAGAGGTTGAGGATGCTCCCATTGGCTGAATATGCTTAATTTTTTTTCCCCTTATAAATTAAATCCCAATACTTCCCAACTGTGCTCTTAGTGTTTAGCTGTGCAGCTTCTTGTGAGACCACGCATCTAGATGCAAGAAATGTTAAGGTTTTGAGCTGCTAGGCACATGGAGGCTGGTCTTTCATTCAGAGATATACGATGGAGACAAACCCTTTCTTAGCCTACTCCATCACTCTTGAGCAAGGAGCTGTCCTTTCCAGTACTATGACAAAACAGAAAAGTAGAGGAGGGGAAAGCTTTGCTTGCGGATGCAGTTTCTGTTACTCAGAGATACAGATGTTCTTTGCTCAGATGTCATCTGCTCTCCCTAGCAGAGAAGGAGGCCAGTGGTCTATTTCAGGCTGTGAGAAAGTTCAAGAGGAGAGATGTGTATCTTTGGACCACAGATGCTCTCTGGAAGTCCATTTCTCTCTCATTAGGTGGGCTAAAGGAAAGCTTGTCACTCAGACTCACTGCCTGGAATACATTGGCTTAAGATATGTTATTCTGTATCATTTTACAGTATTTTCCACTTAATAAAAGAAAAACTATGAGTTTGTTCATTCCAACAATATATAGGATTCAAATCTTCATCCTTTCAAAGTACCGGCACTCTCCTAGATTTTATCAGGATCAGGCTCTGTGACACTTTTTGTTAGGTCCAGCAAACCTTGGATTCTTTTAAAGAATAAATTACAAGCTTTGTTGCATGTTTTGGTGTGGACAGACAGCATTTTTTCTGACAATGATTCATGAAAGGGAAACAAAGAGAATGAAAATATGAGGGTTGTTTAAAAGAACTCTTTCTTGTTTTATTGCAGATACGTATTTGGGCTCGGAAAGAAGCAATTGGAAATGGTTGTCTTGACTATGCTTTAAACATCATTGGCCCAATATTTTCATTTATGGAAGATGTACTTAATGTCAGCTACCCTCTGCCAAAGACAGGTGAGATGACTTATTTTCTGAAATGGACTAGAAATGGTTGCTGATGGTATAGCATTCACAGAAGCAATGTGTTCTTTTGCAGTATTCTCCTTTTACAGCTTACTACATTCTTTTACAGCTTACCATTGAATACACCACCTAAACTTTAACTCACTGAATTTTCCTTTCTGCATCATGACTTTTATTAATTTGTAACTCAGCATTCTTACTTTCACATCCTACTCATTCTTTTAAAGCATAATTTCCTAATAAAGGGGCAGCTGGAACAACAAAGTGGGTAGAAAGGAGTATGTCAGTCATGTGGCTATTTCTGGGATGCATAGACCATAACATGCAAGGATGTTGTACTTCCTATTGTCCTCCTAGTAAATCCATGCTTGCTGTAATAACATGTGTCCCCCCAAAGCATTACTTATTTTCTTCAGTATGTCCCTGTCTTACCTGTGAGTTGGGTGTATGTTCCTCCTGCACATTCCTCTCCAGAAAAAAAGACTCCTGCAGGAAAACATTGTTCCTGCTTAAAATGGGCATCAGGTGAGTCAGTTAAGTCAAGCTTCAGGATGCTATCATGTAATTTCACTATACAGGTTGTTTTTTGCTTGCACTTGGATTCCCAAGTGTTTCAGCATGGATATTATGGGGAAATGGTCTCTTTTATAGATATTAGGAGAATATTGAGAGCACAGAAAGCAGTTCTTACTTGAAATGAGTTTTGAAACTGTCCATGATTTTAGCAGATTGCAGGATTGTGGGGAAAGAATTTCCTTCTTTTCTTGACTAGATAATTTGTTGACTTGTCAAATCTGTATTTTGGCACTTGAAAGAAATAAATGTTAGTCTGTGTAAATGTATTATCTCCCAGTGTACTTCTATTAACTTGCAGAATTCCTCACTACCCTTCTTGTGAAAAACGTATTATATACAGTCTTCACTTCTTAAATTTTCTGATCTTAGTAATCGTGCAAGCTACTCAAGGGCTGTGGATGATTTTGTTTCATGCTTGTGTTCTTTTGTTTACTAGCAATGTTGACACATTAATTAATTAATATAAAACTACAAAAATGAAGTAGAAGAACAGTACTGTAGACTTCCTGTTGGGAAGGATTTCAGTTTCATAGGAGGCTGTAATACCATCACAGTCCTGACTGTGATGCCATGCAATATCCACTGGATTTCCCGCTGTCTTTCTTAAAAGTTTTGCCTAAAAATCAGTAGGAGTAGATCAACCAAGAGTAGCTCTTTGTACATGCTAGAGATTTCTATTGCAAACTCAGAATGTGAAATGAAGAATGAATTAAAATCAGGGATCTTTTAGGGTTTGTCTTCACCTGATTTTAATACAGTTATAAGGGAGCTCTCTTGCCCCAAGCTGGCTGGATGAGGGCTGCTTCACCAAAAGTGAAATACTTTTGCTGTAGATCAGGGTGAGATGTAGGTGAGATCAGTCTGGCTGTGCTGGGGTTCAGCACCATGCTTACATTACTTGCCTAGCTTTTGGACTGGAGCTTTCTCAAAGTTCCCTGGTTTGGAATACAAGCTTATGTCAGCTTCTAAATGCTCTGTATACCTTTTCCAAATTTTGATCTTTGTTGCCAAGTTTAAACTGTTTAAACAGTCTCTTCCTTTGAGACCCTGATATTTTGTCCCGCTCTCACATTTGAACTGGAAAACTGTTCTCTGTGCTTAAGGCAGAAGTGGAGTACGGAGGTAACAGTCATACTGTGTAAACAAAGAGATGATGTTTCTAAGGCACCTTTCAAAGAAGAGTAGAAAGGATACCTCTACTCACACAGCTGAAAGAGGAAGATTTTTTTTTGTCTGTTGCTAGGCTGAAGAAAAAGGTAAGTATAATCTTACCCAAACACAGAAGAAACTCACAGAAAAAGATTTCTCACAGCCATCAGTGAATATATTCTCTCCTAGCCTTCATTTTCACTCAGAACATTTGTATGTACAAGGTACAGTACAGATCTGGGCTTTGTGGGAATTTATGGTGCTTCCTGAAAGAATGGCAATCACAGGTGAAAAGTGTGACAAGAAGAAACTTCAGAGACCATTGGCAAATTTTAACATAATACCACAAAGAACCACTAAAATGTAGTATCCTTTAATTGGATGTTGAACTAGTAAGAGAACTAAAATCACGCAATCACTTTATTTTCAAAGTGTTAAAGATACCTTTTTTTTTTTTTTGTCTGTTTGAATCAATTTAGATCTGGTTGCACTGCCTGAGTTTGGAGCAGGTGGTATGGAAAACTGGGGGCTAATGACTTTCCAAGAACCATCACTGATGTACCTCCCAAGTGCTAAATTCACAAGCAGAAAGGCAATGATTGCCTTAATTTTGTCACATGAGCTAGGACACCAGGCATGTGGTAAAAAATTCTATGCATTTATTTATCTATGACATTCTTTCCTTCCAGTTGCTGATGATGCAGTCACTGATTAGTAGAAGAAAAATAATTACTTGACCATAGGGGGTGCAAGCACTAGAGTACTGAAAGCCTATTTGATCATATGTTTTGCTGATAAAACAATATTAAAAGCAGGTTCTGTCATATTACAAGCTGTACACATTGCACAGGACTCCCTGATACAAAACTGTTAATGGACGACTTGTTTTTTTTCTACCACGGTGCTTGAATACCACTCTAGGGATATAGGAGTAACACAGTACTCTCTCTACACAGTATATTTAGTACTTTGATGGGAGAATTAATGGAGTTTGTCAGTATTTTTTTGTAGTGGCAGTGTATGTGCATATTGCAAAGTATTTCCTGTAAGAAAGAGCCTATGGTGTGAACAAAATTAACATGTAACTGTATCTTTGTCCAACTTTCACAGAGATTTTCAAATTTTTTCTTACTTGAATAATAATGCAGTTTCACTTCTTTATTGACTATGTTTAATTCAGTGTTATTTGCCAGAGCAACAACTCTTTGCACTTAGTCAACAAAACTAGCAAGAGTTAAGCTTGGCTAGTGCCCTTGTATGCCCTTCTGACAAGGTCTGTAACTTTCCAGACCTTCAGATGAGCAGTGTTTGTATTGCAGACCTACAAAATAAATGTCAATACTTAACTAAGCTCTGTTTTAAAATAGAGTTGTAGTTCAGGTTTTTAAGAACTAGAAAATAAAATATAAATCAACAAGTGATCAGTTTTTGTTAAATATGAACTGCCAAATATGAGTACACAGCAGCTGTTGTGGAAATTTTATACTTGCCAGGATAGGGATTTGCTGTTTTTGGAAATGGTTATTTCCCCAGTTTTGTTTACCATTCCGCTGACAATTTCATTTTGTTAAGAACATGGAAAAATGTTTTTTTAATTGCTTGATAAATGCCTTACGTTTAATCATAACCTGATATTTTAGATATTTAAATTATATTGAGAAGTGTTTGAAATGAAATATTCTTAAAGAATGACAGAAAACACTGAGATCTACAGTCCTGGTATCAAATTGTAGATGAAGCAATTTAAAAATAACTGCCCTGAACCTCTGACTTTTTCCAAGGTACTTATTTTCCTACTGAATTTTCATTATCTGAAGGAATATCCAGCATTTTATTCAATTTATGTGTACACAATAAATAAAATTACTTCATCATAAGTATGGGTATTTAACCTGCAAAAAACTGAGAAGAGCAGACCAAGGACGTTTTGAGATACTTTTTCTTTCCATTTCAGTGGTTTGGAAATCTGGTTACAATGAACTGGTGGAATGACCTGTGGCTTAGTGAGGGACTGGCATCTTACTTTGAGTACCTGGGCGCTATCTTTGTTGACCCCAAGCTTTCACTGGTAAGTACTAACGCTTACATGCAAAGTTCCACCACGTACAAAGAAAAGGAAGGTGCAGCAGACGAGATTTAATTAAACAATACTATTATTAACTTAGCTCCTGTGGGAAAGACCAGCAGGTCTTGATTCTTCCCTGGTAGGTCTCCATCTGTGGGGCGGCCATGACTATACCCAGCTGGTGAAGAGAACAGGTGGAGAGCTGTGATTTTGCAGTGACAAGGGGCTGGTATTTTGCTCTAGATCTGTCATGTAACACACCCAGATTTCTCTTCTGGGTCCTGTTGTAGCTGATGGTTTGCCTCCCTGCCTGCCAAGCACTTTTCCAAGCATCCCATGCCTCAAGTATCTTTACGACACAGTAATTATGTTGGTTCATTTTGAGTCTGTTTACCCCGCTGGGTCCCTGGGTGCCTGGTTGTAGATGAGGAAAGTATAATGCACGTAGCTAATCCAACAGCAGGGCAAAATTCCTTCATGTTCTGCCCAAATGCGAATAAGCATAAATCCCATAGTATATTAGAAAACTCCATCCATTGTTAAATTCTTGAGACAGGTGGATAGTTGTTCCTAATTGCAGTCATGGTGTGAGGTGCACTTGCCTGTGCAATCTTAAATGTCTGTACATAGTGCCCTCAGCTTCTGAAGGAAGGAAAATCCTTTAGTCTGGGCAGGCCTGTGACTGCAGTTAATCCAGTCTGCTTTGTATTTGGCTCAGTTGAAATACCATTTGTTCATTTCCATTTCTCATTCAGCAAAGTACTTAATTACATGCTTAATTTGAAACTAATAAAGGCATGTCAAACAGATTCTGTCAGAAGGATTTTTAGATCATGGGATATGCTAATGTTCTGCTTTGAACTTCAACAGAATCCCACTTTATTTTCTGTAATGCAGTATTTTAATACCACTGAAAAATGTAAAAACTGCCAGATTTTAAATTGGAAATAAATTCTTGACTTCTTTTTAATCTTAAACCTTTAATTTAGAAGTTTGCCTTTCTAGAAACCAACAACTGACATTTGTGTACATAAAGTAAACTTTAATACTGGACAGTAATTCTATTTGAAAAATTACAGTTAGGTGATGTGCCTTGGAAATCCAGAGTAAATCACTCAGGTGTGAGCATACAGGTCTTTCTTGTGCAGTTTTGTGGGCCATACACATTCACAGTTACAGAATGGCTGAGGTTAGAAGGGACCTCTGGAGGTCATCTTGTCCAATGCCCTTGCTCACGCAGGGCCACCCAAGAGTCCAGACAGCTTTTGAATATCTCCAAGGATGGAAACTCCATAACCTCTCAGGGCAACCTGTGCAAGTGGTCAGTCACCCTTACAGTGAAAAAGTGTTTCTGATGTTCAGAGAGAACTTCCTGTGTTTCAGTGTGTGTCCATTGCCTCTGGTCCCATCACTGGGCACCACTGGAAAGGGCCTGGCTCTGTCCTCTGCGCAGCCTTCCTTCAAGTAGATAGATACATTGACAAGATCCTCCTGAGCCCTCTCTTTCCCAGGCTGAACAGTTCCAACTCTCTCAACCTTTCCTCATAAGAGAGATGCTCAGGTCCCTTCATCATCTTTGTGATGTTTGCTAAGCTCTCTCCAGTAGCTCTATATATTTTCTGTACTTGGGAGCCCAGAATTGGGCCCAACATCTCAGGTGTGTCCTCATCAGTTGTGAGTAGAGGGGAAGGATCACTGCTTCAACCTATTGGCAGTATTACCTCTAATGCAGCCCTGAATACCATTAGCCTTTGCTGCAAGGGTACACTGCTGGCTCATGTTCGACTTCAAATTGAACTCTGAAAATAAAATTTACTGGCTGTTTCCAAAGAGAAAAGGTGGTCAACAAATTTGATGCCATTAATTGGAAGACTGTGATCTTTTCCTTGGAAAGGAGGAGTGCTCAAAGTGGCCTACAGTGTTTAAAAAAAATGTGTTTCTGTCTTTATCTTTGTAATTATGTCATTTTCCATTCTATCTTAAGACAGCTGGGGGAAAACAAATCACCATTTGACAAAAAGACAACTTCACTGATGTATCACAAAATCATAAAACAGCTTGAGTTTTAAAGTACCTTAGAGATTGTCTAATTCCAATGCTCCTGACATGGTCAGGGACACCTTCCACTAGTGCAGGTGGCTCAAAACCCCATCCATCCTGCCCTTGAACAGTACCAGGGACGAGGTGTCCACAACTTCTCTGGGCAACATGTTCCAGCCCCTCACCACCCTTACAGTAAAGAATTTCTTCCTAAGATCTAATCTAAATCTCTCCTCTTTTAGTTTAAAATTTTCCCCTTTCTCCTGTCATTCCTGTGTCAAAAGTTGCTCTTCCTCTTTTTTATAAGCCCCCTTTAAGTACTGTAATGCTGCAGTGAGGTCTTCTGAAGCCTTCTCAGTGCTGAACAATGTCAGCTCTCTCAGCTGGTCTTCATAGAAGAGGTGTTCCAGCCCTGCGATCATCTTTGTGGTCCCACTCCGGACTTAGCCTAACAGGTCCATGTCCTTCCTGTGCTGAAGACCCCAGTGCTGGACGCAGTATTCCAGCTGGGCTCTGACCAGAGCAGAGTAGAGGGTCAGAATTACCACCCTCGACCTCCTGTTTGGACTTGCCATGCTTGGACTGAGGCAAACCAGGATGGGGTTGGTTTTCTGGGGTGCCAGTGACCCTTGTTGGCTCACGTACAGTTTTTCATCCACAAGAACCCCCAAGTCCCTCTCCGCAGAGTCGCTTTCAATGGTTCTTCTCCTAGTCTGTAATCACATCTGGGATTGCCCTGACTCAGATGCAGCACCTTACACTTGGTCATCTTGAACTGCATTAGGTTCCCATGGGCCCACTTCTCAAGTTTGTTCAGGTCTCTGTGGATGGCATCCCATCCTTCTGTTGTGTCAACTGCACCACTCAGCTTGGTGCCATCAGCAGACTTACTGAGGTCACATTCAATTCCTTTGTCTGTGTCAGTGATGAAGTTACTAAATAGCACTGGTCCCAAACCAGAGCCCTGAGGGACACCACTTGTCACTGATCTCCATTGGGACTCTCAGCTGTTGACCATGGTAGGTGACATTTACTCCAGAGGAGCCATTTTCCCTCCATATTTCTCACTGGGTAACTGCAGAAATGCCTCATAGCTAAACCTTGGTACTCTCCGTAGCTTAGTTTTTAGGTTATTGCTCAGGGTTGCAGCAGGAGAAGCATGGAATTTAAGAGGAAAATGCTGCCATATTGGTGACATACAGATGTAAATGAGATACAGGCTTTCAGTTTTCAGTATTTGTCCACTTTCTGTTTAATATAGTTGACTTATTTGTCCCTGAGCATTACACTGTAACTGACTTTGTCAGGCTCAAGCCCACAGTATTCTCAGATGCAAAATTTTCTCTGATTGCTGATGTTGCATGTGGAAAATGTTAGGAATGGGTATGTCATCCCTTGTACTTCCTGAGAAAGTTAGAGAGTGGGGGAAAAGGATCATTCCTTGCTTATGGACAAACAACTTGTAATAGTGCTACTCCTACATTCTCTCCTGAGAATTAGTACCTTCTGATCAACTCACTTAGATTTGTCTTTTTCTTGCAGGATAAAATCTTTTATGATCATGTTGTGCAACCTGTCCTAAGGGAAGACAGTGAAATAGTTCGATCACTGTCAGAGAGCGAAGACAAGATCAAAGGATCATTTTCTTTAACATCTCTGTTTGACAGCATCACATACAACAAGGTTAAAAGATATAAAATTCTTCCCATTTCTCACAGATTCTAAACTAATAGTACAAAGTAGGTTTGAGAGGAATTGTTGAACTGTTTTGTCATTCAAAAGTCGTTTCTGCTGCACAAATTTACTGGGTGTTGCAAATCTATTTGGCTACAAAGGAAATGGTGGAAGCATTTTTAACCTCTGTGAAATACGAAGTGTAGGAGTAGGCTGACTAACTTCTCTGCAATATAGTTTCAAAAAATATCGCAACAATAATTGCAATAAGAGTTCTTTTTTTCTCACACCTTTTTTTTTTTCCCGTACTCTAGGGTGCTTCTATAACCTGGATGCTTTCTGGCTTCCTGACTGAGAAGTTGTTCATCAGAGCACTTACTGTAAGTTTGAAATAAAACCTCCTTCATCTTGATTTATAAGCTTGAAAATGACAATTGTACAAATTACTGTTTGTCTTCCTGATGGTTTTCATTGAATCCTCATGAATTCTGATGCTTCTGTTTGTTTCTGCACAGTCATATTTGAAAGAATTTTCCTTCTCAAATGCTAATCAAGATGATCTCTGGACCCACATCCAGATGGTACTCATTTTATATCTCTAGTATTCTTTCTCTGGTGTTTGGCACAGTCCAAATTTGGGGTGGATACTATTTGTAAAAGGCTGCACTAGAATGTGGCTATCCCTAGTGCAGTCTTTCTCTCACATAAAGTTTGCTTTGCTGTTTTTTTCAGCTAATGTCCTCTCAAGTGCTTATTTGGCTGCTTTACTGCACCTGAGATCAGTGGAACTAAGAACAAGGAGTAGAGAGATGAGATGGGGAATCAACACCAGGCTGAGTCTTGAGTTCCATGGTGATTGCAAAAGCCTACAAGAAATTGCATAGCCTATTGTTCTGTAGCTTAAGTTTTGTCAGATCAGAGTATATGATGCCTTGGGCTTGATGATCAAAGACACTGATATGTCACAGATCCAGCAAAGTTTATACCCAGGGCAGTAGCTCCGAATTTCACTGGTGGTTTTGGCAGAAATCTGACTAAGAACACAGATGCTAATAATAGGTTCATTTTTTTTAAAATCCACTTTCCTGTTCCTCTAGAGAAGGTTTCTATTGTGTTGCAGTCTCAGGTTTAAGTTAAGAATGAGAGTCCTACAATTTCAGATGTGCAAATTTGCCACATCTTTGAAGCCAGTGAAGCCTGTATCAATTCACACTAGTTTCGACTCTAATTCAGTATCTTTTGCAATTTGTCTTCACTATTCAATTTGTTCATTAGGTCACTTAAAAATCTCTGTGTTCTGGCAGTTTTATTTGAAAGAAATTAACAAATCGAGTCTGTCATAGCCATACAGGGGTCGTAATTGTATTAACACTAAAAAGAGAAAAGTTAGCAGTCAGGTTATAGAGTGAGAAATGTCATCTCAGTATTTAATAATTCCTTAAAAAGGCTTATGCTGTCTTTATTATAATGTCAAAAATGTCCCTTGGACTTTGCTACATTAATTTTTTTGCATGAGTCAAAGACCATCAAACTGCTAAGCAGCTATTTTCTCTAATATGTTAGATCAATTCCCAAAGTGTTGCTGAAGCAATGTCAATAAGTAGCCATTTATCATAGATATTTCTCATTCATCTTTCTCTTGCAGGTCATAGATGCACAGGATGAAGTTAAGTTGCCAGCATCTGTAAAGCAAATAATGGATTCCTGGACATGCCAAAATGGGTTTCCAGTTTTAACATTAAATCTAACCACTGGAACAATCATACAGGAAGAATTTCTTAATCAAAAGAATAGAAGGAGTACTGATCATAACAAGTATGTTTAGCTTGTGTTTTCTTTGTATGTTTATACCATGTTTTTTTCAGTAAACTGTTCAGTTGAGGACATTATGTTTTGACTATCTGGTTTTTTTAACTTGTTGATTTTTCTTGTCACGAGCTGTTAAGTAAAATCTGTTTGAGACTGGAGCTTGCAGTAGTTCAGCAAACTCTTCTTATTTTGCCAAAAAGGTGCTTTCCTCTAGAATAGTGAGTTTTCCAGCCACATAATAATAAAGACAAACATAGACCCTGAATATGTTGCAGGCAGGATTTTTGCTTGGCATTTTCTTCTTTCCTCATCCCTCAGGTCTACAGACTGGGAGCCTGGATGAACCATGCTGTAGCATCTTTCCAGTGCACATGTTCCCAGCCTCTTCTGCCTGACAAGGATAAAAGGGTTGCATTTAAATACTTTTATAAATGGCCCCTTTCTCAGAAAGTGCTGATATCTGATGGGCAGTTTAGAGCTCCTGTCAGTGAGCATTGCTGAGTTCCTTTTGAAAGCTGTGCTGCTTGTTTAGGTGTCTGAAAATGGTGATAGAAGGAGCTGTCTTTGGTGACCCACTTTGGAAACTCCTGGCTAGAGGTTGAACATTCATGAAATTCAGCAGATGACATGAGTATTGGGGTGCATGGATGGAACCTATGAGATCACATTGGGGAAAAGTGTAAAGGAGAGCAAAACTCAAAGCAGCTTTTTCTTGGCAGCTACTGCTGGTGATACAAATAGGCAAATCAATTTTGACAAGAGCCACAGAATTTCCTTTGCTCCAAAGCTCCAGGAATTGCAAAGCATTAGTTCATTCAGTATTTTCGGTTATCTCAGATAAGAAACTTCAAGTTACAAATATGAAGTCCTTTACAGTTATCAAGAGCAAATTACCAGGTGAATGTAAGAAAATTCAGGGGGTGTATTGTGGAATTTTTAAGGGTTTTGAAGCTTTTATCTGTTTCACCACGAGTTTTACATTTTCTCAGAAAAGAAATTACAGTTGTTTGAATGACAGTTATGTTGCTTGCATGGGGCCTTGTTTTAGTAGATACCCTTCTGAAAAGCAGTTTTAAGTTCTCCAGAGATAGGATGAAGTGTATAAGTGAGGAGAATTACTGCCTGAAGAGGGAAAGAGAGCAGAGAGAGACAATGGTATTCAAATGCCTAGCACTTAACAATATTCTTGATATGAGTGCCTATTTAAAGCCATGCTAAAATTCCCTTATGATGAATCTAAATGCTGACCCAGCATTTAGTACTACGGTCTGATGAGGTTTCATGCATCAGAGAGGAGAGAAGTTAGATGGGTATTCTTGTAAACAAGGAACTAATTTTCAATGCAGTTTAGCATCAGGTAAAAGGGGTTTTTTGTAAGCATAAGATTTAATCTTATTATATATTTTTTTTTGTTAAGTAACACATGGATTATTCCTATTTCTTGGATGAGAAATGGATCATCACAACCCTTAATGTGGCTGGATAAAAGCAGCAGTAAGTAATGTATTTGTTTACACATTCTAAAACCAAATTAACAAAAACACGCCAAACTCTTCTATAAACAGAGGATATATTTGAATTTAATAGGAAGATAAAACTTTAATACAGAAATGTCTATCTTTATCCACTGTGATGATTTTGTGTTACAATAGCAGTAGATTTTCAATTAGGTCAATATAATGGGCCTTTTTTCCATGTTGCATCAAACTTCACTGTATGTTCTTAATAATATGGTACAACACATATTATGAGTAGAGATTTCCACACTAATTTCGATTTTGTAATTTTTTTACATAAATCCAAACTCTTAGGACCTCAGGCTTCTGTATTATTCTTACCCCAAAAGATTTGATTGATGCTAATGCCAGGTTTTGAGTATAGATAGGATTTCGGCTTTGAAATACCAGAAATTATCAGCTCAAGTAGTAGATACAAGACTAAAAAATTAAAACCAGCTATGGGAAGTGACCCAACATGATTGCACATGAATATCCTGTAACAACAGAAAATTAATATTTTTAATACCATTTAAATTGTTTATGCAAATTAAATGAAAAAATACTCATCAAAAGAGTGGGATGCTAAAAAGTGAGTGTATGGGCATCTCCAATCAAATAAAAAATTCTGTTCTTTCTCAACTCAGTGCTTTTCAATAAACAGCTATATTTTTTATGGAAGAAGAAAAGAAGAAACGTAATCATTTGAATGGGGCAATCATATTTTTTTGGCAAATCAGCCCTAAACTCCTCTAAGTTTTACATCAGTTACAAAGAGATGCAGAGACTATTGCATTGGAATGCTTAGGAGGAAAAACTATAATATGCTACAAGTGTATTGCAGCTCTTCATCCTCTGTTTGCAGTGGCTAAAAGTTACTTCCCCTCTTTTTCAGACAACAGGATAGCTTGAGTGATCATTAATTTCATGGTATATGGACAAGTAAATAAGCAAAAAATGGATGTGTACTTCTCTGGATACTGGATGAATCCTGCAGTACTTGCTCTGTCTAAACATTGAGGTCTCAGCCTTCTATTAAGAATAAAGCAACACTGTGTCTAGAGTACTCACCAGTATTGACTTAGTGTATTAAGAGAGTTTCTCTTCTCAAATCAGGACGACAGCAGCCAGTTAAACCAGCATTTAAATGCTCTTTTGATGAGGGGCAGCTTAGACCCTTCAAGGCTGCACTGGCTCTTTCAAGTGCACTATCAGGAGCACTCAATCAGACAAGAACACATGAATAGATAGTAGTAAGATGAAATGGATGCAGAAGGAACGTGTTAGTGAGTGATGTAATTCAAAAGGACTATGGGACTGTTTTATTTAAAATAAGTATTTTCAATTACTTGTCTCTTGCTTAAACTTATCTGTTTTGATTTTGATGTCCATTTATGTGAATACTGGTAAGGTCAGTTATTCTGTAAAGTACTGAGCACTGGGTTTTGGAGCAGCACTGGGAGCAACAGGTGTGCTGAGGGTGCATGCCCTACAGCAGGCATGAGAGGGTATTGCTCCTCATCCAGAGAGTTTATTTTTGGGTAAACTTTCTGAACTCTCACAGCTGCCTGTGAGCTAAAGGGTAGGAGCAAAATGGGTCCTTAGCCTCCCCTTTGAAATCTCAAGGTGCTCAGCACCTGAGGAGTTAGTGGCTTGTTGAACTTATTCTGCCGAGCAGAGCAGAGATCACAAATGCACTGAGGGGGTTCTCTTTGAGTCCAACCTCAAACTCCTGTCTCAGATCTCAGAGGAACAAGTCTAGTGTTTATAAATGCAAGACAACTTAGTGCACAGAAAATAAAATGATATACTCTAATGTCATTTTACAGAAGTGTTTCCTGAAATGCAAGTACTGCAGTCAGAATATGACTGGATCCTGCTAAATGTAAATATAAGTGGATACTACAGGGTGAATTATGACCAATTAAACTTGAAAAGATTAGCACATGTGCTTGAAAATGATCCAAAGGTAAGATCATGTTTGTTTTCTCAAGCTTATAAGAAGACTCTTTCCATGTATTTCTTCTTGCAGTTTTTATCCAGAATCACATCGATGAAAACCATGAATAATGAGAAACTCACATATTACATAAGAAGAAGCAATCCACCATTGCACCACTAAAGTCACTGGCAACCTTTTATAGAGAAGAGGACAGGCCTGAACAGTTTCACATAAGCATGAAAAATAACTTTACATAGCATTCTGTCTTCAAAGTTGTCTTAACAACTTGTGGTTCTTCCAGTCTGTTCAAATCTGGCTCGAGGAGTTAGCAGTATGAATGTGTGACTGAACTTCGTCTGGTATTAGGCAATCATGGAGAAGGAAAGCTGAGAGAAAGCTTTTTATCTCCTTATTTCCTCAAATTACAGTGAAATTTCAAACCAGTGAAATTTCAAAAAAATCCTCTGTCTTGGGTTTTATTTGTGTGTGGGGTTGTTTGTTTGTTTTTGAGAGTGTGTTGTTTGTTTGTTTTTGAGATAGGTTTGTTTGTTTGTTTTTGTTTGGGGGATTTTTGTGGTGTTTTGTTTTGTTTTGTTTTTATTTTGTGGAGAGTTTTCTTAAAAGTTCCAATTGATTAGACTTGGGCTCTTTGAGTCCTCTATAAACACTAACTCAGAGTAGATTTCATTCCACCTCTGACTTGCCACAGCCTGGACTGGAAGTGAAAGTGGTACAGAACAACTGTGACTGTATATGGGGTTGCACAGTATCCAGTGTTGCCTAATCCTACAATGAGACCAAGGTCAGGTCACTGGTTTTGGCAACAACAGTAAGAAAATTTAAGCTTTCAACATAATAGTAATCAATGCAGTCAGACTTCTCTAGAAAATTTGGACATGATCAGAGTGTGTTAAACCTTTCTACAGCACACTGGCTTCCTTTCCTGTAGGCTTTTTTCTTTCACAGCAAATCTAAGTCAGCAGGAAATCAGCTGTGTGCTGACTTGGGGCCATTTTTTGGCACCATGCAGTGTTGTAAAGATGTAACTATAGGCCTGATATGAGCTGCATGAACAGTCTACTAACTGCAGGTCTGGTCACATTTAAACAAGGCAGTTGGGTTACAAATAACACGGGTTATTAAATGCAACATATGCAGTTCTTTTGGATTTCTAATGATAAATGCACTAACTGCAGAAGAGCTGCATATAGACTAACAATATGATTGCAATCACAAGCTTAATTTCCTGAGTGAAAACACTCAGTGTGGCTAAGGACACGAGCCTTGCCAAAAGGTGTCCCTTCTGGGAGGAATGGGGAGCATGAACACATAGATCTGTCCCTACAATTTTGTGTCAAACTCTCATCCCCCAGTTAGGTAGGAAATCAGGGCACATTCTACGACTTATTAACCGCTATTGTGCAAAGTGCTGTGGGTAGCACTGTGGTCAAACCGTCTGTTCTTTGTGGGAACATTTCTTGGTAGGAAAGTGTTCTTGGTAGCAGTTGTGCAAAGGCGTCCGTTCTTTGCGGTTGTGTTGTATGGAATATTTCTTGATATCAAGCAGAAGAACGAGACCACGCAGCTCCCGCCCCACTTCACATTCCTCCCTGGTGGATGGCAACACAAACCACCTGACCTCCACCTGGTTTCAACACCGCACATTGAGCTTTGCATTTCTGCACTGCTTTATGCTTCCAGCAGTAAGTGGTGGGAATACTTCCTCAAGCAGTGGCCAAGCTGAAGGGGCATGGAACAGAGAGGAGATAAAGAGGACCAGCAGTACTCAAAAGAGCATGAGCTGTAGGCAGTCATTCACCCATGGCTGTGCCTTGGTCTTTTAATTCATGATAGTGTGAGACACTCTGCTCTGGACTGAATACCTATCCTGGATTTACACCTCAAAAGGATAAAAAGAGTTACAAAATTATATAACTAGAATATTTTTAGGAAATGTGGCATTTCTGTGTTTTATTTTCATTATAGTGTGCAAGTATGAGGGGTCTTGAAATTTTGTGCTTGATGTACTGTAGTTGTATATTTATATATAAAACTATATTATGTAGCTGTATATATATATAAATATACATATAAACACAGACACTCCTAAGAGCACATAAATAATTTCAGCTTAAAATGCAGGATCCGTTTTGTAGACTTATGTTGGCTTAGAAAAACTGCTCAGGACTCATCCTTCTGTAACATAGTAAAGCTTTTTTAAACTCTTAATGACATGTTTAGATCCATTAACACTACATGAATGCTTTCTGCAGGCTATTCCCGCTGTCAGCAGGTTCCAGCTGATAGATGATGTTTTTGCCTTGACACAGTAAGTATATTTCAAATAGGTCACAGAAAATGATTAAACACCGTGATTGCATTCACGATTGGTACTTCTGCTTCCTTCATTCGTATCCATATGTGCCTCATAAGAACAACTGCTTTGACAAAATGATGGGGGTTTCTTTGTCAGTGCTGAGTGATTTATTTCAAAATTTCTTTTAACTTTTGTTCCAGATCTTAGGAAATTATTTCAAATAATGGCACTGCCACCAGTTCTTTAGGGGCTCACCTGTATTTGCTGTAACCGAAAAATGATTCCAAATGAAGATTCTGAATTTTCTATAATTTATTCTGGGCTATCTCATCTATGCTGCTGTACTGCATCACTCTTAATACCTCATTCATTTCTCTTGCTGATGCATGACTTGATTGTTCATGTCCTTGGTGCCAGAAGTCAGCAATATTGTAGGGACCTGAAGAAGCATTAAGTGTGTCTGTGCCTCAAATGTACCAGAGATCACAAAAGCATCAGACATCTATGATGAGTGACATCAGAGACAAGGTGGCCAAAGCATACTGCCCCACTTCAGGTGTGTGGAGGTAGCTCTGAAAAGAGGAAGTAAATACTCCTATTCCTTCTCTCATACAAGTGTCCTTTTTCATAAGAGAGCTCAAAGCTGGTATTGAATTAGGAATGTAACTGTGAAGTATAAAGTCGGCTCAAATGTGTTTGGGGTTTTTTGTTTATTTGTTTTTTTCACATAGGTTTGGATATGTTCAGATTGAAACAGCACTTGAACTAACAAAGTACCTTGCCAGAGAAGATGAACTCTTCATATGGAATATGGTATTGTTACACCTGGTACCCGAGAATTTGGAAAGTACACTGAAGAACTATGAAGTATATCCACTTTTAAAGGTATGACCTTTTTTGTTAGATAGCAAAGATAGTAGATCATGTAAATACATCAGTCTAAAATTAATGCTTTTTAAATTCTCAAGAATGTAATGAAGACTATGATGTGCCACAATTCTTGTCATTCCTTTTGCATTATTTTGTCAACTTTTCTTTTTTAATTGGAGGAGGTACTTAATTGTGTATGTTAGTTAATGATAAGTACTGAGCAATTCTTAGCGTAAAACAGAAATATATTTACATTCTTTACATTAATCTTCATCCTTGGGTTTTGTAAAACTGAGACTCTGGAAAATACAGCTATCACTATTAAGTGAAAGGACAAGCACTGCTGTGTAAAAAGGGCATACAGTGTGTATGTGCTCTGTGGTTTGTACTACCTTTCAGCTCATCTTCATGGAAAGAAGGAATTGGGTTTGGATACTAAATGAGATGATTCTCTCCCATATTTGACTTCCCTGAGGTGATACTGTCATATTTATTTCCTTGACTTCTATTTGAAGATTTCACTTTTGTTTAAAGTACAATCCCACAGTATTAGTTCTCTTAAGTTCTAAAAAGTAAAGCTATGTTTAAAATATGTGAGATGAACAAAGTACTTCATATTGAGAAGGTTGTTTTGTTTTTCTCTGAGAATGAGTATTTGTTTTCTTTCTTAATGATTTGAAAGGTCCTAGTAATGTGAAATGGTAACTTGCCAGTATGAACTGATTTACTGAATTTTAGACTCACTTTTTATTTTATTTTAATGTGCTGTGTTGTCAAGAAACTAGTAGTAGTAAATATTTAGGATAAATCTGAGTAAATAACAGAAAAATAAAAACTTGCATCTAAATGAAAGTAATTTTTCTTTCTCTTCTTTTAAAAGAAATACCTTATAAAGAGAATGTTGCCAATATACCATTATTATGCAGGTTTTATTGATAGAAATGTTGATGCTTTGGAAGACGACTATTTTGCTCAGTAAGTATTCTGCTTTTCTCAAAAGTTTGTTCTGGTGTGATTGGACCTGATGCATTGCAGTTTGCTTGTGTAAATTTAAATACAAGATAAAGGAATAATTCTCTAATTAATGTGAACATAACAGACTTGTTATTTTTACTGTCCTGTGTGTATTAATTATGATGAAACTGCAATATCAGAATAGGAGCATAAAAAATGATAGTTTAAGGATCTGAGAGGTAGCTTTTTGTTTATCCAATAAGAGGCTCAGCAAGCCCCCACTAGTTGGAGCAAAACTGACACCAGTGAACTTAAGATATGATTTATGGATTAACCACTAAAACTTTGAAATAATTCATTTTGCAAGGCCACTGCTGCCACAGTCTTGAATGTCAGAGTGATTTTCTTAAAACTAGGACCTTAAAAATACCAAGGAAGATGTAAACCACACAAAAAAACTAAGAAAAAAATACAGTACATTGGTTGCCTCACTAGTATTCATTAATATTAATGTCAGGAGTCCATTGTTGGTTGTTTGATTGTTTTATTCAACTTCAACTGTTCCTAGTAGAGGTTCTCTTGGATTAATGACATCATGTACTGAGACTGTGGTAGTCAAAGACACTTCAAGTACTCCAAATGTGGAATGCATATCTTTTATTCTCACTATTTTGGCTTCCTTTTCAGAGTATATTTGGAAAAACTTTTTGCAACAGCATGCTGGCTGGGCCTCCAAGATTGTTTGGCCCTGTCATCTGAACTATATGCTAAGTGGATGGACAACCCTGAGTACAAGTAAGAATGCTGATTTGTTCTTAGAGGCGTGCATGCCTAAGTGAGCTGGAAAGTTAAAGGGGGGAGGCAAAACCAGAAATGCCTCTGAATACCACTCTTATTTCTTGACATAATGACAGAATTTAAGACTGTGTCCTCCCCAACCTCCTTCTCTTTCCCAAATCCCAACTTTATAATGATTTCATAATTACTGCTTTTTATGTAGACTTTACAGGCTGGAGGATGCAGATTTTGCCATGAAGACCAAAATCTAGTTGGCCACGTAACAGATGAACCTCATTCTACTGTTAATACCCCATTTGGTCCAGTGGCTTTGCTGCAATACAGCCTTAGGCTTATCATGTATATCAATTCACCTTCTAAGCTTCTCTTTGCAATACTGAGTGAAATGGTGTTTGTATGATAGAGGCATCTGCCCACAGCGTGCCCACCAAATTGCCTTGCATGTTCTGTATTCATGTAAAGAGCTGTTGGGAACAGCTGTCAGTTCTTATGTTGTTACTGTAGCCTAGTGGCCAGGTGCCTGGTCTGGAAGAATGGAGTCTGGACTCCACCAGAAGAATCTTTCTGTGTTCAAGTATTGCACAGTTAAAGATTTACAGTGTATTGAAATTCTTATTCTCTTTTCTTCCCTCTTTCTTTTGATGTCTTTCTATGCAATAGTCAAATAGTACTGGCACCGGTGAGTGAATATTTAAAGTCTATTTTTATTTGTTTAGTTGTAATAAATATTTTATTGTTATTTGCATCTCTATAGATATATGTAGTTGGCTAAGTAAACTGAACTTGTACTTTTATGTTTGTGTTTTTAAAATAGCTTCATAGTGACCATCCTCATAAAAACCCAATTGAGCTTTGCAGTAAGATCGAATATTTAAATAGCCTAAATAAATTCTGTTACTTTCCAGAGAGAATATTGTAACTATTTCACACTAGAAGCAACAATGTTAGGCTGAATTCTCAGCCTGTTTTCAAAATAGTCACTTATCTTCCCCTATAGAGGATTTTTTTCTGGTGGAATGCTACATATCTTATTTGCCTTGACAAACTGAATAGTCTGTGAAATATATTAGCTGATTGGGTTTTGAATTAGATGAAGAATATTAATTTTGGTGTCCTCCTTAGCACTGAGATAAGTTCAAAGGGACTTTAAAGGTCTGTAAATGTGGAGAAAAATGCAACTCTGAATTTTGTTAAGTGAAAAAAAAGATCATGTTTTAAGGAAAAAAAAAACCAAGAGGAGATAGGACCCTTCTTAGATTTCAAGTGACAGGTCACAGTTTCCATGGAGTTAAAGAGACTTTCATGTGCAAGGTAGGAAAGGAAAAGGGCACAATACACTTGACTCATATGTCACAGACAGATCCCTTTAGATGCTTTTATGTTTTCCATTTTGAGAGCAAATTCATAATAGGACACTATAGCTGTTCTGCCACAGGTAGAACCCAGTAGGATTTTCACATCTATGGAAGGGAATAATGCTCTTCTGTTTCAAATTGCGTGATCACCTTTAAGCTGAACATCTCCAAACAGTTTCTGGCAGAACTTAACTGGACATGTTACAGTGCATTTTTATCTGTTTCATGAAAATAACGAGCCAAGAGCTGTGATTCTCAGCCAGTTTCTCAGTTTTACTCTTTTTTGCTTATAGGAGTGTAGTGGAACTTGCTAAATTAATGTTTTCTCAGTGGTGCTATTACTGGCTTGTCTTCTTCTGAAAGAAGAAAACTAGCCTAGAGGGAGAGACAGTATTGCTGTACATTTTATTTATTTACTAAAGGTTCCCATATTCTGCTGTCACCCTCAAAAGTTAAGAAATCACTATGTCACTTCTGCATTGGCTCCAAGAAAAAAATGTAAAATAACCTACCCTGCTTTTTAGCAGCTTTTTTATCTTCCCTAAGGTCCAGAAATGAGAGAATTCTGGCAGGTCAGTAATATCAAACCATACAATCACTCCCAGGAAAAATATAAAGATTAATAACTCACATCCTTCAAGCTCCATAGTTCCTCTGTACCACAGTGGACTCCATCTGGGAACTACACAACATAACCACTTCAGGGCTATCATAGATGTCACCAGCCAGCAGATCATTGTCCCATAGCAGGCTGCATGTCCAGCCTGCCTTGAATGCTGAACATCAGAACTACAGCCAAATGATAGACAGAACTTGTCTCTTTGCACTTCAGTCACAACAACTTCACACTTAATAACCAAAATTTTCTTGCAACTATTGGAATTGCTGCAGTTGCAAAATAAATAGATGTACTTTGGCCAAAAGAGCTTTACCCTGTTATTACCTTACCATGGTCCCTTAATGCAACATTATGAAATGATTATTGAACAAATGAATAGACCCTGTAACTCAAATAAGATCTATCATAGAAGGATTCATCACAGGACTATTCTTTACCCTGACATAACCACGCAGTCTCAGTAAGCATCATTCTTGGTGGCAAACCCCTTATGTTACAGCAACTGTCCAGTTAAATGAATACAAAGTATTTTTTGGAGTAAATATAAAATACGCCCACACTTTCTGTTATTATACCAGTGAAATCCCCCACCCACAACAGGACTACCAAAATGCCTGCATCTTGCATTTTCACTTCTTAACAAGTAATGTCTGTCACACAAAACACACAACTCTCTCCATCTTTCCCACTAGTCCTTCTTTTCCGGAGTTTATAACTTCCTTATCTCTACCTCTTCCTTTGAAGATTGATGTCATATATCCTTCCATCAGGCTAACATTGGCTCTCTTTCTGCTGGCATCATCCTCATTTTCTCTTGGATGGTCTACTGAAACTCAGGAATTTTTCTCAACTTGCATTTAAATTTGAAATTGGTGTTTCAAATTCTGGGCCTGAAGACTGGCTTTTGGGACCAGAAACTTGCTTGGTTTTCCAAGTGTATTTCCTGATGGAAGATAGTTTTTACACCTCTACTTACAATCTTGGTCTAATGTAATGATAAGCAGATTAACAATATGCTATTGGAAAGTTAAATGTTTTGTTTCTAGCAATGAGAACTATACTTCTACAGAGAACTAGTCCAAAATACCATTAGTTGAAACTGTTTTCAAATAGCCTACAAAGTAGAATACAGATGTCACTGGAAAGTGTTGACAATGTCTTAATGTCAGAGACACATCATCACCACGGCAGAAGTTTTCTATTCAGCCTTTGTACATGGAGTATTACACAGATCATGTTTGCACTCAGTTTCTGTTATGAAATTCACTGCCATATCGAGGACTCTCACCCTGGGGTGGGAGTATTCAACTCCACCTGTTTCCATTTGTGCTGCAAATGGCCCTTCCAACTAGATGCATTCACTGAAGAAACTTTGAAAAGGCATGTCTGGGTTGATGCCATTTCATAGGCTGTGATCGGAAACAGTGGCATTGACACTGCATGTACAAAAAAGTAGCTTGGTTCAACTGTTCTAAAAAATCTGGGGGCTTTCAGTTTTCCTTTAAACTGCATGCTTTTTCAATGCTTAAATCATGAAAAAAGCCATCAAATTTCCCATCTTTATTTACATTGCTATTTTATGTTTTCATTCATATATATCTTTTAACTGTAAAAAACCATTTGCTTTCCATTATGCATTAACAACTGTTTTTGCCTCTACAACAGCACAATACCTTTTAATCTTATTTTGCCTTGCAGAATTCCCTTTCTAATTAGAGGAACAGTGTGCTGCTATGGTGTTGCTGTGGGAAGTGATAAAGAATGGAATTTTGCATGGGAAATGTATACCCATACTGACTCCACAGAGAATGATAAAGATATCCTGCTCTCTGCCATGAGCTGTGCCAAAGAGTCATGGTTACTTTACAGGTGACCTTGAACAAAGTATATCTTTGTGTATGTAGAAGTAAGTAACAATAACACAAATACTGTGCTGTGCAAATCTGATGGAGGTTTGTCTGCCCCAGAAGTACGTGTCTTGTTGACTACTAGAAAAATCGTAAGTCTTCTTACGGAGCAAGTTTAATAAACAGGGAAAACACAAAAAAATGATCCTTCTGCAGATACACTAGTATCATGTTCAGCATTGGGACTGTCTGCTGTCAATATATCTAGTGACCTTTTTGAACTAGAATGAATTATTTTGCTTTGGTTTTTAACTTGGAACCCATGGGCTGCCTACACCCTATACACTGTAAGAAACAGTAATAATAATTTGCTTTGACATTTTTCCTTATCATTTATGATTTTACATAATTTTCCCAAACTCCTTCAGCCCTGCTTATTTTGTTTCCAAAAAAAAGTGTCATAGCCTATTAGCCTCTATGTGGAAGCAAACTCACCCAGGTTAAAGGCAAAAATGCAAACAGACTTACTAGCAAGCTTTTCACCATTTGAAGTGCAGATTCAACTGAAAAGTAGTGGGTTTTTTAAATTGCCAGCTTCACAGAGTGATAGAAACATGTGATATCCTGAGTTGGAAGGGATCCATGTAGGTCATCAAGTCTAACTCCTGACTACATGTGGGGCAACCAGAAAGTTAAGACAAATATCTAAGAGTCTTGTCCAAATGTTCCTAGAACACAGTTTGGAATACAGTGTTAATTTTCTTTTACTGACATCCATATCTTTATCAGTAAAAAGATGTTGAATTCTCTAATCTGTCATGTTTACATTACCTAAAGCATTTGTTAAAAGATGAAAACTTGACAATGTAATGATGATCATCCAAGAGTTCACATGAATTCCATGGGTCTAAAGCTCTGGAAGTAGCAGAGATTTTACTCCTTCCAGCCACCTGCTCTAGTGATGGTGGACATTTGAGAAGATAGAAAAAATATGCCTGAGAACAACGCAAGAAGTGTTGCAAAGAGATACCCCATCAGCTACACTGATTTTCCCCCTAACCTGTGATCCTTTATTGTTCAGGGAGTCATGATGAGCTGCTTCTTCCCTGTGCCTTAGTAGCTGATAAGCTAATTGGGTTTTTTCAAATGGCACCCTGAAAGTTTTTTTGGGGCAAGGAATGTTAAGCTGTGCTTTTCCTAGCCCTCAGAATGTTTTCTTCATTATGTTAAGCATAGTGGTGGCATGCAAATGGCAGAAACCCAACTCAACTACTAAACCCATAAAGCAGCTGCCTGCAAGACCCTATAAGAAGAATAACTCCAGAAGTGTTCCTTTGAAAATAGAAGCATGCAAGGTGTGAAAGACTGAGGCAACAAAGAGAATACTTACTTACCTTCTCAAGATATTCAGGCAGTCACTGCCAGTGACATCATTGGCTGGTAATTCCTAAAATACTTCTGGAACCATGCCTTAACCCCCATGAAAAAGCTTCTGCCTGGGTCTTGCTGTAGGGAACCCTATAAACAGGTCACCTCTGTGTAACAGTGTCGCACTGCTGGCACACTCTCTAGGCTCCACTGCTGTCACAGCAAAGTGAATCTCCTGAAAGTGAGAAGCAGTTTGCCCTTCTTTGGCTTGTCTGGTAGGAGCGGTTGCCTTTCTGTAACAAAGACAAGAAATGCCTGTATGCCCACCTCATATGCTATACCCTCACTTTACTATGACATGAAGAGTGTGTTCAAGAATGGGATTTCACCAACGGCAAGGACAAAACCCAAACTGAATATACAGCTCAGAGTGACACCAACTTTGGTATAACCTTCCACATGCTGATATTTGTTGAGATATATTTCCAGGTCATTGACATGATCAGCAGCAAGTGATAGGTGCATTTCTTACCTTCTTTTCTAACAGATACTTGCAATATGGACTCAGTGATATATTATTTTCTTCTAACTGTACTTCAAGCGTCATCTTAAATGTGATGGCAAAGGATATTGGGCACCGCATGGCCTGGGAATTTGTTACTGAAAATTGGCCACTTTTAAGTGAAAGGTAATAACCAGCTTTGGCTTCCTTTTATTTCTGTGGCTTCTTCCTCCATCTTTACATTTAAGCTGTAAAATTCAGGTGCAGATTTTCCTTCCACCTTCCAGGTGGCTATTTGTAATGATTGATTCAATTTCTGAAGTGTGCAGAACAGAGTTCTCAGAGGATTCAACTATAATCAGGGCTGAATGTCAAAGAAGAGCTCATGTCAAACACAGAACACTTTAAAAACTAGTCTGTTCATGACTGTTTCAGTGCTTTTAAGTGTTAGATTTCCTGGAAACTCTGGCTCTAGAAATATGTTTATCTACTAGCATTTCACAAGTGTGGGTGTAAAATGATGGAACAAGATTGTAACCACTTTTCCAAAGAGAGACTGGATAGATGGGGGATTAGAGCATGCAGGTGTGCAAGCACTGACAGGATGAACAACAATATTATTCCCTAAGTCCTAATCCACCTCTAGCCTACCTGCACTGCTGCAGATAAACTGGAGGTGAGGTTGGGCTACCTGTCTTGAGCAAAGCAAGTATTTAGATCTCGGTTTGAAGACTCCCTCTCTCCTTGGCACTGGTGAAAAGCAGCAGGGCTGTGACAGAGTATATTCCAGATGCTTTTGATGGCAGAGGAGGTCCTTGTGATCCATTAGTGGCAGCCACTTTGTACATTGAAAAGTGTAACTTTATTGCGAACACTAGAAAAGGCAAGGTGTAGCAGATTTGTGTCATCCCAACTGGTTCCCTCACAAAGCTTTTCTGTGTTGATGAAAAATTTGCCGGGAAATTGACCCATTATTTTCAAACTAAAAGAATAGTGTGAGTGTTTATTTATACACCATCCTCAAGATACCAACAGAAACACAAACTTGTTAGAATCAGTACTGCTTAGCCTTTCCAGCTCAGTTTGGCTGTGTGGGCTCACAAATATTATCTGTTTTGGGCACAGAATTCATGTTACCAAAGTAAAAATACCAATTTTGGTATTGGGAAATTGAAATGAAGGATAATTATTGTGCTTCATCCTGCTCAAATGTCTAAATCAAATGTTAATGGTATTTCTTTAAAAGGAAAAAAGAGCACACAATTGCAAAGTTCAGCTTAGCTGGTATTTGCAACATAGTGAATAATAACTAACTAGTGTGACTATTTTCAAATGAGATTAAATTTAGTATGTTTGCTAGCATGCTATTTGAAGGACCTTTATCTCAATTTTACAGATATGGACATGAACTGGTGCATGATGTAATGAAAGTCATGGGAAGATTTGTCAATACAGATATACAGATCCAAGAGGTAAACCAGAGAAGCTTTATTGCCAGTTTTAACTTTATTTCCAGTTTGTAAATATGGGTTTTTACATCTCTTGTTTTTTAAAGAAATCATAGGACATAATTTTGATGTGTTCCAAACCTTCAGATTTGGAGCTGAGTCCCAATAAATTCTATCAAAATTGTCTCATTTTTCTCTATAAAATCTGTAGAGACAACCTTTGCCATGATGTGTACAGAAAATGTATCAAAAGTTGGGCTGCTGGCATGTTAGGCTGTCATGCCAGCATCTGTTTAATTTCTCCTGTTGTTCATTCACTGCTCCCTCCATATACTTCTTCACTATTCTTCAATACTCTCTTTTCTTTTGCTTATTAGACTGATGGGAAAGATTTCTTGTTCTGCGATTGTAAAACAGGCAGGACAAGAGGATTCTGCTACCCAACTAGTCCTAGACAGTGTGGTACCACCAGTGCCAGTGAAGTTGGCTGCATTTGAAAGGATTTTTAGAGGAACAGCAAAAGGGCACATTCTTGATATGTAAGGAGCTTTCCAAACTTAGTGTAAATCAGAAAGCTTGCCCTATCCCCTCTTTAGTCTCCATCATCTCCTCCTTTTCTGTGCACTTCTGTCTAAAGCATCTGTCAGACACTCAGTTGCTTGCTGCAAGTGAAGTTATATGAACTAAGCTCATGCATTTATTTCTTCAGTTGCAGGTTTTTTATAATGCTACCCTGGAAGAGGATGAGAGAGAGGCTACTACTCTGCTACTGGAATCTACAAAATCTGAAAATACTGAAAGGAGAAAATTACTAATCAAAATTGCCAGCTGGTTAGAGAAAAATGTAGATGATTGATTCGGAAAACAATTGCCACTATATTTTAGAGTGTGATTCAGTATCATCTTGATATTCATTTTAAGCTGTAATTAAAGACAAAGCACATTTTTATGAGTCCCATGGTTGTTTTCCCATCTGGAAAGTCAAGCTAAAATAATTCACATAGAAAAGAAAGATTCAGCAAAAAAAGTATAAACATATTTGCATATTATATCTAAAGTAATTTCCTACTGGATGAGGTTTAGTAGGAGTGCATTGCTAATGATGATCTAACATATAGATACAGTCCTAAATTCTTTGGTTTTTTGAATATCCAAATGAAAGGTGTGGTACAAGTTTGTGGCAAAAACACATGAGGAAGATGGAAAAGGATATATTCAGTGTTTCTTTATTTGCATAGTGACATGTAATCTGTCTGTCTCTACTTCTGTGTTTTTAAATTCAAAGAGGACAATAATTTAGAACAGTGCCATGAAACAAACCTCAGAACAACTTCAGAGCTCTAGGGAGGAAAGGACTAAAGAATCCTCAGTTTTTCATTGTAACAAATGAATGTCTTGTCATTCAAGCTTTATTATTCCATAGCAGATCTGTACTTGATATGCCTACATTCACATTTGTTTTACTAGGAATGTGCTTTTGAAGAGACAGTCCTGTTTCTCTCCATTTAGCATACTTTCAGCCCCTGGGATGGTCTTGGAGTATGTGAACTGGATTCTTTTTGGATGAAGTTTATCTGGGAGACGATGAACTCCTGGTGCTCAACTGAGAGACACCACCATTTGATGGTCATTTTGTCCATGGCACTAGAATGCAACTAGCCTAAACTAACCTTTCTAGAACATCATCATTCTTGTTGCATTGAGGTGCTTGCAGATCATAGTATCACAGAATGTGCTGAGTTGGAAGAGACTCATTAGGATTAGGAAATCCAACTCCTGTGCTATAGATACAGGGTTAATCATCTTGCTTACATAGCATTTTGGAGGTGACAGACAGACATAATTCAGTCCATTAGTATCAGGAAACCATATTAGCTTGTGCTTGAAGAAGTATGGGACCTTCAATCCATGCAATTCATTTATTTGTGGGGAAAGAGTAATATGACAAAATTAATGTACTCCTGCTTAGTGGTGGTTTGACCTTGGCCGGATTTCAAATACCCACCAAAATCACTCTCTCATTCTCCTCTGCAATTGGATGGAGAGAGCAAAAAAAACAGCTAAGGATTTTTGAGTAGAGATAAGAGCTGGGAGAAGTCACTTACTAATTGGCTAAACAGACTTAACATGAGGTAAAACTTAAATTTATTATTAACAGGATAAGAGTTAAAGAGAGAAAATAAAAGTCTTAAAAACACTTTCACCCCCACCCTTCCTTCTTTCTATGTTCTCCTTCCTCCCTTCTAATACTGTAGGGAGGCAGGAAAGGGGGGGTTGTAGGTTGTAGTCAGTTCTTGTTTCCCATGGGGTACAGTTGAGTCTCTGCACCTCGATGGTCTTCAATGGGCTGCAAGGGGACAACTTGCTTCACCATGGTCTTCACCATGAGTTACAGGAGGACGGCATCTCTGAGTCTTTCCCCTGCTTCTGTGGGGTCCCTAGCAGGGAGACAGTCCTTGATGAACTTCTGCAATGTGAGTCTATCCTTCGGGCAGCAGTTCTTTCCTATCTGCTGTCCTGAGGGTCAATCCTCCATGGGGTGCAGGGGGAGCTCTGCATCCCAATGATCCTCCATGGGCTG
>VZRE01014390.1:0-20253 GCA_013396775.1 Cephalopterus ornatus | reverse complement strand
GCAGCCAGTGGCAAGTTCGCCATAGAGCCCAATCTTAGGGAGGCGGGCATCCTCCATTCTGGAGATGTGCCCTGCCCAACGCAGCTGCGTTCTCATCAACATGGCCTCAATACTCGTAACGGCTGCCTGTTCAAGAACAGGCATTGAAAGTTATTGCTATATTACTGTACGTAATAATGACCAAAAGGTCAACATACCTTCTTTCCATTGCATCCAAATAGTTCTAAAATAAACCCAATAAATCCATATACCTGTATTTATAAATTCAGTGTCGTTTGACTCTAATCTTCTCCAAGAGATCTATTAACAAGAACTTGGTTTACCTTTGCCTTCTGGGGTGGGTCATAACAGTCATTAATAAGTGCCTAGCCTGATGCAAATGTAAGATGGCACTCTTGGATGATTCGCGCCATGTGAAATCCTCAAGCCATTAAAGAATTCAAGAACTCAAACTGCAGGGCTTTGAAATGAGAAAAGGGAAAAATGTCCTGCTACTGGGTGAAAAAAAACATCTTGCCGTAACCTTAGCCTCTTTCCTTCACCTCACTCCTGAAGATCTACCTTATACTACAGATCTCTTACACCCATTCACGCCCTAGGATCAGTGTGATATGAGACACATTGCATTTAGTTTCCTTAACAGTAGGACAATGATCATCTTATGTCATCACCTTATGTCATCTCTGTACCCCTCTCCTGAAGTCACACACTCCGCTAGCGATTTCATGGGAAAAGAGTACTTGCTTGTAAACATCTAGAAAGCCACCAATAAAAATTAATGCCAAGGTTAAGTAAACTGAAATTTCTTCAGTAGAAACTGAAATTAGTAACCTAATCCAACTGCCATTTCTCTCAAGCAAAACTTTAATGAATCCTTTTTTTTAATATAATTTGAAGAAAGGAGTCTCACTATGGGGGAGGGGGAGAGGTTTGCTTTGGGGCTTTGGGGGGTTTTTACAGCTTTCTCATTTCTGCTGAGTGAGAAAGGACAGAAGTGCTGTACACAGGGACTGGAATCCCTTTGAAGTATTGACTATATGTTAATATAAAGACTATCTTGGACAGTACCAGGACAAAAGACACTCCTAACACTATCATCCCTTAGGCTTCTCTGCTTCAGTCTTGTCATTTGACACAAATTAAAGCAGCATAAACAAGTTATTAGCATGGAGGGATGATTTCCCACAACTATTTTGAGCTTCATTGTACCTTACAGAGTATCTTTTCTTTCATTTTTAAAAATGACAGTACTACAAGAGATGCACATACGGTGTGATAAACTGGTCCTAGTTTTGCTTAGTAGCACTAAAAAGATATTTGATTTGACGTATCTTGTATCTGTTGATAACAGAACAATACCTTAGGTGGAAATGATTTGAGCTGGTAAGGTAAACTGGAACATCTTCCCAATAGGGTTTCTCTCTCCAACCTCTTCTGAAACCAAAGTGATGAAGGGAAGGAATATATTTCCCTGATTGATAGAAGCAACTGGTCAATGGTAATGGACTTAGCTGGTGTTGGTGTGCAACAGGTTCATGAAAACTAGTGGTGACTGTTTCTCTTTTTGTCTATCACTAGAGCCTCTCAGCTACATCTCCATACTATGATGGTTAGAGATCTTCAAGCATGAAGTCTTCAGCACTTTGGCAATGCCAGTCAGCAGAAGTTCTGTCTTTTCCTGTTTACAGATTAACCACCATGCTCTGTAGAGAGCACATGACAACTTTGAGAAAGTGTATAAATTATAAGAGAACAAAATATGAACCAAGATGAGCTAGTAAGCTGTCATGGTTTAGGAGTGCTCCTAGTGAGATTCTCCAAATCATGCTCTGCTCACTTTCTTGCCCATCCCCCCTGCCCCGTGGCAGCTGGAGAGGAGAATTGGAGACACAAAATGTAAAGATCACAGGCTGAGATAAGAACAATTTACTGGAAACAGCAATGAGAGAAGAAAATTAACAGTAACAGTAACAGCAACAATATTAATACCAAAAGTTTACAAGACAGAGTGATTCACATGCAAAATTCTCAGGGGCAATAATGTGAAGTGATATAGAACAACCTCTGGGTCCTAGCCATAATCCCTCCTGGCCCCTACTACAAAAATTAGCCCTGTCCCAGGCAGAACCAGAAGGATATAAGCTCATTTATGGCTTTAGCCATTTTGAAAATATTGTAGTCTCAGACTTTGCGTGTTGGGTATAAAGTGCTGCTGCTGACTGAAATTCTTATTTTAACTTTAATAGCTGTGGCACTTCATGTAGCTCAAAATTCCTGCATGGTTCTGCTGCATGTGCCAATTCTTTCACATTTTGTCTCTTTCTTATGCATGCCACTATCTAAGATACTTACTTTCTAAACCTAAGTGAGAATGTGACCTTTTCTTGATTATTCCTGGTGACATGCTTTAATTTCTCTTGGCTTTCTGTCTCAATCCTCATAACACTTCTTTTAATTATGTGTGTACATCACATACAACCAAGAAATGCTTCTTGCTATTCTGCACAGATATTTCTTTCTGAGATATCTCCACTGCCTTTCCCATTTTCACACTTTTAATTCTATTGAATCTCCTCACTGCTACCTTTCACATTTTGCCTTTGCCATTTCTATTTATAAAGTTAATAAAATACCAAGGAATCATTTTGACCTTTCCAGGTAATCAATATTAAGGACAGTCAGCCATCAGCAAATATTGTTTCAGACAATAATTATACAGAAGAGTGTCAGTTTCTCATTCATCACCTTAAGCAGATGTCTGGGGGAGGGAATAGGAATGTCTTAAGTACGAGAGATTTTGCTTCAGAAACAACATTTTTGACACATACCCATTAGATTGGCTTGGTTGTGGATAGTTTCTGCTTTAAAGCAGAGTGTTGGCACTATTTGCAGAAAGTGGTCCATTCTGTCAACTCTTTCTCGGCATAATTGCTCCATGGATGACAAATGACTGTTCAAACTACTAGCACAATGGTCTTTTTCCAATGGAGGTGCTTCACAGAAATTAAAAGTGAAAAAATGTTATTAGATTTCCAGCTTACTATCAAAAGAGCAAGGAGACTTTGGGCGAAGAAGAAATGCCTGATGTTTGATCTGAAGACTGAAGTATTTGGGAAGCATACTCGTGTAGCAGGAATTATACTGTAGCCATGGATTCAAAATAGAAGGGTCATATTACACCAAGGGACACTCTTTAAGGTTAAAATAAACCATTGATTCTTCCCATGGGCTTCTTTTATTGCCAATAAATGCAGATGATGGAGAGAGAATAATATTCAGCCAGCTGGTGTCCTCAGATGCTCCCTAGAGTGGAACAGAAAGTTAAGCAATTCTTGGCAAATAAATGGCAAACAACAATTACTACTCAGAGAACGTAATACTTCACCACAATCATAAATACTCCATACTTTGGGGGTTAGGCTGCGGGAGGGAAGACTTTAAGTTGTGTGAAATGCAAAAATAAAAGGCCATTAAAAAAACTGGTATTATCAGATTTTAGTAGTGCCTAGTCCCTTTAAATCTTAAATTACTTTGTTTCTACTTCTCTTTACCTTTTTATAAGTCTCTTTCATTTTTACTAGGTTTTTCTGACTTCAAAACTGACTCCTCATATCTAGCTTTATTTTCTAAACTTAGAGTTCTGGGTTTTTTTCTTGACGAAAGAGAGGATACCTGGGCTCGATTACTTCAGAAATCCAGGTCTCTGGTCATAATAATTGATAATGATAGAAACATTTCTGTTGTAAATGCAAGTCAGGTCTGCAAGCTGCTCTTGTACACAGAGCTTCTTTGCCAGGAATGGTAACTCCTCTATAACACAGAAGATACTGAAGGAACAAGGCAAGAGCTTTAAATATCTTCAAAAGAGTACCTGTACATCTGAGCTTTTCACACAGCAGAGATCCCTTTCTAGCTAGGGCAGAGAAACAGGTACTTGCAGGCATGAGACATCTGATATATTTTAGAATTTTTGTCTGTATATCTGTAACACAAGCCTGGTCTACAGGCAGCGGCAGCAAGTCTGTATACAGATGTCTACAACACATATACCTAGAATTAGTCTTAATGGGCTTTACCAGATATACCAATGAAAGGAAATAAAATGCCATCTAATGTCTTATACCTTATGTACAGAGTTTAAATCAAATTTAACATGAGAATTGGATAAGCATCGTCATGCTTTTTAATGCGATCATTAAAAAGAGACAAATCACAAAGATGTGCTTCCCTTAATGCATGTCAGTGTGATTGCAGAACAATGAAGTTTGCTTTTTGTTAGACAGTTGCAATAAATAGATGCCAAAATACATACAGAGACTAGATGGAAGAATCATATTTCTGCAGCAGCACCTAACCTATAAAATATAAATTACAGTTGGGATTTGCACAGTTGATCTTAATGGGCAAAGTAAACCTGACTTATTCTGCATTCAGGGAGTTTAATACACGACAAACAACATCTATGCAGAATAAATGCAATAAATCCGTTGTATCTGTCATTTATTACCTCTTGTGCATGTCCTCCACAAATGTTCTCTAATCCAACAAGTGGCCTTTCCTGCAAATGAAGGTCATCTGCATATGTTTGGATTTGATGGGTCAGACTTCCTACTTTTAGATTCATGTTGTATGCCCACAGGCTAGTCAGAGCAGATTCAAAATCCAAATAAGCTGTCAAAAACAAGCTTTTCTGTTCAAGGCTAAAATTCTATGCCATTAAGGGGGTAAAAACTAAGTAAAAATAAATTAATCCAAACAAGTTCTTTAAAAAATACTGGGAAAACAACAAGATAATTCACATTTGAATCAAATACATATATCTGCATTAAGAAGACATTCAACAAAAACTAATCCAAAGTGATGATCACTGTTTGTACAGCACAATAATTTCTGATGTAGGCAGGCTTTTTCCCCACTCTTCAAAAATTCAACACAATTTGACTTCACCTAAAACGCAAAATGCAAGGAAATACACATTAGTGTGAAAATATCAGGAGGAGAGGATGAAAAGAGGTTTATGTTCAGTATTTTTCAGTTCATTTTTTTTAATGACATTTCTTTAAACTGTTTTGTTCACAGAAAGTTTGTGCGGTTCCATAATAACACTTGGACACATATCTGCATGACAGACAGAGGGATAGTTGTGATCAGATTAATTCTGGATTTTGAAATAATCAGGAAATTTGTGCCTTTTTTTTTCAATGGAGTCAAACAACATCTCCGAGTAATGTTGAGATAATAATCTACAATCATTGTCTTATGCTGCTGTCCATGGTATGAGCTTTCAATTCTTAACAGAGAAATACTCTCACTGAAGAACAGACTACTGCAGTAGTCTCTAGTTTCATATTATTTATTTTTTTCTGTCTATTTTACAAGTTTTATCTCCTTGTCCATCCTACAGGTATGAACACCTTTCATATGAAATTGGCAGTAAAAGCAAAGTCCGAGAGAACTCTGGCCCTTCTTTTATGGAGGCAGAATTTCATTTGAAAGTAGTTCCTTCTCAGCTTCACAATGTGGTCTCCAATTTCACCCAGATAAAGTACTAAGGGCTGGCCTTTTAACAGAGCAAGTAAAGTTTTTATACAAGTCTGCTGGACACTCCCATCTTTTTTGTGTGAATCTAGTTAGCTATCAGAAATCTTGGACTGCTTTCTTGCTTCCACATGAACTTCCTCAGGTGAGGATAAAAGTTATTGTAGCATTGTTTTTCATAATGTGTTTGTTTTGTATAATGTCATATTTTGATCCAGAGGCACATTCCTGCTACAATATCTGAATTTAATGTGTTAGCTATGTCACAGGTTTCCCTCTGAAGGAGACAATTTTTGAATCTGAGAAGGCTCCACCCTATCCCAACCCCTACCTGGTTTTAGAGCCAAAGCATCACACAAGACTGCCAAAATGTCCAAGTTTGAGCTCTTTTTAATTGGTCTCACATTCTCCCAGCCATGTGACTCAGAATATGTTGGCTCCTGTGATAAGACTTAAGCAAGATGAGAAGTTGTCTCTGAGAGCCATACTCCCAGGCAATCAAGCCAACAACAAGTCTGTTCCTGGATAAACACAGATTTTCCAGTGTGTTTGCCACAATGCACAGAAACACCCACATTTTCTCTCAAAGCAGAGGCTGTATAGATGTCTCTCTGGTGAGGTAAAACTTCTGCTTCTCAGCAAGGTGGAAAGCTGCACTGATCTGGCAATACAGATGATGGGACCCAAGGTAGCATCTCTGCACTGTGCTGAGTGCACACGCCAGTTTCTCAGAGCCAGCTTGGGCATCTAGAACACAGCACTGCAATATAAGATGTGAATGATAGAGTCTATCTGGGCTCACAGGGATCCCTTTTTCACTGCTCTGCCTTATCACTTACTGCAAAACAAACTGCCATAAACACTCTCACTCCTCTGCGCAGCCCTATCCACAGATTACAAGATCTTTTTTATTTTGTTTCATTTCAAACTCTGGAGGAGTATTTACTTTTGTTAAAAAATTTAGGACTGGCATTTTTTCTGTTTTGTTCAAAATTGCTTCTTGGTTTACAATTTTTTATTTATTTTTCAACATAGCATGCTCCAATGAATTAAAATAATTCAGTTTTCATAGAGTATTACGGATGCTTAAGCCTGCTAAAATATATTTCAATCACATTATTTCCTGTATTCTTTATCTAAATATCCACTACCCTAAGTATAATTTTATCCAAATTTGAGAGATTGAGAAGAATAGATAGAAAAAAGCTTAGAAGTAACTAGGATCCAGGATTTTGTTTATAAGATGTTTATAAGACTAAGTCACTCTCACTCTACCTCTAAGATGTCACCTGAGATGACACATGGCTTGTAGCAGAATCAGAAAGTCTATAAAATCAGGGCTATATTTATCAGGTCACTCCACATCCTGGATGATAGCCTGAATGGCCCCGAACAAGAGAAAGTCAATACTGTAAGACTCCTACAGGCTATTTCTGCAGTACAAGAAAATTCACCCAGAGTGAATTTCCACATAAGCTCCATATAAGCATGTAAAATTTATGCAACATAGATAGAAGTATTTACAGACACCTACAGAGAAGTGTCTAATCACACACTGGATGGCTGGAAGTGAAAGTTCAAAGGATTTAAGAGTCATAAAAAAAAGCATATAAGCAGCAGAAAGGTATGGCTCATGGAGTCACTTCTGTGCACTGTGTTTTTCCAAGGTATTTCAATTATTCAGTGCTCCACAAACAGACTTTGCTTTGTTAAACCAATCTGAATCTTTTCATTTTTATATAGGCTAAAAGGAACAAAGTCGACTGGTTGGTAATTTGGTTTTTAAGGAGGATGTATGAGGAAAATGGCCCAGAAAACTACAACTAATAACTTACCATCTCTGCCGATATAAAAATTGATATGTTGAAATCTCAGTTACCAGACAGAAACAGAGCATCAGGGGGGAGACAGCTGCTAAAATGGGCTGGAAATATCTGTATGTCGAATGAAATGCACTGGATTTAAGACCTAGGAAGTAATATTCCACCAGTCTTGTGAAATGTCTTGCTATTTTCATTTTGCAGGCAGTCATGGCCTCTTCAAGACTTTCAAATAGTTAGTCTCTAACAGTCTCCCTTGCTAGTCAGAAGCAAAAGGAAAGCACCATTTAGATATCTGTTTTGGAAAGACAGAGAATAAAACAACTACTGTTTATATAGATTAAATAAAGCTATGACCAGCCTTCAAAAGTCAAACTATATGACTTTACAAATCCTGCCACCAGCAAGTGTGCAACAGCTTGGATTCATAACTATGAACCTGAACCTTTCTTGTAGCTCAAGTGACCAAGGACATCCCTCAAAGAAGTATTTAATAATTGAATATAAAAGGGTACAATTTGGTGTGTTAGATGAAACTATCAAGGCCTTCAGACTTCATACCAATTCAATTCCAAAAATAACAGTGACAGAATTTATGTTCATAGAGGAGTCTGATATTCCTGCCTGGGAAGCCAAACATTGCGTTCTGAGGCAGAATGGATGGGAACTGTCAGCGTTCATATGCACATGCACACGTGTAAACACACACACACATTTTCACCAACCTCCCTACTCTTGAGATGAGAATCTACTCCAACCCGTGGCAAATGTAATTCTGCCACAGAAATGGTAGCTGACATCCAGCAACTTTTTTTTATCTCTTTGTTCAGGGCCATTATGCTTTTCCTCCAGGATGGGAGAGCTCACTGGGTGAAAGGACAATAAACCTTGCACACTCCAGTCTGTTGGGAGAGACTAGAAGCATCAAGGATTACTACACTGCTCTGAGAATAAGTAAGATCACGTGAAGTACCACATGAATTTAGGTGTCTTCCTCAGTCTTGGTGACATTCCTGCTTTAGAAAGCAGTGGCCCGGCAGGAAGCTAACAAAGGTTGTGATGGATTGGAGACAAAATTTTCTTCTGCATATGTTGGAGTCTTGATGGAATTGAAAGAAACAGAAAAATGGGGTGTTGTGGTTTAACCCCATCAGGCAACTAAGCACCACACAGCCATTCACTCACGCCTTCCTCCTGCCACGGTAGGATGGGGAGGAGAATTGGAGATAAAAAAAATATAAAACCCATGGGTTGAGATAAGAACAGTTTAATAACTGAAATATAATTATAATAACTATATATAATAACATATTGTTATTGTAATTATAATTATAATTATATGACATATTAATATACAATTATAATAACAATAAAAATAATAATTGAATAATAATGAAAAGGAGAAAGAGAGAGGAATAAAACTCAAGAGAAACAACTAATGCACAATGCAATTGCTCACCACCTGCTGATTGATGCTCAGCCCATCCCCAGTCTCAATTGGCCCTTCCCAGCCAACTCCTCTCAATTGATATACTGAGCATGGTGTTCTATGGTATTGAGCATCCTTTTGGATAGTTCAAGTTACCTGTCCTGGTCATACTGCCTGCTGGCACCCTGTGCACCTCCTCACTGGCAGAGTTCTGAAAAGTCTTTAATTAAGAGGAAACACTGCTCAGCAACAACTGAAACATCACCGTGTTATCAACATTATTCTTATACTGAATTCAAAACACATCACTGTACCTTCTACTAAGAAGAAAATGAACTCTCTCCCAGATGGAATCAGGACATGGGAGGAAAGGCATAGGGGTGACTGTGACTATGCCAAAACTTCTGTACTGTACTTTGTGGGGGTTTTATGAAATTATTTGGTAAGCTGCCAGTGTTACCATATATTACTCTCATCTGTACTTTGCTTTGCACAAATACTTCCTCCTCTCCCTCCCTTCTTTCTCCAGCCTGACTGTCTGGTGCAGTGCAGCTCATATGTTCTGTTACAGCTATGATTTGCCTGCTCTAAGCGACTACCCTGGTGTGCAGGTTTTTGTCTGCTCAGCTAGGGACTCATACGCTAAACCTTCCTTTCTAATGGCACAGATGAGAAAAGAAAAACTCATTTCTTGGTATGTTTCCTGAATACCTGAGGCTTTGCACTATCACCACCCTCAAGATATGAAAAAGCAGTCAATCATATGCTGAATATCAAAATTTTTTAAAATAGTTTTATGCTTTTAGCTAAGCTTCTCAAGGAAGTGAAATTACCGTGTGCCTGCCCTTTTCTCTGTAAGCCTCCCAGTATCTTTCCCCTTTGCTACTGAAGTTGTCAGCCAATTTCAACAGATCTACCACAGGAGCACAGTCTCAAAGGAAATACTGTCATGAGCACAGTTTAATAGAAGAGAGCAGCACAAATCGGTGCCTCATTTAACATAAATTTTGCCACCCGAATTCAATAATTATCTATTTTCTTTGCCCTGTTGGCAGCTCAGCAAATACACACTGACCAGTACATGTATGCAGCTGAGCAGCGCAAGCACAACCTGGAAGCATCCTGGAAGCACCCACATCCTGAAGGCCTCTCCCAGATGGTGACCAAAGAGCAGAGGAGACTGCAGAGAAGGCAAGGGACACCACAGAGGAACTGGTTGAATTGCAAGAAGGCAGAGGCATTCACATTTGTGGGAAGGGGAGCAGGGACAAGGAATCTACAGTACATAAATAGAGGATAAAGGACATTCATCCATAGGAAATGTTTTATCTTAATGCCGTCATTCACAACAATGATGTTTTGGACCAGCTCTGTAACTTCTGTCCTCTGATAATCTTAATTCAGCCTTTGTATTTTGATGGACTCTTAGTATTAACTGCTGCTTCCAATTGTGTGTAACCTCTGTCCAGCTTTTATTTCAACTTCTTTAGCCCAAATTCCGCATTAATTTTGTTTACCCAAAATCTATCTCACCCCGACCCATTTTTATTTCTTCTTTGCTCACCAGTCCTTGTTGTCTGTTTGGAAACCGGAATATTTAAGCAGTTTCTGAATTTGATAAAACACCATACCTCATTGTCGTCTTTTCTAGAACAAATTTTATTTAAACCACAGCTGCTTTTTGTGTTATTTAAATTAATTTTAAGGTCATAACACTTTTTATCCTCTCTAAATGAGAATGGAACAAAAAACTTAATTATCTTAATTCCAGACAATTCTATGATCCTTGTAAATAAAAAGGGTGGGGTTTATAATTTGTCAAGAAACAAATGTTAACTCTTTCAGTGCCATTTTTCCAATCTGTAAAACCTTGGGAAATGTTATAATTAAGAGTATGATAAGTAACAACTGCTCTTAATTATAAACATTTTGCAGGAATGAAAAGAAAAATATATCATTTTATATATAAATTCTTACACTCTTCTGGAGAAATTTTCTAACAAGGACAATGTTTCTGAGGGTAACCTACTGTGTTTGGGACTGTACTCTAAATAAACTAGAAAAAAAAAATCATCCCATCAAGATAGCAGAAAGCCCTGTTTTGCTCCATCCTATATTGCTAACATCTTCTATACAAGGAAAAGAGATATTGGTGAATCCCATCTGGCAAGTAGAAATAATCATAACTAAGCTTTATCTAAATGAAGACAGTTTCATAACTCGCTTAAAGTTAAATCATCTAAAGAGCAGTCCTGAAACTGTCAGAAATATTAACAAATTTTAATTCATACTAGATTTTTTTCTACTAGGGAAGGTTAGATTTTTGTCTCCTTTCTAGGAATTCACTGTCAAAACAGTTTGGCATAGAAAAGGATGAACTATTAGTTGCTTGGATTACAGCAGAATTTCAGTATCTCATTAACTGCATTAAGGGGCAGAGTGGAAGATTACTTTGACAGCACTTATTGAAGCTCCATCTCGTCAGTAATGCTGAAGTCCCTCTCTGTTTTTCACACTATAGAAATAACAGAGGTCAGGTACTTGCTTCATTTTGAAGCTCTGTTGGCATTTGTGTGGCAAGGAGATGTGAAGTTTAAGGCTATTGGATTTGTAAAAATACCTACCTGCTGAACCGTCTGTACCTTCAGTATAAGAGGCGAAGATGGAAAATGGTAAAATTAAACACACAGACATGCAGTGGTCAGTAGACAACAGAGTCCATCTCATGGATGGTACCTCTCAAGTCACCACTTGGGATCCCTGGCAAGCATCTTGAAGGGCAGCTGTGGGAACATTCAACACAAATTAGTAGCTGATAAAGAGAAGGGAAGCAAGATTACTGTGAAAATAATCTCATGGGGTACTTGGGACTATAAAATATCTTATGTGGTGTTTTAAGGGGATATGAAAATCTGTGAAACCTTTTATGGGATGTTTGTGGAAAGGAAAACTGAGGGATCAAGATATTTGAAGGAAGAACAAGCTGGGGGGAAAAACTAAAGGGGGAGAAGACATGGCCGGTCACATATTGTCTGTCCAAGCCCTGCCATCTGTACTATATTCCTATTAAATCTTCTTCCTATTTTCTGTGTGACCCCACCCTCTCTTCTCTGTGTGTTCATTGTTGGACATGGGCACAAGGAGCCAATGCTTCTGTGGGACAGAAACAATAGATCACCAAGGTCTGAGAGGGCGCAAGAGTCAATGACCTTTAAAATTAAATACCATTTCTATTTTAAAATCACCTTCAAGTCATCAGTGTTCTCATTAACATTTGAAGAATGTCAATATTAGAAACTGAGGAGTACCTTACTGTAATTAATTTATTTTCATATTGCTATTACCAAGCTTTTTAGGAAGAAAATATAGATAAACTGCTTCTATGAGTGAGTTTAAAAGCTCATAAGCTTCAAATCCACACTATTCTCCTTGGTATACTTCATATAAAAGTCATTCATATTCTAAAAATATTCTTCTTGATCACAAAAGGTTTTTAAAGAGATGTTTCCTTTTGAAGTAAAGTTTACATTGCTGCCAAACCGATATCTGATGTTTTAATTAGGAGAAATGCATCCATATTTACAATTTCCCATTAAAAATATTACATTTCAAACCAAAGAACAAACTAATCTAACATTTATAGCTTTAAAAATGTTCTCAATGAGTTCTTTGCCTCAGTCTTCAATGCAAATCAAGCTTCCCACTTCTCTCAAGCCTTCGATCCCGAGTGGGTGTGGGAGGAGTGAAATCCCTTCCACTATAAGTGAAGAGCAGGTTCAGGATCACTTGATGAAGCTAAATAACATCAAGTCTATGGGACGGGATGACAAGCATCTCAGGGTCCTAAAGGAACTCGGTGATGTTGCTGCGAACTCACTTTCCATTGTATTTGAAAAGTCATGGCAGTCAGGCAAAGTCCCCAGAGACTGCTGCCTGTGAAACTGTGACTTCTAAGTGCACAGCAGGTGTAGGTGCTGCAGAGAAGAAAACAAAAATCATCACACCCTAAATAATCTAACATGGAGTGGAAAGATCTCACTAACATCACAAAGTAGTTGAGTTCCAAGTTCAAGTCCATCACCTACAGCTTTTGGAAGGAGGAATAGCACATATAAACCTTTACATTGAAATTCGCAGAGACAATGATCTTCTACTGTACCAGCTCACTCAGGCTGCTGCAGTTCTAGCAGATATGGAGTCCCATGCCACTGAGATATCCCAATTTTAGATGGCATGCCAATGTCATAGAAATGCCACCACTAATGGGAAAGAAAAAGATAAAACATCAATAACCATCATCTCTCTTGGTGTTCCAAACATTCAAAACCATATGCCTGTGAGGCTAAAGGGAATTCCATAGTATATATTTCAGTCCTAAAAATTAGTTCATACATGATTTTGAATGTGAAAGCTGAAAGAATAGAAGCAAAGAATAGAGTCAATGACATAATGCAGCATTTTATGCCTGAAAGCTGTACGAAGTTCAAGACTTCACCTTGTTTCAGAATTCAGCAAAATACTTCTTAAAAAGCAGCTGCTGACTTACCGCTCTTTTCTTGGAAACAAAAATTTGCCATTCTTGCTGCTTTGTTAGTTCTTCCTGGATCTCTTGATGGCTTTTTGTGTGGAGAAATTTGAGCATTTTAATGAGCATTGTCAGAAAATCTCCCGTACAAATCTAGCCTTTCATTACTCAACTTCTCTTTGTGTGCATTGAGAATCTGTTCTGATCTTAACCTAACTAAAAAAAAAGAAAAACAACCCTCACCTGGACTACTGTTGATACTGCATCACCAATGCCATTAGAAAGAGTGACTTTTTCGCATATGGAAGGAAAGAGCTGTTAGCTGGGCTTCATCTGTACAACACTTGTTCTTGTTGATGATGAAGGTGATGGTGATAAGCTGAGAAATAATATTTGCTTTCAAATCTCTGGTTCAGTATTGATTCTCTTACTCACAAAACTCATCTTCCTCCTTCTGCACTGCTGGCTACCAAGATGCCTTGTGTACATTCCTGAGTGAATAAATATCAAGGTGACTGAGAGAAAGAATTTATTCCTTAGCTCCAGTTGTTTAGAGCACATCTTTTTCAAGTCACAGCAAGTTCAACATTGTCACACCTTTCACAAGCTCATTGTGAGGATGTTAGCCCTGACCTCGCAGTCACAAAGGAAAGCTACTTAGATACCCACATTCATATACAGATAGCAGTTATCTAGAGAAGCGAGCTCTAAAACCAATAAAAAGTACAATAGCCTTCAAACAAGCACATTTTTTTGTCTCTCCTTCACTGTGGTGAAGCCACAGAGTCTTTGCAGTTATGTCAGGCTACAGAACGTGGCCAGCAAAAGTTAGACCAAGCACAAAGCCACAGAAGTTTTGCAGAGACTTTGTCCTAAACAGGAACCTCTGACTATGTTCAACTGCTTAAATTATTATGCATCTAGAGGTAAACTGGCTTAGAGCTCAGCCAATTTAGCACTTCAGCGCTTCAAATTTTATATGCATAAAAAGGTTTAAAGGCTGTAGGAGAGCTGTAAGTCACTTTGCCTCTACAACCATGAAACCTTAAGAAGCTCGGAAGGGCAAAGCACTATCACTATTTGCTAGCTTAAGCCTCCTAGCACAGAACACCCAGGAAAAAGCTTCTCTGGGCTTGAGGCAGCCAGCATGTCCCTGATACCAGTGAAGTCTTCAAATACCGAAGCAGAGCTGGTCGAAACAGTCACCCCATTAAATGCTGGTGTGCCTTTAACCACTTCATCATTACTACGAGCGCCAAATTCTGCCCTGTAAGCCCCATGAAAATGCCCCCCTCCAACACATTTCCTAAAGGGCAACAAAATGCAATACCTCTGGAAGCTGGCTGGCAAATGCAGGTTTCCATCTCCATCTCATCATGTTTTCCATGAAAATTAATACAAAATTCACTTGGGCTGTCACATGAATTTTCTAAACCGTATTCGCAGAGATTGGTAGTGATAGAAATGCTTTTGTATGCATTTCATATGCATTCTATGCATAAAAATCTCATTTTTATATTCAGAATTAAGTTTACCATCTTTGCAAATTTCATTTCATCAAAAGTGTTTGATGTCAGCATGGCATAACATGCTTATACAAGAGTATAAGTGGAAGAAGATTATAAGCAAGCCACCACACAGAGCATATCCACCCCTACACACAGACACTTAGATAAAGTTGTTATCCAAAAAGACCAAGCTTTTAGCAGGGACAAACAAGAACTGGCACTCAGGCTAGCTTGTCTAAGCATCTACTGGTACAGTCCCTGCTCCCCACACTGCCTCCAGGCCCGTCTACAAACCTTTCCTGCAGAGGGAATACAATCCTTTGATGTAAATTATCTTAATCATACATAAAAGCACTTTTGAACGCTGAGGCCACTTCATTGTACCGTTACTTTGATGTGTTTTGACTCATAGGTGACACTATAGCCATAACTATTAGGCCTTATTCTGCATAAGACTATGCAAGTGGATTAATTCAGTGCTCAGATATGCAGTTTCTTTGTCTAGCAAGCCCTGAGACAACATAAACAGTCACTAATAAAGAGCTATACCAAGGATGAGGAGTCTTTTTCTTGCTGAAATTTGAACAGAACATTGGAGTGCATCTGTCAAAATGAATGCATGAATATTACCCAATAAACCTGTAGCAAAATTGTGGCTAGATATGGCCTATGTGAACTAAAAATGTGGCCTGCAGATGCATCACAGGTTGTCATTTCCCCATGAACTGAACCATAAACAAGGGCAGAGAGGGGGAGTAGAGTCAGGGCCCAATACAGCTTCTTTTACATGAAGGTAACATTTCACAAGAGTTTTAAAAATATCACCAATATATTCGTAAATATTCAGCATTCCCATTGCTATGTAATTTTTTCAGATCTTTACTCAACTTTTGTGCTTAACTTGAAGACTTAAGACTACTTTTTTACAGTTTTAATGTAAGCATATCTGTTCTTTGTCAGCTAGAGCAGATTCTTCTCAAGCATTTCATCTTCTGTTTCATTATCAAGCTGAAAAACATCTCTGTGAAATCAGGAGATTCAGCGTAAAGTTTTACAGAAGTTTTGCAGGCAGGTAAGCACACGGAGTCTTAAATTGAGAGTTATTTTTACCACCTGTCAGCTGCTCATAGTAGATCTTGAACTGTATGGATTTGCACATGTAAAAGTGAGCAGTAAGTAGGATTCATCTTGACTGCTTCATACATTCCCAGTTTTTAACATCAGGGAGGACAAATACATAGTGAGCAACAGTATATATTTTAGGGTAGTTATTTCCATATGAACCACTACTCCAATTCCATATTAAACATTTAAAAAACAGGCATGAAAAAAACATGCTTTTTCTTTTTTTAAAACACACTAACACAATGCAGCATTCCTATCTTGAATGAAAGGCAAAATCAGTAAAAAAAGGTGCTACTTGCATTCTATGAATATTTAAGAAACTTCTTCCAGTTCAGTTTCACAAAAAAACTAACACAAAGTAAGTTCTAGACAGCCTGTAATACCCGGGATTAAAAAAAAAAAATAATAAATTACATGTAATCATGCTTGTAAGCAATAGATCAGAGGATAAGGCAGCATTTTTTCTGGTCTTATTGAGTAAGCATGGTGGCAGATCCTGATGATCGCAAGTGACACAGCTGTGGTACCTCAGCAGCAAGTGAACCCTCAAGCTGGCAGTGTTTGTCAACTCTCCCTTCCCTCCTCGCAAAAACAACATTAAAAACTCTAAGAATTATTTAACAGCAGCTTATTTGCTATTAGGCAGCTAAGTAGTAGTAAATTACATTATTTAGAAATCTCAGGAGGTTCTAAAAAAAAAAAATTCAGGTCCTCAGGAGGAAGAAGCTAGCAGAGTGCCCTGCAAATGAGGCAGCAGTATCACCTCCAGGACCGAGCATGGATACAGCTGAGCAGCTCAAGGAGGGTGAACAGAGACACAGAAGCATCTCAGGCTGAGAATAATGTATATTTATCCCTCTTTGAGTTCTGCTGTGCACAGTGCCTTGAAGACACTCTTCTCAAGCACATCGTAAGGGATGAAGAAAAATACAGTACTGCAGCCTGTCTTGAAGATTGATTCACAGCTCTGTACACATAGTTGTGTACATCTGGTGCATTGTGAGTGGGCTTTCCTTTTCCTTCTGGCATGCTGCAGTATTAGAGACACGCCGATGGAAAAATCTAAGTATTACCTGTATTAACCTTTGTTCCCTGAGGAAACTGAAACTATTACAGAGCTAAAACACATTCATTGTCTCCAAAAATCTCAGAAGCTTCTGTAGCATTCCAAAGATATTTATAAGTGCACATACCATCCAAAGTCTGAACTGTTAAACTGAAGATAAGAATAACATGTCTCCAAAGACCTTTTTAACAAGGTAAAAGACTCTTTCAGTGTTTTATCAACATTATCTGCTCAAAGCTGCTCAACCCTCCGTTTCTCTGTACTAAAACAAATTGTGTACAATTGAAGTGAAGTATCTGGCAAAGAAGCTGTTTTAGAGCAAAACACTGGTCTCCAAACTGCCTACAGCCACTGTAGAGTATGACCCAAACCCACAATGAAGTAGTCCACCATAGAAAGAAAACAAGGAAATGGCTTCCTTCAGGTGATGCACAGGGAAGACATGCCAGGTATCTGATATCTGCTTGAAGCCTCCAGAGAAACTGTGCATATCGTCATGTAACATTAGCACATGCTACCTTGGTGTCAAGCCCTTTGTTTGCAAGAGCTGCTATCTCAGAGCAGATTGCCAGTGACAGTGATCATTTTTGCTTATTTTAGCAGAGTAACTGCAATTACTGGCATCAGCAGGTACCAGACTATTTCCAGCAAAGGTGTTTGGCTTCTGAGCTCTAATTTAGTTCATGTCATTGAGACTAGGAAATACATTTTTGTTTCCTGCAGCTTCTGGTGTGTATCAGATTCTAGCATCAGCCAGGTATTTCAGGGATTTTTGGAGCTTTGTAGAACTGCACGTTTAATCACAGCCTTTTCCAATGACATTGGTGAATGATTTGTCCAAACATTAAAAAGAGGATTATAGCTTATTGAATCAGAAGAGGACACTCAGCAAAAGAAACTGGCCAGCTACTTACACACTGAAATGCTCCAAACAGCAGTACTGGCCAAGTACCATCTGGTTTAGGTTTTTGCATGACACATTAATTTTTGACTGGACTTCCAAACATCAGACCTTTAAGAGTTCTTTTATAAACCACATGTGAAACAAGCTGTTAGCGGACAGCAGGCTGTCCTGGGTGAGGGCGGGCAGCAGCAAACTTTCACTGTCACCACAGTCTGCTCCCTCTTCTAGGACAATTGACTTAAGTGTTGACACAGACACATTTAAAGATCATCAAGGCTAAAAAGGGCATATAGCTTAGCCACAGCTTATTTTAGTCAACCAGTTACAGATCATCTCTTATTACGATCTACTACTCCTTTTCTTCCCTCTAGTTATTCCTTAAATGTTTTGTTACCAATACTAATGTCTGAGTTACTAATCTCGTCACCTTTATAAACACTATTCTTCATGTGAAAGTTAGACAAGAAGGAACCATCTACTCACCTAAGGAGGCTCCAGCCTTTACTGTTCAGAGGGTCAAGAACTACCATCTGAATGAAGGTATTTTAGTCTAAAATAATGGCCTCAGTCACACCAACATCCTGCATATGCTTAACTTGATGAACTTTGAGAAATCAGATTGTACTGCATAATGTTAAGCACTTAACTAACATTTTTCAGATCGCTTATACATATAAATTCACTATATCAGACTGCATTAAGTAGCTCTGCTGAGGACTCTAATCCAAGAAATAGTGCAAACACTAGAAGAAAAGAAACAAGGATTTTGTTGCAACTAAGCACATTTTCAAGTAATATAGATAGAAACTCACCATGGGAGAAGTGCAGCAGCTCAGTCCTTAAGAAGCATAGATGATGGGTCAGACACATGCAGGAACTAGAAAAGAGGTGAGGCAGGAGGCCACAGATGAGATCTAAGCATGGAATAGGAGGTGCAGGGGGTGGGAGGAGGGAGATAGCAAGCACCATATGCATGTGATGGGTGTGGTAATGATATTTAAGCATATATATCTCTTTCTTCCCCAATACATAGTGAAGTTTTCTGATTTAAAAAATAAAGACAAAGGCTGTTATTTTTATACGTATTTTATGGACGAGGAAACAAAGGTACAACAGAGTGCTCAGGAACATTTGAAGTGGCAGCCAGAGAAAATGGACTATCCCTATACCACATGTCTGAAGTTGGTCTCCTGCCAATTAGATTCCAGCTAGGTAGAATTTTGAGGTGCTAAACTAAGGAAAAGGTCTAGGAGGCTAAGCACTAGCACTGTCCTGTAGGACCATATCATGGGGAGGGAAAAGAAACATCCTTGGGAATGCATAAAAGAAATCCAATAGACTGCAACAACGGAAAAACTAGGTCTACAATCCTGGAAAAATAAGCTTAACAAACCTTTTTGATGTTTTCCATTAAAAGATATAATACATGAGACATGACACCTTCTGTGAGGAATAAGATTTGAGGCAAAGCAGTACATAATGCAGACATATTATGTAGTAGCTACTTCATACATTTAATGATTTTGTCAGTCATTTCTAAGAAGATCTCCAGCCCTAAATCCTGCCCAACCTGGAGGAAGTGTTCAATCTGCCTTCTTCCTTTTGTGCTTGCATTTACTTTCCATGACCTATTGAGCCTTGTAAAAAGCATTTTATTAAAATGACATAATTAGTTATTTCACCTTTAAAAGCTGATGGTCAGGAATGGGTTTTATGATTACAATGATTGCAAAATAATGATGGAGCCTCCAGAAGGATAACTCTCTCACACCTGGTCTGTCACACATTGCCATTTCTATCATGGGACTCAGAAACAAAAAGAATCTAGCAACCATCATCAATGTCATCTAGGGAAGGAAATACAGAAGTGTGTCTGAGGTCAATTATGTAAAACTTCTTGGTTTAAATAATCTTATAGAATGTAAAATACCATAAAAGGTATTTGTTCTTCTTCCAGAAGCTCAGATAATGTACTTTGAGAGAGTTAATACTGCTTCCATACTCAGATACTCAGCCCTAATACTGTGTGTCCCCTTTAGCTGGGACTCACACAGTGCAGAAACCAGTGCAGCTCTGCTCCAGCCTTTTATATTAAAACCTTTTATGCTGCAAGTTATGCATGAAAAACTATGAATAGTTTAGTAAACTAATTTCTTTGGTTATTTCTTCATAACTCGTCTTTGTTACTCAGCAGCCAACACTTTTGCATAGGTTAAACCTTATGCTATACTATAATGAATCCTAAATAGTTCATGGGGTTTTTTTTAAATAAAAAATAATGATATATATTCAATCATAGCAAAGGACTGCAATGTTTTATATATATATATATATATAT
>VZRE01014387.1:0-60901 GCA_013396775.1 Cephalopterus ornatus | reverse complement strand
TTCGGCGGGAAAGCCGGATCCAAACCTTTACATAAAGCTTCAAAGCTCTCTTCCTCTGTCTTGTTGAACTCTTGCCCAGTGGAGAAGATACTTATATTCAAGCAGGACAGAAGCTAATTAAAGATTTATTGTGCAACTTCTTTTAGATGGTAATAAAATTCTTTTCAAAGCATTAAGTGTGCAGCAGCATGGTAATAAATAAAAGAGCTTTCAGACTCTCATCTCCAATTTCTTTGTATTTAAGTCCCTATTGATGGTGCCATAACTACCTCTATCTACTTAGATCTTGTTTTGGAGACTGTGTGTACTGCTGGACAACTCTTAATACACAAATGAAGCCAGAGGTTACTACAGCACTCAATAATTCTGACTTTCTTTGTCAGCTGTGCTCATGGCCACAAGAGTATGCAAGAGGATTTTGGATGCTGCCATTTGCAGTCCTTAGTTGGGCTAAAAACCTGATATCTCCACATCCAACAATATTTATGTTGTCCTTGAATTTATTCTTTATGTAATTTTTTTTCTTTTAAAAGGTAAACCTTAGTATCACAAATGACAAGGTAGAGAAAAAAAAATGTTTATAAGGAGCTTGAGATGGTGAATCGAAACAGCATATAGGGCCAATGTAGGACTCAGTACTGACCAAATTTTGAAGGACAAAGTTAATATTGGACAGTAACTGTGGGAAACGGGAACATTTCTGTACTACTTTATAAGGAAAACAGGAATATCTGCAAACTTACTAGGAAGCAAAAGTGGACATTTTCCTACGCTACCATCCTATCACTGTTTCCCGAGAGTGTCTACTTTAGAAGAGATTTCTTCTTAGTTAAATGTAAAATCTAGGTCTAAATACACATCTTGCAAAAGTCAAAAATCACTATTCTATCAGGCATTTTGAGATTTGACTAAACTTAAGCATATTCTCTTCACTCAAATGATAAACTAATTGCTCTGAATTCATGAAGTTCTTGGACACAACCAAATGTATGTGTGATTTAGATCATCCCCTTGCTCTGCTATTAAAGTAATTCAGATACTCATATTTCCAGATTTTGGCGACAGAAAATTATTTGTTAGCAAATTGCCCCTCCAGTTTGTTCACTTTAATTGCTGTGCCTTAAATTTTCATGGTAAAGGTTTGCTCAGTGGTTTAGAAATAAAGGCATTCATCCACGCTTCTATTTAGAAAAGGACTTTTCAGGGGAAAGAAAAGTCAGTATTCAGACAGGAGAATTCATCAGCACAAAACCTCCAAAGTTAGTATTTAATTACAGATTCCCTTCTCAATGACAGTATTCAGAAACTGATAATTTTTCTGTGGCCATAATTAGTTGTAACCTTGCAAAGAAAAGACGCATATACTGATTCTGTCTCCCCACATACTACCTGATTCTATCAGCTGCTGTTAGTCTGTTGGGTCGAAAAAAGCTATAAAATAGAGAGTTCCTCCTAGTTAGCTACTTTCTCGACAGGAAAAGACCTGGTTTTGGATTTAAAAGAAATCTTATTTTTTCTAAAGGTTTATTTGTGTGTTGGGGATAGCAATTCTTCTGATATATGTGTGTCCTTTTTCTAAGCCTACCTCTCTTAAATCACCTGAAGTCTGACAAGTACATCCTTCCTGAGATGCTGTGAAGAACAACAATTCAGCTAAAATCCTGCAGTCCTTCTCACTAAGGAGGGGCACCTCCCCCTTTCTTCACATCTAGTCCTCTGTCCTATGCTCTTAACTCCTCTCAATTTCATCAATCTGCCATGGGCAGACATCTTAAACTGACACAAAGCTGAAGCCTATTTTATTTCATTCATCTTTTTGGAATCGGTATGTTTTCTAAAGTATAATAAAAATGACTATCCAAATGTGAAAGTGATTAGTGGGATCTAGGAGACTTATTGGTAACCTTGCCTTGAGCATAATTATTCATACCTACCAAACTGTTTATTTGAATGCCAGATATCTGCAAGAATTCTACATAGAATATAATGCATCATAGTTTCTTAAAGCATGAGAGATTTTTTGGTCTGTCCCATGTCAAAAAAACAGTACTGCACTTCCTATTTTCCTGTTTTAAACTGCTTTGTTCTCTTCCCTCCCCTCTAATTAGTCCTGATGCCCTGTCCTATTATTAAGGGCTTCTTCCAGCTGTAGACCAGCACAGACCATCTGTCTAATGATGATTTTATACGTGGACCACTTCCAGCGTGGGATTGCTGCCCGTGATGGTCCCTCCCAGAACCCTCTTCTTCCTTTTATGCTCCTGTACTTTATGTATGTTTACATTCACCACACTAATGCCCTCGATGGTCACAAAGTAATAAAAACATTGTACACCAGTGTTTATTAATCTATTGATAAATTATGTCAAATCACTCTACTAAAACCACATGCTTTTCAATCTCAACTATTATGGTAATACACTTCTGTTGCTTACTTGTGTTTCTATTCTCCTTTTCCCCCATGAGCTGCTGAGCCATTCAAGGAAATTCACTGTAATAAAAAAAAATCCACGAGAAAACTGCCTGCTAGCAGGGCTACATTAGTATTTATTCAATGATTTTCTTTACTTCAGAGAACAGTGAGCCAGGAACGTAATAAAGCTTTTTTAAAAAAATTTCAATTCTACTTTACTCAAATTGGTATATTGCTTATTGTGTTCTATCACTGTTTGCCAGCAAAACAACTCTTCACTTTTTGGGACTTGTTCCAACTGCGATCTTGGATATATAAACCAAATATGAAAAATTACACCATGAAGAATTTTTCTTCCAAAACAAATGGTGAAAGCAAAAAGGATCGGAGAGAGCCTGAACCTAAAGTACAAAGTGATATTCAGATATGGGATCAGCCTGGCAGCAGATTTAAAAATAATAGTTCTAACAATTTTGAATTAAATGAAATTGTTTTGCAGGGTATTAACCTATAAATTTAGTCCTTAATTTGTTGATTAATTACATGGCAACTTATTAGGTAGCAGGTGACAACCATAGAAAAATAATCAAGTATTTCTAAGCATAGTAAATGCTTAAAGTGTTCAAATTAATTACCAGTACACATATATACTTCAGTCAAATTGCTAACAGCAAAAAGTTCAAAAATGCATACATGATTTTTCAACTGAAACCAACAAAAGGTCATGAGGACTTAGGAGTAAAGTATACTGAATAACTTTTTGTCCTTCAAGTTCCTGAAGGAATTTACTTTTAATTGACCTCAGATTACTTTTCCAATTCGTTCTTGAAAAGAAGTCAGAACAGAATTCTATTGAAAAAAGAAACCTATTTCTGTATTACAGTTTAATATTTTTAATCTGTATATAATTTCTGTTATTTTCTATGTTAAACAAATTCTTTTTGAAATTTATATTGAATTTCAAGGATTTTAATAATGAATATTTTGCTTATTCCAAGTTTTCTTTTCCCCAGCCAGGATTATTTGTTTTAAATTCAACTTGAATTTGTGAATTATTTAACTATGGATCCTGCATTTTTCAGGAAACAATCAAAAAAATTGACTTAAATCCAGTGGAAACAAAGTTTGTTAATAACTTCTAAAAATTTAGACTCTGATGATTTTTGAAACCTTTTCAAAATAATAGTCTAGGGTATGATAACTCAATGAACAGCTCAGAGTATCAAAAGCTTGATGGTAAGTGCATAAATCATTTGAAAACGACCAAGGTCATTTCAAGTGCTTGGCTGTGCTGAGGCTTAGTGGCACCTCCCGCACAGCCTTGCAGAAAGGTTTTGTGGCAATTGTTAAGCAGCTTCTATACGCAAGCTGCTGACCCGTAAATACCTGTTTCACAGGGTGAACTTGGGCACCTGAGGCAGCCGTAGCACACTGACACTACTTTGGCTGGCTGGGCTGTGGAGGCTCTGATAAGCAGCAGGAAGGTGACACCTTGCAATAGCCAGAATCAGACAGCAGAGCAAGAGATCTCTCTGGTGGTTTTTTCATGCCCCTATGTGTGCACACACACACACCCGGCATGCAAATGTAATTTGTATGTAGTTGTTTTGCTCTGGTCTGGCATGGTAAAATTCCCCCAATCCTACAAAGGGTAGAGCATGTGCAGCACATCATTAAAAGGCGAGAAATAAAGGAGCGGTTTTTCCTCTGCTTCCCCTCTTGTGGCAGAGGATGAGCTAAGTTGCTGGATCACACCAGCCAAACTTCTCCCTTTCTCACAAACCAGATGTTCACTTCAGACTGTGAAAATTTGAAAACAACATTATTATTAAATGGCCACTCTTTCACACAAAACAGGAGGCAGTCCAACAGAATTTCCTTTCCTACAGACTGGAATATACATGTATCTTCCTACTCCCAAGAAGCTTCATAAAACAAGTGGTTACATTAGCCATTCTCATCTGACCCAAAACAACTCATCTCAAGAAACTGGTGGCTTGCAGTAGAAGAAATACACTCATTAATCAGTACTAAATTAACAAACCTGTCTCCTGGTACACATTTCACACCTATTCTCATTCAAAAATTGTATCAGTCTTTGTTCTAAATTATAAACATTTTCTAAATTCTCAGCTTTATAAATTAAACTCCTTTTAAGAAAAGTTGAACACATACTTTGTATCTTCCCTTTCAGATAAACTACAATAAGAATTTTTGCCCATAGAATTAATACAAAAAAATTTTAGCAGTTACAACACAGACTCTGTCTTCTTATGTCCTTTCACTGATTCTCTGTTCTCTCTGTGGGCTTCTCTTTTGTTTCCATCTGTAGTAGATAGAGACCATTTATAAGATTTAGTTATCTCTCCTCTTTTGTCTCTTCCACCCCCTCTGATACTTGTAGTGTCATCTACTCTAACCACGCATTTTATTTTTTTTTTTTTTTACAATTGGTTAATTATGCAGGTGCACAGGCTCACATGAATTATCTTCTGGGGTTTTTTTCCTGAATAATAAGAGGTTCTGGTTGCATTAATTGCCCTACATAGAAAAGAGCCCTACTGTTCCCTACGAAAAGGAAGTGCACTAGTGAATAAGCTCATAAGCCTCTTACGCTGTCAATGGAGAAAGTAAAACAAAATGCATCCTCATTGCTTTGTAAAGCCTGGCTAAGTTTTCTCATGAATTCCTCTGCCAGAAAATGAAGCCAAGCTTGCACTGTTCTGTCATTTAGCTTATATGTAAAAGAGTTTGGGAGCCCTTCAGTTGAAAGTGTCTTCAAAACAGCAGATTACCATTCTTGCTAGTTTAGTTTAAATGAATTGATAATTACTGCTTTTCCCCCCACCTTCTGCACACAATTCCATGTTGCTTGTTTTGCCAGTCTTATACCAGTGACTTTCTGGATAATTTTGGGCTTTCTTGATTACAAAAATATATTTGCAATAATATATGTGTGTGAATGCACAACTACATATTCGCATATAAAATTTGATTTAAGAAATAGATTGTTTGAGAACAATCTCTATACCATCTCTACTACAGTGTTTGCAATTAGGAATTCTGAGGTTGCATTAAGTTCAAGACAGTGGTGATGTTTTTCCCTTCTCCTTGTCAGACTTGCAAGCACATCAGGGCTCTATGAAGTGCTACTTTTCCAATGGGATATATCCAACAGGTGATACTGTCCTGAAAGAATCATATACTTTTTTTTTAAGTGAAGGCCACTCAGTACGTTTAAGATAGAATAAATTCAGTTGTGGGTCTCCAAGGATCTGTTCCATTCTGGGATACTGGCAAACAACTGAGTATTGGGCCCCACATTAGACAAAAGTAACTCTGCTCATTCCGCTTATTATTGTCCCTTAGAGGGACAGTTTCAGACTGCGAGTATGCAAGCAAATATAGAATTTGGCCTGGTAAATTCACTCTCTTCACATTGTATCAGCATCCCAACACTGAAGATTTATGACTTTATTGTTGCTATAATGTCTTGTTACTAATGGAAAGACCTTGACAGTCAGACCAGAGTTAATGATTTTCTCAACGATGGTGATGTGCACTCAGACTTGTCCCCATTTTGCCTTATTGGCTCTGCAGAACTATCAGGAATAAAAAGCTTGAAATGTGCATTGCTGACCAAAGTGATAAAAGTTTGCTTTTAATACTTTGGAAACAAAAAAAAAAGGCCTTTTGCTGCGGTTTCCAACTTTCACTATTTTTTATAACACATACATGCGGTTTAAAGTTGTGCAGGGCTTATAAGCCCAGCTTTCAGTGCCTTTTTGCATTTTGAGATTTAATTGCCATTACAACATATTACCTTTTCAAATTTCTTTTACAGTATACAGGCACAACTATTTCTCAAGTCTGTTTGCTCTTTGATTTCACGGAAATATATTGAACTGTGTTTTTCTCTGAAATGTGCAATGGGTAAAATGCCAGTAAACCAATAAACAACCTGTAAAGAAGTAACAAAAAAATGTCATAAACTCCCATTGGAAATCTTAGAATTGCACAACACACAAGTAGATATGAGCAGCTGTTAAAACTCAAACAACTGCATTGAAGCTCAGCAGCCCATGATCATAATAAAATCTTCCTATTTTCAACCAACTAGGAGACAAGTTCTAGGTATTACTAAAACTAAATCATATTTTACCTTCTGGGGTAAAAAATACCACTTGTGTGATGTACATAGGTAAGTACTTACTTCTTCACCTCAAAGAACTCCATTTTCTAGGCTACCAGATATTTCAAAGTAAAACAGAGATTCATTGTATTTGATTATTTTTTCGGAGGTCATAACACACCAGAATAGGATTTTTGACTATTTAATGAATATTGGGTTTTAGTGATTCCCAAGTAGAATTTATTCAGTCACAAATAGAAAGAGAGATCATCCAGCTGCAAGCCAAGTGCTAGCAGTCAGACTTCTTCACAAACAACCCCAAGTATTTTGTTGTACTGACATCAGTCTTTTATTTCCTGCTGTTCCTATTTGAATTATTTTTATATAATTTTCTCCTTTTTTTAAGGTGCAGCAAGATATTATTACTTGTACCCTAACGAAGTTCAAACTCTGAATGTGATTCTCAAACATACATCTATGTAAACTAGAAAGGAAAAAAAAAAATCATTTGCAGTGAAATCAGCGCATGCACTCATCAACTGATGAAGCTATAATTACACTTTTGTTTCCCACTATTTCCCTAAAGAGAGAGTATTTACTGCTGGTCCTTGCCTCAAGCATCTGATCAGAATTCAAATTTTTCCTTATCAGTTTCTCCAGACAACAAAGTTTTTTTGTAGGAAATATCAATCATTTAAATTAAAGAATATTGTCTTATAAACATACATAATAAATACTTTCCTGATCATTCTTAGAGGGTACAGTTTATATTGGTTGCATTCCAAGAATTAAAATACATCTTAAATAGGTAATTAAGTGCAGCTAAGATACACTTTGAAAGGCTTTATCTCTGTTTATTATACATAAATTAATTAAAATAAACCTGTTAATACTACATCATAAATATATATACAGATGGTGATGTAAACGGAGTGGCATAATTAAATAGGAAATATTCCTGGTTTATACAGGAAAATAATAGAAATTTCTGGATAAGTATTTGCTGCTTCTTTACATCTGTTAATTGTACACATTTGTTAGTAATTCATCTAGGAATATATCTGAGTCTTTCTAGCTACTTTGCATAAAAAGCTATGAAGAAATATGTTGCAATTTTAGACATTATGCTTTGTTAATTATCATTAAAAGCCACCATTTTTTCAGAAAAATATTGAAACTGTGGATCTTTTTAGTCAAGTTTTTTAGCAAATCCACTTTTTTAAATAGCATTGAGCTATATCTGCTTATATACATGGATGATTCTTGATTTTTAGTACAAGTCAAACACAAATTTGAAAAAGAAATTTGTAACCAGATGATCTCAAACGTACTACTTTTGTGAGAGAAAAGGCTCACCAAGGGAAATGGGACTCCAATAAACCAGCCTTAGTCTGTAGCAGTTTATCTTAATCACTGGCTGCTTCTGTGTAAATACTGGTAGTAGAGCAAGGACTGACAGTAATCGTTCAAGGGATTCATAACTTCTGCTTTATGAATTGGTACAAAGATTATTAGTGGGAAAACAAGCAACATCTACAGTGGGTGATGTTAATTATTTTTCTAGTGTTCACTGAAACTGAATATCCATCTACAAAAATCAATGGAAGGTGACAGATCCAAGGGTTGAGAAAACACTATTTGAAACCTACATGACAACTACATAGTAAGGCTTCCTATTATTTAAAATATCCTTGTGTCTTATGCCAAGAGAGAGAGGTACACAATCTATCTGCCAAGGCACAGAGGTTTTGGAAGGGAACACAAGTGATTTTGACATATCTCTCCAATGTCTTTCCAATGTTCCATTAGAAGTTAAAATTTATGAAATATATTGAGTATTGCATTAAAAAATGAAGGTTGGTCTTCAAAAAAACCTCAACTGCGTGGTGGGCTGTTCATAAGAGAAAATGCTCAAAGGAGGAAAGATGATCCTTTTTTCCACCCATCATAGATCATAAGGATGAGTGGGAGGAGAAAAATCTAAAGGTAAATAGATATTCATGCTGCTGGTTCTCTGCATTTGTCCTATCCAATGTAGTCTGCCATTTGTACAGTTCTGACCAATATTTTCTAAAAACATTTTTCAAATACCTGAATGTACACATTCTTAATATGTTCATTACAAAAACTTTCTTGAAATATCAGAAATAATATTTTCAATTAATAAGAGTTTCTGATTCCAGTAGAAGGCAATGCACAAAAACTATGAGAACTGAGGACAAAAATACTATTTTTAAGGTGGAGGGATACAGCACATAAAGTACCTCCTTAATGAAAAGTATAGAGAAGATAAGTTATTTTAAGACATGCCTTGCAACACTCCTTTCACCCTGCCCTACAAATATCTTTTACACACTATATATCAACATGTAAAAAATTTGCAAAAATCTAGTGTATCAGGCTGGTACAACGGGTTTTTTTAAAGCATCATGATTCTGACTTTTATGACTTAAAATCAAAAATCAGATTACAATTCAGGTAAAATTATTAAAATGTGATACAGCTAGGACAAGGTATTTTTTAAGCACCATAATAGCAGTCATATTCCAGTAGAGGTGACCAAGTCTCACATGAAGCATCACAATTCTTTGCTATGACATAATGAAGAGCTACTTTCAGAATTAGATCTGATAATTTCCCAGTCTAAATCAATTTGAAAATATTTGGGATTTTTGACCAAAAAAGTCTCTTGCAAAGCAAGTCTGCTGTACATGGAAAAAAAAATCCCGACATATTGTGTCAACCATAACAGAAGGCTTCTTTTTCTGAAGGCATTTACTGCTTTTCTTGAAATCAGTCTTCTGTCTTTCAATTATAGAAGAGATGAATTGGTTCATTTCCATATGAACTGAAGTGAATATTAATTGAATTTTCTTTTCTGTTTTCATTAAACTGAAAGAATTTGTCACAGTAAAACCTGGAAGTTTTAGAAAGGACAAGACAACATAATGTAGCCACTACATGGAGATGTAGTGCTTCTCTCAGTATGAGAGACTCTTTGTTTGAAAGCTTGCTTAAGTACAGGAAATTACTCCAATTAAATTGAGTACCTTTGGGACTGGAAGAGGATAAGAAATCCCAGTGAAATTTAGCACAGTTGAAACAAGGACATATAGGTATATAGGCTATATATGGGTTTTTAGTACTTTTAGCCTAAGCCTGAAAGGTTGAGCACACATGAAAAAAAACAGAAAACGGAAAAAAACGGGCTGTTCCAATTGTAAGATCTTACAGGGCCTAGGTGGCATAATGTACCAGTAATACGAAAAACAGGAGCCTATGCAAGGAAAATAGGAATAAGACACTGTGCTGGTGACTGCAGTGTTAAGTTTTATTCCAAACGTATACACCAAATTAGCACTGCAGGCTTTCCCTTTTCATTCAGGTTCAAACCAAGACAGTCCATTGTACATACACAAGTAAATGGCAATTCCTTTCATTCACTATAGAGTGGATCTGCATAATGACCAAATTCAAAACTCGATCAAAAATTATAGCAATTTAAAAGGTTTTCAACATATAACTACACAGTCTTCACAGATACACCATTTACTACACAAGCAGCAGCATTCTCCGAAGTATAAATAATTTTGCCATATGAAAAATGGAAATGGTGAAAACAATCATTATGCTACAACATGAAAACACAGACAATTCCAGCTTTGAAAAAAAACACTCTTGAATTATTAGTTATATTAATTTTTATTTTAACCCTTCCTGAAAAAGTAGAGGAGAAAAAAAATATTGAGGTGTGTTCCTCTTAACATTATATTCATGTACGTGTGAAGTGTTCTTGTGAATAATAAAAAGTAGTCAGATCCTTTACACTTTTTCGTAGTTTTCTATTTCTGTCCTCAAAGTACATGTTTGGTTGTTCATATTTGTCGACTTGGACCATAATAACATAACAGAAGCTTTACCTCAGCAAAAGATATTAAAATAAAACTTTTTTTTTTCAACTAAATGTTCCAAACATCTCAAATTTTAATAATCAGAAGTCACAGTATGCAAAAATACATATGCAATCCACAGGGAGGCAATATCTTACACCAATGGAAATTAGTGTTCTTTTCTATACACAGAATGTTGTAAAATGGCTCTTGACATCCGTTGTTCCTAAGACAAGTTATCATTGGCTGTTCACTGTAGTAATGTTACACTAGAAATAACAGCTGGGTATTCATGTTTAATTTATTAAAAATCTAATTCATAATGTGTAAAATCAAACAAAAATAGGAACCAATGAAATATGTCTACTGTATTTCCAGCTCATATTTCCCTTGCAGGACTCTAATATGAAGCATTTTGCAGTAGAGTTTCCAGCTGGGCCCATTTCGTAGATGAAGTGCAGAAATAAATACAAAAGCTATTATATTCTAGAAATCCTGTACTTATGGTTTCCAGCTCTAATTTGAGGGCCATCTTTGAGTTAAATGCACTGGCATTTTACATATATCAATCTGGTGTCTTATTGAAGTAATCCTATACTTTGGATGAACCAAAGTCACATAGAGATTGTCAGCATCCTTCAGTGTAGAAGAGCCAGAAGACTGGATTCAAAATTTTCTGACGGTACAAATTCAAGACCTAGAACTGATTTTCCCAAAGACGATCCTTCCACTAAAAAGCTGAACCAGAGTCTCAGTTTTGATTCACTCTTTTTTTCTCATATGTATTTTCCCACATCTGTATTTTTTTTAAATTTGGATTTCTAACCCATTGAAGGTTGATTTCATTTTAGTTGTTTTGACTTCCAGTTGTTCAACCACCTCATTGTGTTGGTGTTGAGGAGCCACCGGTCAACCCCTCTGACCCTCTCATCAAGCCCTGCAGCCATGGCACAACAGCAATCTGTGCCCTTGGGCCAGTGAATACCCCCCACATCCTCTTCCTACAAAGTCTGTACCAATCCTTACAGGACTTTGGTCATGGGAGGTGCAAACAAGCACCCTGCTACTGCAATGAGTGATGACACAGCCAGTGGGGGAACATAAGCTTTGTGCTCCTCCTGTTTGTTTCCCAGTGTACGGTAGTGTGTGACCTAAGGGGAAAAAACCCAACAAATAACAGTTTTTAAGATCAAGTGATCAAAAGGGATTAGATATTTTTTATTACAAATTAATTTTTGGTTTAGTTCTTAGTCCAACACTTTTGTACAGTTTTCAGAAACAGAGTTTTTCACTGTAATAATTCTAACACATTTTTCCTGAGTTACTTAATATACAATTCAGTATATATTTGTAACCGATTAATTTTTCCCAGTGTGTACAAATTTATATTTTTAAAACAGAAACCACTTGTTGTGAGAATTCCCCCTATGCCTGGCTTATGTTTAAGATTCTCTCCCAAACATTCCATGAAGACATTTAAATTCTGACTATTCTGAATAATTTTGCAACTATAAACATTCCCATCCATTCCCTCAGGACATTGAGAATCTAGCTATACCTACATACAGCACTCATTCTCCAAAGAGTTCTTTAAATAGCCAGACATCTGAACATAGAAGCCTTAAATCTTAATTTAGCTCTTCCTTCCAGTGACAGTGCATGGGAGTAGTGACCCAGCTCCACACAGAGATATGTGGTTGAATAAAATCACAAAGATATATGTGCAGAGTCATTAATAGCAGGAAAACTACAGAAAAAAATAGCTGCTGCTCAACCTCACCACCAGGTTATGGGCTTTGAAACGACACATTTCTCCTAATCCATATGGAGAAACATCCAACTCCAGGACAAGTACCGCCCTTGAGTGAACTTGCATGTAAATAGTACAATTTTACACTGAAATGAATAGATGTTCTGCAATAAAAAGAAGACAGAAGAGGGAAAAGGAGAGGATTGTTAACACTTCATTGTCATTTGCCATCTGGTTGAATCTAACAAAGAAGGTTTTAATACAAATCCAAATGTCTAAATTTAGTCACTAAAAGACAAAACTGAAGACCTCTTTAGAACTGCAACCAACCCCTTGCAGTTGCTCATGACAGAAGAAACAAAATTCCTTTTTGTTGTGCCAGAGAAGGCAGTTAAAAATTTCTCATTCCGAAAGTTTGGTAATGGATTGCACATAAATATTTCCTTTATTTGAAACCAAAATATGTAAAATGATTTTATAAAGATAAAAGTGAAAGAAGAGGAAAATTTATAAGTGTCCTTTAAAACCTTTTTTCAAGTTAAAATTGTGGAAATACTTTTCCATATTTTACACTGGCAAAAATGGTCCAAAAAGAAAGCAACATAGGGAGAAAGAATCAATTTTTTTTTCTCCAACATTTGACTGTAACATCATTAGGAAATAGTAAAGTAACACTCTTAGAAAGAAATAAACTGGATTTTGTGTGTCTGTCCTCTTCCTTTGCAATAAATCATGTCATATACTATAATTCATGAACTTGAAAAGATTCCTCTTTAGCTATTTTGGGGGTTTTGCTCTCTCTATTTCTCTTTTCAACACTTAACAGTTTTGCTCTGGAAGTAACACTTTCACTTTTAAATTTTGACACCTTACAGTGTAGTTTTTAAAATGTGAAAAGTACAGTTTATCTAAATTTCCTTGTCACTTTAAGCAGAAAAACACCAAGAATTAATCTAAGGGTGTTGGAAGCTGGGGGCTGGAGGCAGCATTTCTTGAAAGTTGGGGATTTTGTCATGCGAAAAATTAGAATTTTTCAGCATCCATATTCTTATGGGAGATTTTTTTCCCTCCTATTAAAAAAAAAAAAAAAAGAGTTGTTTTTAGGACTGTCCTAGTAATGAATTATTCTCTCTAATCTGCAGAAATACAGACATCTTACCAGAAGTGAGATGTCAGGAATTGTATACCTAATATATTGGAGTAAGATAACCTGCTGCAGAAAACAACATTACCGTTGAAGTAGCACTGCAAAAGATAGGAAATAGGTATTTACCATTATTAAAAAATAAAATATTAATAAGTATAGTGCCTGCTAACAGAGGCATCAGCAATTATTTAAATATACTGGTGCATTCTCTGGGAGTTAAAATTTGAAAATACATACTTAGAGTCAAACTTTACCACTCTTTAGCCAGTATGCGGAAAGGTACATTCCAAATTGATCTTAACACCAAGCAACCATGTAAATACATACTCGAAAGCCTATGTCCTTCATGAAGAAATACACGTGGAAGTGCACTTAGCACAAATAATATACAGATAAGTGTAAACTCACATTACCAACCATAGCAAATTATATCTCAAGTCCTATACTTAAATAAGATTTGTGATCAGATCATGTGAAAAGGCAAAAGAGGCTCACGAGCTGCCCAACTGTTAATATATCATATAACCAACAGTGTTTTCATGCATAAAAATATAGCACAGGTCTTACTGAAGAAGACTGGACTTTCCCAAGGAGAACCTACAAATGCATAATCAACTGCTCACTGACGACAATAGAACATGGAAGGACCTATTAAGAGGAAAATTAGAAAAACATCATAAAGGGACAAAAGTGTTCCTTCCTTTTTCACAAGACTGCCACACACAGAGGAAAAATTGTCAGTAATGATTTTGAAGCCAACCTGTCTAGAGTTTCAAGAGAGCTTCCCAAAAAAACCCTTGTGCTTAAATCACAAAACAAATGCTTTTTAAAATGGACTGTAACTATTCCTTTTCACTCTAAAAGGAGACAAGGTATTGTAAAACTGCTCAAGACATAGTTGAATCCTTCTGGTCTCAAATAAGAACAATAAGCACAGGAAAGTGATATAAATGCATCTTTGTGACAGCAGAAATAAGTAAGTACAAAGATTGTGCTAAGGATAGAGAACACAGCTTCAGAAAAACCTTGAGAGTGAAGGTAGACTGTGTCCATGAACTACTGACAAAGTAGAATGAATGAAAGTCTTGATCTGAATCAGTCTGCAACTAGAAACAACATGAAGAATAGACATTTTTAGCTCATACTTTCTTTTCTTTACTGTTATACACAAAGCCACTGAAGAAGTGACTATGATTAAGGCATTTTCAAATAGGAATTAGAATAAAAATGGTGGTACAAAGGGAGGTTCTGTGTCTTACATACAGCTGTTTAAGGAAAGAATCAAACTGAAAATGTTGCAGAAATTCAGCCTTTCATTTTCTTCTGGGAGCAGAATCACTAAAGAGAGAAAATCTGCAGAATGTTTTAGGCCAGCTTCAGTGCTTAAAAAAGGAACAACTAACCATAGCCTACAGAACACAGCATCAGAAGACTGTTAGAAAGCATGCTTTGACATTCTATTGATTCCCATAGCTTGTGAAACTTTCATTATTTATGCAAATATTTCTGAAAACCACCGGAACATAAAATTTTGATAATTTTACATTGATGTATAACCACTAGGGGTAATTTGAATATGTCATAAGACTGTCTTCTAATATGTATTTGAATTTGAGAAGTGATATCATAATCAATATTTTATTGGTATTTTCGCTCAGCACTAGAAGAATAAAAACTGAAACCTGGCTATAGCTGGAAAAGTTTTCAATTGTATTCCACCTTATATTTTTATTTTTGATCAACTATACTCAATTCAACACTGGGGTTGACACAAAGTCAACTGTTAAAAAGTCAAAGTCAACTATTTTGAGATTTTATCAGAATAAAGATTCCATACATCAGTTATAACAATAGCAACACTAATACCAAAAGGTTTTGGTCAAAATAAATAAATATAAATAAATATACATTCCATATCTGATGGTTGCATTTTTTAGAAAGTCCAAGTGCCTGAAAAGTTGAAATGCTCCTTGTGTTAAGTACAAAAAATTGAAAAAAAACCTGAGAATGTAAACAGTTTTCTCATGCAAATATTTTTAATGTCACTTTATGCACTCACAAATGGAGCTATTATTCAAGTTCTCCTGCATGACAGCTGCAAATGCAAGATTGCATGCAATAGCTTGCACCTCCCACCTCAGGGGGAAAGAAAAGGTATTTTTTCCACACTAAAACAATGAGAACTACACATTTTATCAAAAATTGAATCAAAATTACCTTTTTTTTTTTTTTAAAGTGGTAACACATCAAAACACAATTGTCACAGGTTTACTTGTTCTAAAAAAATCAAGCTGGAATTTTTTTCTTTTCCCTGCATCGCTGTAAAACAAAGGTGTTTGCCTTGAGTAATTGACCCACACAAAGGAACTAACCAACAGATTCACACTCCAAGCTGATGGCCCTCCCAAGACTCTGGAGAGGGGTGACGGGTGGGTTTTTTTCTCTCTTTTCGAAAACAGGAGGTACTTCACTTTTGCCCGAACTCAGAGAAAGGTGTGTGTTGAAGGGGTCCAAGGTTCACATTGCTTTTGGCATGGTCATCTGGTTGTTTTCTGGCCCCAGTTTGCCTCCATTTTCCTGCAGCCTGTTCTGCTCCCAGCCCAGATCTGCTCGTATTTCATCAGAGAGGCTTGGCCCTTCTGCAGAAGAACCCTTTGGGGAGGAGGTCACCCTTTCCCTCCTCCACTCCAGTGTTGGCAGCAGCATGCGTCCATTGACAAAAGAGGAGAAATCCCGGCCACAGCCAGCCACCGACATCATGAGTGTTGTGGGAAGTGCCCCCTTCTTCCCCTTTTCCCCTTCCCCTTCTCACGGGATGGGCGGGAATCTCCATTTCGGCTTCTCCCGTGCACCAGGGTCCCCACACGGTGACCTCCAGAGATCCAACAGCGCCCCCTGCTGGTCCTGGTTGGAATTGCGCCAAAAGGCAGAAAGTACTGAACTGTTTCCTTTTTGAAGGGGACTTTCAGGTACAGGATTATTGTGGTGTTGTTTTTGTGTTCTTTTGTTGTTATGCCAATACACATATATCCATTAATAAAGGGCTGTTATTTTTTCTTTCCCCATACTTCCTCAATTGGAGCCTCTTAATTTTGAATTTACAATCGCTTAGAGAGAGGAGTTTGGTCTTCCTCATAACTCATCTTCCTTAGCAAAACACTTCAGTCTCATTAAACTGAGACAACAGCAGACTCTAGATTAGCCGGATATCCCAAAGTCTATACTCAACAACATTGTCAGTCAGCTCTATCTAGACACTCTCCAAAGAGCAACAGGAAGCTGATTTAACATCACATCCATTCAGATGAGATGTGTAGAGAAGTTCAGAGAAAGCAAATCTAATAGGCACCTGTCCTGAAGTCCTGCAAACTCAATACAAATTAACAGCCTGATACTGGCAGCAACAGCACTGTATTGCTGGTTGATGACAACATTTTGTTAGATCAGTTTTGTGGATAACCAAGTTGTAATCTTTCCACTGAAACTAAAGGTTAAAAAATTTTCTTTCCAATTACTACAAATGTATGTCATAGTGTATTTTAAAAGTAGCCAGATTCCAGTTCCATATTGATATTTCAAAAATATGCTCACTCTCCTGAATTCTCTTATTTGACCCCGTTCTTGGAAAAGTGTGCTAATAGCATTTTCACTGTAAACAGACACCAGTGACTACTGTTGAATTGAGTAAGCAATAAAGGAGGTTGAATATCCTACGTTATTTCGGGTATAACTAGTCACATAGGTTATAGCAGCTGTATTCAGATCATACAGTAATTATTTTATACTCTGTTTACTATATATATGAGTCACAGCTTTAATTCTTACCCTTCCAAGAACTGTCTTTTGAAGCAATTAGGCTCCAAAAGCAGGTAATGTAGTCTGTAGACTATATATCAATAACTGTATCTACCTGGAAGTGATAGGAGACACTTTTGAGGAACTTCTCAGTGACAGTGCAGCTCTACATAATCCAACCAAAAACTGTACCTTCAAGGCACTAACAATCCTGTCAGTAAGACAGGGAAAAATCTTAAACTCTGTTATAGCTACAGGTTGTAAAAGAGTGCTGTAGAGGAATAGACAGTGGGTTTTGTTCCTTACTTGAGGATGAAAATTTGAAAGTCTTATGGAAAGTATATTTACATAAAGGGTGATATTGCTAGTCTATAGTAGTAAGCAATAGCTGATATTTCTTTAAGAGTCTTGAGATGAAACATGCCTGAAGTAACATTAAAACTAAAGCTGTTTTAAGTGCTAGATGTAGTGTGCTTGAGAAAAAAAAAACAGGAATACAAGAAGGTTCAGTTTTGAGTAAACTTTAATGAAAGTGAACAAATTAAATGACTGCTAGTTTGAATCTGCTGATCCAGAACTAGATGCAGAGTGCATTGGAGCTTTCCTGTTAAGTTAATGGGCTTCAGATAAGACACATGAGAGGTATGGCCTACGAAGTTGACATTTTCTATCTACTGAATGCTGCAAGTATCTACTGTATTTTTTGTTCTTTAAAACTCTTTTAAATGCTTAGCATCCTCTTTGCCTCTATAATGAGTACATGTAGAATGTCTTCAAATTAAGAATTGTACTGAGAATCACACACCTTTCTTATATCCTGCCTAAACATCAGACTTATAGTAACAGAGTCTACTGACCAATATGATGTTTCACTGGATTGGCAAAAAATCAGCTTCTCATCCACCAAGTCACACATCCCATGAGAAAATCCAGAGCTTTACTAGAATTTTGTAGAGATCACTGGGCTTATGTTTCATGGCTTAAAATGTGGTTTTAAGAGAAAAAGGTTTGTTTGCTTACAGTGAAGCAGACTTTTTCCAAAAGACTAAACTTTCTGTTTATCTGTGTCCCTCCAGGGACATTGCTAATAACTGGCCTTTCATGTTATGACAGTTTGTCAGCATAACTCAAAAATTTGACCCAGCTGGATATTGGGCAGTGTAGTCTAGCCTTTAGCTCACAGACTCCACCATAATGAAAGCTTTTTCATATGGATAGTCAAGATTTCTGAGGATTCCTGTGCTAGGGATTGAAGAAGGAAAAGAAAAATGTTAGTTTGCAGAATACCTTTTAACAGGGTATTTTCTTCTGCTTGAACATCTTACTAGATCTGCCTTTCCCAGGAACTGCAAAATAATTTCCTCTGCATATCAACAGCATCTTGGAGAATTTCTGTAGCGCCTTCCAAGTTTTGTTTCTGTGGAGTCTATCCCTTCTAAACATATATGATATCTCAAGAGGCACTAATCCAAACCAGGTTGTGGGTGTCTTTATCATTCAGTGAGTGTGGGCAGTGGACATAGATATTTCATTTTATGGATGTTGGTAATTGGCTGATGTCTGATAAGTGCCTGTGGGTAGGACAAGTGTAGTATTAATCATCTGTGGCAGGGTTTAAAAAGGATTTATGTGAGTCAGTACACTTTGATCTGCAGAAATCCGAACCTTTGTTTTTAGGACAATCCTTTCTGAATGACCATGTTGCCAACATTTTGATCTAAGAATTGTTTAAGTTATCTTGTATAGTCACACAAATGAAGAAATGTATGTGTAGTGATGATATGGGAATGTGCCATTTTGCTATAGATAGAAAGCTATATCTGCTAGAGGAGTAGGTAGTTCGGCAGAGCAAAACTTCAAGTATCTTATTCATCCTTGCAATAAGTGGCTTCTCGTTAGTTTTGGGGTGAGGGCTTTTTTGGAGGGGTATAGTTGTTTCATTTTTCTTATTTCAAGCAAGTGTTTCAATCGCTAACCAAAAAAACAACCAAACAAAAAAACAGAAATGCAAACCAGATGAATAATAACTTCTACCAATACCATTCAAAAGGCAGTGTTGCTCCAGAAGCTGTAGAAGATGACATCTTTACCAAGATGGCCAAAGAATGATTTTTACTGGTACCTCCATTGTCACCATATCATTTTGTCACTATAATGATCACTTACCTCAAAATATTTTCTGCTGCACCATTCTGCTTTCATTCACTCTGCATGCTTGCATACCTACCAAAATGCTGACTGATAAGGTTGACTCCTGTTGATTATAAATCACCATATACTAATGTAGAAAGTACTATTTCCATAAATATAAACAAAACATAATTTGTTAAAAATTTGAATTTCCACAAGCATATGTCAGTTTTGTCAAACATTTCAACAGAAGTTAGAATTTCTGGCTAAAATCGAGGAGCAAAATTACTGTTTCCATATCACCTGTGGGGGTTCCTACATATCTTGTTATCTTGCAGGATTCACTGCTGTTTTAATCACATTTTTAAAATTTCTACCCTGATGTAGAATAGAAAAAGTTATTAAATCTTTATATCAACGTCAAATACAGAGAATGGAGAGCACTCCCTGCCTTGCCTTAGCATGTTTATGGAAACTCAAAGCACTTTGGCAAATTTAAATACCAGTATGTGAATTTATTCTCATGTTGAGCATTCCTTAGTCATACAGGCAGAATTTCAGGGAGTAGTATCGGAAAGATGTAAAACATATTCATATATAATTTATCCAGTTGTTTATGAAGAAAGTCTGATGGTGGAATAATTTTGTATAAATATTTTACTCATTGATTCAGCTAATTTATAAATAACAAACTTGACTTGTTAATATTTTATTCAATGCAGAACGTCAAAATTCATTGGATATATTTTATGTAACACAATTAATATATATACAATTGCATATCACTACTCCAAGATTCTAATGAGTATTTTTCTGAGCTGATATTTAATTAGCAATTAACCTGGTTTTCTTTGTTTGGTTTTAACCTTAATGTCTGTGTTGGACAGGGGCTTTCACCTCTGTAGTCAGTTCTTACAAAGAAGTTTCTTATATAACTAGTGAGTCATGATTCCATTGTCAAAAATGACAGCACCTTTGCCTAGACATTTCCCTTAACTCAGAGAACAGCAGTTGGAAATGAAAAATTAGCAAACGCCTCTCTAATGGTAAAAATCTACTCATGTGTATAAACTATGAGCAATGAAGTGTATAAAAATTAATAAAAAAAATAAAAATATCGAGGAAAAATGCCCGCTACTTTTGGTGTTTAGACATTAGGAATTTAAGTATAGTATAAACACGGCAATGATGCAAGCTTGCAACAAAAGGAGAATAATGAAACTTCCAAGAATAACAGAGAGGAAACAGGTGCTGAGCAAATACTTTCCGTATTTGGATATACGTAAAATATACTCTTATTCCACAAATTCATAAAGTATTTTCAATTGAAGACAACTATAAAATTTATGATATGCATAAACACTAAGAAATCAAATGGGGAATACCTCCAACAGCCAAAAATGTAGCTGAAGTTATCTGGTGTTATGAAGATTGTAAAATAAATCTTGAGAAACTGTTGAAACTCAAAGCACTTTGTGAATGTTAATATTGTGCCAACTTTCACAACCAAGAAATAAGATGATGCAATTAATCAGTAGAGGCTGAAAATTTTTCAAAAGAAAATACTTTCAGCAAAATAATTCTGATTTCGTCTTCCTATGTTTGGGCAGTTACTTTTTTAAAGTCATTATATATAAAAAAATACATGTGAGCTTTTGCCTTTGATGTAGTACCACCTAATATTTCAGCTAAAAATACAAAAGGATGCAACATTAATAGAATACACAAATTAGAAACCACCTCATAACTGACTAATTCTCAAATGTGATTTCCAGGGACAAGCTTCTACACAGATTTCATAGGGACTGATACAAGGTTTCTTGCTATTTAACATTTTCATGGATTTCCTGGACAATTAAACATTGTCTATGACACAAAGATAACAGTGTCATTCACTTTATCTAGTATATAACTTTTTTTGAGGTCTTGAATGTGTTCATCAATCTATAGTCAACTATTTTAAGCACTATGAGCTTTTTAAAAAAAGGAAAGATTCTAAGAAGGAGTTTTTATGTTCAGTCTTGACAAGAAGCCTGGGAAAGAAGGTATCATGGCCATTAGCAACATACTGTTGAAGCTTCTACACAAAATATCTTTTGTGATCAAATTTTGCTGTGCACTAATCTTCATTTTTGATTTTGAGAAAGCCAGATTTTTACTGCTGCAGATCTACCTTCCCTTAAAAGATGCCCTTGACTTTTTAATCTAGGGTTATCATTAGGGTTAGGGTTGGGAGGCTTCAGGTTAGGGTTAAAATGTGGGGAAAAAATGTAAAATCATATCCCTCTCTTCTGGGGAATAAAAATCTAGTTTAAATCAGATATAGAAGAAACTTAACCTGGGATTTACTTGTCTCCTACCAACATCATCTTTTCTGAAGTAGTTCAGCAGAAAGAGTTTAATTTAAATGTGGCACAGAAAAAAGTTCTAAAATACTGCAAGTTATTTGAAAATAAAATTGCCCTTCTACATTCATGCATATCTTAACAGCATTACTCATTTCATATTCACATTAGATTTCATCCTAATGCGTAAGCATTAAAGTCTCAACTGTAGCTTAAGCTCTGCTGTATACAGCTAGGTGCTGTATATAGATCATAATGAAAGGTTCATGCCTGAAGGGATGTGGAGGTCAAGACCTCTTACCCTAGAAACACTCATTCAAAAGATTAGTTTTATTAGCTGTGAGAAGAGTGACAACAATGTACAAGCCTGCCTAACTCGTCTGTTTAAAATTTCAGTTGAGGAAGTGGTACCAGTGATGTCAGTGGAACAGCTCACAGAATATTGTAAACTTAAATATCAGCATATGTCTTTGAGAGATCAAGGTCACATGGTTTTTTGTTTCTTCCCTTTTACACTGCACATGATTTATGATTTTTCTAATGGTGTATTGTCAGACAAGAATTGCTGTAAGATGAATTATTTTCAAAAGCATTAGTCTGGTCCCCCAGGTGTATGGTATATTGAGAAATGTTATTTTGGGGTAATTCAACAGTCCATCTCTTACTAGCTTGTTTCTGATGTGACTACACTAGGCTATTGCCTGAAAACTAAATTCGCATTGCTGTACTCAGATGTTGCCATTATCCTTCCTCTAATTGACTCTCTGGCACATTCTTGTTCTTTTATACATTAATGAACCAAAAGGAAAGTAGTACACATGCAAACTTCATAAGAAAGATGAGAAAAAGAGACTTCTCTTCAGATGACAATTTTGAAAGTCTAGTGTTATACATGGCATCACATAATTTTGAATAATGTTTCTCTGAGCCATAAGTCAAGGCCTGAAAGAGCATTGCATAAAATCTGACATTTCTGGGTTTATTTCCCAACATATTTGCCACATATTATTATACTATTGTGCTTCAATTTTCTTTCTACCTTAATATTTTGTAACCAAAAAATTTGTGGTATGAAACATCTTTAGATCACAAAAGTTTTAAAAAGTTTTATAAAAGCCTTTATCTGTTACCATCATTAACCCCTCATTAATGATCAAATTTCTCACACAAGGAGGCTGACACTTTTTTAGCTGATTGGTAACATTTGCATTCACTGTAGAATTTTATAGAAGAGAAGTGCATGTGAAAAGTGCAAAAAAGGCCAAGATACAACACAAAATATTTAGTGTTGTGACTGAGGTTTCTGTTTGTGGAGCACCACTTCGCACATGACTTTTTCACTTCCATCCGAAAGAGAGCATTATTTCTAGCAAATGCAGTTTGTATAGTTGATCCTCCAAATTGAAACGTAGAACTTGGTCTGTCCAGACTGATTCCGTTATCGCTGGGGTATAATACAAACCCTTTGTCCCAGCACCCACTTTAATCATTATAGAGGAATTATATGATACTATTTATTATAAACAATACTGTTTATAAATGTATCCTCACTATAGTTAAGTTAATCTTGACTATAAAGTGGAAGCTAAACTAATAGTCACGAAAGGCAGCAGCCTGCTTTCTCAAAAAATCTTTTTGTATCAAATAGTTGTATGTCAAGTGAGCAACATCCATTTTGGGTTACAACTGTAAATAGTAGATTGGAGTTTGGGAGTTTCTTATCTAAGAAGATGTTCTACTTGTGTGTTTATGACAGTAAAACTCCAAGCCATATGTTCGTATTATGTTATTTTAATATCAGTTTCTAAATGGACTTTTACTATACTATTAGTGGTTCGTAAAAGAATAAAAAGAATGTATCACTAAACTGAAGTTTAAGAATCAGTGAGTAAATATATGCCAATATATGTGTATGAATCTTTGAAATAGTTATTAAAACTTATTTCATATCAGTGAATGGAAGCATCTGTCACTATCTGCTGTTGTTAGAGGTAAGAAAAACACAGAGAAAAACATCTAAACTTTCTTTTGCAATTTCAGCAGTCTATGAAACATGAAAATTTTGATTAGCAATTATTCACAGAGGTAAATTACTCAAGTGCTACTTAAAGGAAGTTGTCAACAGGAAAAGGATAGATATACTTGGCAGACTTATGAAATAGGGTTAAGACTTAAAATCAGCAGTGCAATTTAGCATTCAGATTGCGAAGGATGAAACAGTGCAAACAAAATCTCACAAAATGTGGCAGGGAAAGAAAAGGAACAATTCAACTGTAGAAAAAAATCATATGAGTTATTCTATCATATTTGGTGATATGAATTGAGTCTTCTCTGATCTTAGGTAAATAGAAATAAACACAACAAAGATGAAAAATTACGTGCTTTACATTACTGGTATGAATACAATATAGTATTGCAGTGATATAATTAAAACCACCTATTACTCCACTGTAGTCTTTATACAGTAATACAGAGTTAGTGACACTTCATATATATTACCTGGACCATTCTTCAGTACATGTAAGAAAGCCTACCTTCATTACAGGACTCAGGTTCATTTATAGAACCATTAATTTGAGTAAAATCACCAAACCATCCCTCAAAATATTAAAATGGTTCCCTTATTTGCAAGAAGATTTTTCTCTCACCAACTTTCTCATGGCAAATATGACCATGGAATCCCACGCCTTATTTCTACAGGACCATTTTTAGCTCAAATTTTCCACCTTCATAAACACATGACATTTTTCTGTGTGCTGCTCAGACTTTAGTTGTCATCATTGCCATTCCTGTCTCTTTGCAACTATAAGGAAAGGATACCAGGGTAGGGAAACCACACCATGTCCATTCCATTGGCAGCACAGGTCTTTTCTCCGGCCTCCAACTTACGCTTAACTCAAGAATCTTACTAAGGCAAACATATCAAGTCCAAAGTCTATCTAAGGCACACCCACACACTTTTAGATGGCCCAAGTCAAACAGCGAGGTTAATACATGCCACCTTCTGTGCTGGGTAGCGCACAGCACAGTTAAGAGATGTGACTAGTACGGCTTCATACAGCCTATGCACTAACTAGGTCAGCCGCAAGTGGTTTTCAGTATGAGATTCAACACGATAGTGAGAGAAAATACCAGGGGCCACATACTTCACTTCTTGTTTAGATTTTAAACAAAAGGAGATTCTTTCTTCATTTAATCCTGAAATTTTATGAATTCTCTAGTAAGCAACTCAAACTTTTAATTAAACTAAAATCATATATCACCACAGTATTTTTTCATAATAAATCCAAAGACAACCTTTTTTATATGATACAGAAAGCATCCATATATAGAAACACACAATGTTCCTTCAGCCTGTTTCTAAAGATGTGATGGGAAATGAACTAGTATTTCAAAACCAAAATAAATCTCTCAATTTCAATATCAGTAGCAATATTTAAGTACATTGATATTATTGTACAGGATGCACAGGCCAAAAAATACTACCCTCAAAGAAATAAAACTAATGATAATTAAAACTTTTCTGAAAACCCCTTCCCCCAAGCAAATCAACTTAATAATATATCTAAAATAGCCTCTTGACCACTGTGCTTTGCAAAGATGAAAAAAATATGAAGAACCTAGCAGAAACATGGCATGTGGCAGTGTACTATTACACATCACATGGCTAGATACATAGGTTCACTTTCATCTGCTATGTCATTATCTCCAAAGACCAGACAAGACAAACACAAGCCATCAGACAATGTTATGTGTGCAGCAGCTCAAGATATTTTGCCTTATTTTGCAAAAGGGGTGTTTATTATCATTGGTATTTACAGACAATAACGAATTATTTTTTAAATTAATCGTGGAATCATAGAGTACTTTGTGTTGGAAGGGACCTTAAAGAACATTTCATTCCAACCACCCTGCCACAGGCAAGGGCAACTTTCACTAGACCAAGTTGCTCCAAGCCCCATCCAACCTGGACCAATCACTTCCAGGGATGGGGCATCCGCAACTTCTCTGAGCAACTGTTCCATAATTCTGACAGTGTTTTATGAGGACTTCCAAAGTCAGAATAGAACCTGATTTTAATGGACATTTTTCTTCTATATTCAAGAGCTTGTAATCAGATCTTGGGAACTTCATTCATGTAAAGGCACATGGCAGATTCTAGTCAGATATGTAATGACATGTTTTCCCATACAATATTTATGAGCTTTCTATTTAATAATTTCTATCTAGAAGCATCACTGGTGAATACTTTAAGTACGTTGCTGTGTTTGTTGACAACCACAAGAATTTGTTGCAGACACAGCTGCCTCAGTTAAAAAAAACTACGTACATATTTACAAGACTAGTGTGAATGTGCGTGTACACACATATATGTATGAGTAAAGGAGAAATTTCTTTAGGAAAGTGTACTGTAATTTGTTGAAAAAAGTACAGGCATAAGTTTGTATAAAATTTTTAGCTGGAAAAAAAGATGCATTGCTGAATTTGGTGTAGACAGAACAAATAAAATGGTTAATATTAGGATTTTGTGACACTGTTTATCAGTGTAAATTATTCATATTAGTTGAGGTTTTGGTAAGCTTTCATGACTCAGGATGAAATTTTGCTAGGGCAGCTAGTCAATTTGTCATAAAGAAATATATGATCTTCTACCAAGGTAAAGAATCAAGCAAATTTAGCTCTCTGCTTAGAAATGTATAAGGGATTGTCTTAATTTCAGGTAAGCCTTGCATCACTGGCACCACTTATTATCAAAGAAGAGTTATACAATACGAAGGATCCTCAGTAACCAAATCCTGACAGTTTTCTCCCTTCATCTTGTTTTTAACAGAGAGACTAAAACATCTTCAAAAGTTTTTGGGGAAAAAAATGTTTTAATGTTTGCAAAAATGCTTAAGTTTCAGTGACAGAAAACATAAACTCATAAAAAGTTAGTAGATCAATATTTGGACTTAGATGCAATAATTAATGTACTAAACCACAGGAACAAATACTGAATAAACATACCATGCTACACACCTCCCCCTTGTGGAAGGAATGCCAGCTATTATTAGCTTAAACGAATCACTAAGGCAACTGCTCTCGCAAAAAAATTCCTTTCCAGAACTAGCCTGAAGATTTTTCTTATTCTCTTTAAAGATCTCTATTTCTGGATGATTCCACATACTCGGATATTTGCTTTTGCTGAGATAATGTACTTGCCCAAAACACTGACTACTGAAACAAACACCATATGCTTTGCAAATCTTTCTCAACTCAAATCTTCTAGTGCTCTTTCTGTAAAATAGAGGGTCTTCCCGTACTTTTCAAATAATTCTTCATCAGCCTCACAGTCGGCAAACATTTCTTGTTTCATTTGGCCAAGATATTCATAGGAAAAACATGAATATCGATAGAGAGACCATTGACTTGGGAGAAATTCCCTTCAGTAAGGGGTTGAAGAACTCAGGATTTTCATGAACGTGACAGTCTAGTCCAGTTACTGAAAAAGATGGACACATTTCATTAGGAAAATCCATGGATCAAATAATCAAATGGAAAAGTATTTATATTTCAGAATTGAGCACCTGTAAAATGGTGTTTCTAAAGACTGTTAGATAGGAAGAACAATTTACACTGGAAACTCAGTAACCTACAATAACTTTAAACTTCTGTGCCCAATACCCCTGAAGACAAACTATTACTCCATTCCACTTCAGAAGTTTCCAAGTTAAGGCTTAACATCCTGAATGATAATTACCAAGACTTGTTTCTGTCAACCAGCTCTTACTGCAGATGGTACAACAATAAGAACCATTCAAAACATCTGTTCCTGATCTTGAACAAGTATGTCCCAAAACCTTTTTGGATTCAAAAAGGATTCATTGTTTTTCTTTTTGGAAAACAATAGCGTACAGGTTAGAATCATTATTTACATTTTTAAATGTAAAATAGGAATTGGAGAGATTTGAACTAAGTCACACCATACCAAAACAAAAATAGGAACCACATCTCCTGTGTCTGAGCCTATTAGATTGTACTACATTGCAAAACACTATAATTTTTATTCTATAATCTTTATCCACATAAATAAAAGGCCAGAAGTAGAAATTCCGTTTCTGGAGATAATGTATATGAATGGATGCAAATCCTTTATAGCCCACCAATTTTTAAATTACAGACAAAACCAGAAGAGTGATAAATACACAAAATGTCTTTGCAAAGTGGTATCCTGAAAAGAAAAAATATTATGACAGTCAGAAGTAAAATTGACTTCGTTCTCAATGGGCCAAGATTTATATAAGAAGAATGATCAAAATGCCTGATAAACCTGATATTTAGACTTCAAGAGTTTCAGAGTAACAGGCACAAGAATGTGATCCCACTTAAGGTATTTCAGGCTATCCACCTGTACAGAAAATCTTGCCAGCTGGTACCTCTGGAAACAAAATTTCCTGTATCATTCCTTCCAACTACCCTCAGAAAAAACCCTACAATTTCAAAACCAAGCTCTTCTACTTCTGGATCCCTTTTACACAGAAGGTTTTACAATCTTCCCACTGACTTTAAAAACTCTTGATTTATGTGGAAGGGTAATTTGATACATATTCATTATAAATATTTTTAGAAAATTGTAGAACATGCCTACAAACTTATATAGCTGATCATAAACCATCACATTTTCAAGCCTTATTAGAAAGCAGATTTGAAGACTACCCAATAAGGTTTCGCTGACTCCGAAATCTATTCTCAGACAAGAATAACGTCCAAATAGATTTATTTAGCAGCAATAGAAGATTTTAACAGATTCATTTCTTTCCTCCATGTGTTGTTTCCTTCATAATTAATTGTTAGAGAATAACAAATTAGATCACAAAAGGTTGAAAGTCTTTTTATAATACTATTTTATCATATCATTTGCCATGATTACATTACAACATAGCAGAGAAGGGGGTTTAAGTATTTAATATTCAAGTGTTTTATCTCTTGCTGACAGAATAAAATATTTCTATCTATTCAGGAAGACTTTAATTTGTGTCTTTTTAAAAATTACTATCTGATGTTTTCCTGGATCCCGGAAGTTTTAAACTTTCAGAGGAAAATACTTAGAAGTAAGAGGCTTATTACTTTTTCTAGCAAACAGGTTCACTAGTATTAGCCAGTGTTTCTTTCAGTGTGAAATTATACAGCAGCTGACCAATAGTTATTTTGCAGACCACCATTTCAACATGGAATTGTTATTCTATTTCTCTAAAATGCACACACTCAGATTAACAGTACACTAAAATTTGATAGGCTTTTGATTTAAACTTTCTTCCAGAGTTGCAATGAGAAATGTTAGTAAACTTGGATTTTTTGGGAACAAAATCTGACAGTGAACAATAGTCTAAAAAAGCCATCCCTGAATCACTTGGGTTTATGTTGTACATTGACTCCTCTTCTACCCTTTCCTTTATAGACTGTTGCCATGGAGGCAACCCACGAGTTGACTGGGAACAGCCCTTCCAGGCAAGTCTGGCAACACGCTTACCTCACTAGGTCCCTCTGTACTCTTGTAACAAACCTAGTTTTGGTGATGAGAGGTAACTTTCCTCACAGCCTTACTAGACCAATTAGGCATGTGCCTTAAGAATTTATCTGAAAAAGTATTGCAGAGGAATTAAACTATTGTTCATGTCCTCGGTGTTGTGAAGCAAAAAGGCAGGATGCTCCACAAGGAGGAATATGAGCCAGAAGGCAAGGTGACCCCACAATCACCCCCTTTACAGACCCTCAGTACCCGAGCAAGATTAGTGAGGAAAACAGGTCCAAATATCCAAGGATCATAAGGCAAGGTGAGATACAAAGTTAGCTCCATGAAAATTACAGTAACTCAGGCTGAAAACAAGAAACAGAAAACAAGACTTTTCTTTAGAAAATTAGAACTGCAGCATCACCCAGGGAGAGCTCAAATGGAGCCCCTGGGCACATGGGTAGGGGCTGTGAGGCGAGTCCCAGGTGAGGCAGGTCAGGACCACTAAAACCTAGTAGTGACAAAGGGACTCTGACATTGAGTAAGCTGTTTTCAAGTAAATGTCACCTCAAAGGAGGCAAACAAAGGATTTAGACTAAAAGCTTAGGGACAAAACTGCTTGGAGCTCATGTAAGATGTGATTATCATCTGGACTTCAGCTGATCTGAAATAAGTTCTAATAAAAGTGAGAATGTGGATATAGAAGATGCCATCTTTGCATTTCCACCTTTTCTTAGAGGTAATGCTCCTCTGAACGAGAGTCAGCCAGTGATTCACTCTCACAAAACACACAGAAAGTATAATATAGTTTCTCTACAGTATGTTTACAATTACTCCCAGATTTCAATTGAAGGAATTTGACAAAGAATTATTAATACAAGTGTATCTTATTTTAAGTAAAAATGCTGCAGCAAGAATCCTGAGAGATGCATGTGTGATCCAGGGACAGGTATTTTGGTGTGTAGGCTATGTGAAGTTAATATGCACCTCCTGATCATGCCAGAAGTGAGAGAAATGGCTTGACTGAAGGCCCTGTGGGAGATTCTAGGCAGTTCTGAAGCCCTAGAAGGCCATTGCAAATTGAAAGTTCCCTTGGATTTCTCTGATTTACAGCTCAGGCTACAGTCTCTGCCTTGCAGCCCTGAAAAAAAGTACACAAAGCTGCTCTGGCCTCTCTCTCATATAGGGCAGGGTCCCATTGTCCAAGAAAAACGCAGACAGGAGCTAGCTTGTAGAAGGATTGACTTTGTTTCAACAGAATTAGTGGCAACAAAAATGAAAAATACTTTAAAAAATCTCTCAGTTATAAACCACTCAAAGATACAGGTTTCCTGACCTAAGTTCTCATGTTATAATTTAGCTGCTTACACCTTCCTCTGGTGATATTGGAGGAATGAAAATATTTCTTATTCAAATGGAAGCTTTCAGGGAAGATTCATGTAAGCCATTTTTTTCCCCCCATTTTATCCTGTCAATTTTACCTACAAAAAAACCTCTGTGATCCTGTTCAGCTGGTATTGGAAATCTTTGACTGAAATCACCAGCGCTGCAAGTACCTCTGTAGTGAAGTATTAGAAAATCGACCGTGGGGAGAGACAACACTGCCGCTCTAATTCACAGTATTTGAAGACCCTGCAGGATCCATCCTGCAGGTCAGAGCCACCAATAGCCATCAACAGGGTACCTCTGGAGGTTTCCTGTGCCATTCCCACTTGTGGAAGGTTTACTTCTGGAATGTCAGCCACAACTCACAGTTCTCTCACTCACTTCCCAAGATCAACATTTATTTCCCAGGTTGTCTTTCAAAGTGTCAGCATTTTGGTTGCCTGAGCCTGTGAGCTGCTGCACACAGTGTGACGCTGGATCAGAAGCTGCTTCTATTTAAAAAAAAAAAAAAACAAACTACCATCCCTAATGTAATTAAATTGAGGCGTTTGGGCTCCCTGTTGAGTTTCTGGTGCTCATACTTATGTGAAGGCATCCAGGGGCTGCAGGGCCTGGGGGCTCCCAAGGATGGAAGGGTAGGGTCTGGCAGCCAGGGCAAGCCAGGGCAGCAGGGCACAAGCTCCTGCCCCAGGCACTGAGCCCCTTTCTGGAGAGGGCATGTCCTTGGAGAAAAAAAAAATTCATATTTCGGAGCAGGCACAGTTACCACAGTTACCTGCAGCTGTACAAATAGCATAGTTAAGATAACAGGCTAACATTGCATGCATTTGACAGTGCCAGCTACCAATTTCTTTAAGTAAGCACCTCTGTTGATCTCCTTTGTTCAGCAATTCCTTTAACAGCAGAGATATTAACCCACAAAAGTTTCTCCTGGCACAACATGTTAAGTAAGATTTTTCTGGAAAACTAGTAAGTTTGAAAAAGCAGGTCTGGGGCAGGATAAACCAGTGGAGACTAACCTTTGCCTGAAACCATTGTACTATGATGGTAAAAAATGCTGATAAGGCTGTGTTTTACGAACTAAAATATTTTATACAACTTAAACAAATTCCCTAATACATCACAGCTGCTCCACTTCACACCTTCAAATAAATTACAGAAAAATTGCATCCAGCTGCTTTTTGACCTATTGCCCAGCAACATATCTTACCAGGAGTTAAAGGATCTGTCAAAATATGCTAAAGAGGAGAATGGAATATCTTAAGTTCTACCAAATTCACAATGCTTTGCTGAATGAACAGAGTATGACCTATAAGAGTTTACTCTGAGAAAGAGTGTGAGTAACTTCAGAGTGGCCTGAAAAAATAATGCCACATGACATTCAGTATTGATAAACTAAAAGTGTTGCCCACTCAAGGAAAAATATGACCATACAATTTCTGGGTTCTAAATGACAGTATTTTTCCATGCGTAGTATCTAAATAAAAACCTCTGCTTCGTAACATATTTTGGACAAATTGACATGCCAGAAATATCTGTAGTAGTCCACAGAAAACATACTATACAAGTTTGCTTTTAACCAAGATACTGTAGAGTATCGTTCATTCTATCTAAAAAAAAAAGAAAAGAAAAAAAAATTAAAAAGAACCTGTGAAAAAACAGAGACTGCCGATAACAATAATTATCAGCCTTGGAAAATTCCTATTTCAAAGAATGGCTTAAGGGATTTGGATTACTTGCCTCAGAAAGGTAAGGCATAAGAAGGTTCATGACAAAAGCATATAAAATTATAATTGGTAAAAAGATGACAAGAGAGAAACTCTAGTTCTCCTTTCAACAAAGGAACAAGGAATCACTTAGTGAGGAAGAAAAATGGCAAGTCAGGATGAAAAGAAATACTCTTTTTCACAAAGTATGATTTTAGGCTTCGGAATTTACTGTCACAGCATGTCTTTGAGGCCAAGAGTTTAGGAAAAACCTGTTACTTCATTGGTAAGAAGAGTGTATAGAGCTAAATAATGACCAATAAAATAGTTTTGGAAAGTTAAACGTATTCTCTAGGTAGAAGACTAAACAGGAGATATGCCCTCTTCCATACTCGTGTTACTATAGCAGATTTGGGTTAGTGTTTTTCAAGGACCCCTTAATAAGTTTTAAAGTTATTGAAGTGTTGTATTTTTGGCTATTTGCATGAAGATATGATTTTGAGAAGAAAATAGGGTAAACGCATGGTAGAAATGGAAAAGTACTGACTAAACATCAGTTCCATGACAATTTCATGTACTCTAAAAGGATATTTTTGCAGTGCAAAACCCAGTAAGATCAAATGGTTTTGTGTGAAGAGAGAAAATTTTAGGGCAGGTTTTCAGGTGCAGTATGCTCATGTAACTTTATAAGCTCTCATACCTTGCAATTTCGATTAATATAAAAATCTTTTTACTTTACTGCAACAAAGTCATGGACGTCACTACTTGTAGTCCCTAACCTTTGATATCAATGTAGCTTGTAGAACATTCTTTCTGTTTCCCTCTAACACTTAAGTGTGCAGAAGTCAGTCTGAGAAGTTCTTTCCAAAATTCTTACAAGATTTGCAGATTTTCAGATGGATTGGCTAGAAATTCAAAGGTTTTCTTTATAGATTGTTATTGAACATTTTTGCAAGAAAACATTTCATACATATTTTCTAAAACGTTCCTAAATTCCAATACTGATTTGTGATGAAATATATTAGTAAGTTGAATTACTGTGTTCTAGTATATCCACTATTCTGACATTATACTATTTTCTTATGCTTAAGAATTGATTTATGAAAACTTTTGGATCTCTTCAAAGTTCACAGATGCTTTGACTTCTTAATATAGTTGAAAAACATCAGGTACCTAATGCAGTAGCATATTCTGGGAGCTGGAAAAGAAAAGGCTAGTTCTCTTTCTAAATATGAGTGACTGTCTGTGCCTACCCAGGGACTGAGTATTTACACTATCCATTGGCTTCTGCGACTCAAAATGCCCGGGATGAGGGCTACATGTCATTTCCACCAATGAAAACTGCAATAGGTGACATTCTGCTCCACTGAAATGAGTATGAGTTTGCTTTTGATGTCAGTGAGATATGAGGGTAGAAACTCTGAGCACATTGGGAAAAACCCACTTGCCTAGCATATATTAGCTATTTTTGTTCCCTTTTACAGCATAATACTATTAAATCTAGTTTTTCTAATTTTCATCAGGACTCATGCTGCAAGACCTCAACACTATGGAGAATAAGGATGCATATGAGAAATGTTTAAGAGCTGCAGATGACCTGCTTTTCTTGACAACTAACAAAGTAAAATGCCTGTAAGGAGAATATGATCAAAACAGTGCAATCATATATTTTTAAACACAATAAAATAGTCTAGTGTGATTTCTAATGTGATTGATGTTTTCATGGTTGATTTATAAGGTTGTAAGCCTTATTAATCATTAAATTGTACCTCAACATGGATGCATAAAATATGATTAAATGAAAAAATAAAATCTGATCAAATACTATATAAATTGAATTTAAAGTCATCCCATCAAGATGCTGAGTTTAGATTTAATCTACGCATTCAATAAATTGATTAAAACCTAAAATTTGTTTGATTGATGATTCATCTGATTAGGACAGTGAACCAATTCAACCTTAAGCAACCCAAACTAATGGACAGTTGTATAGAGAACAGAGGGATTGATCCAAATACAGTCGTATTATTTTCAGTGTATCATGTATTTAATTATTTTTCTTGAAACAGCAAGTATCATAAGAAAAATGAAAATAGAGACACAGGGAAAATATTTATTATGCTTAAACACTTTTTCCTGACATATCAGTATCACTCAGTAAGAGTGTATTTGGAACACCTCTATTGTGGAATTGCTCACTGGAATTTTCCACTGTTGTTCAATTTTTTGACAGAAACGCTGCATCATATCCGTGGGTGTTTTATGACAGGTGTGGCACTGGCACTTTGGAAATGCTCATGTAGAAACTGAGTAGCTTAATGAAGAAGCAACCATTTATTCTCAAAATCTAACAAACAAATGGTCCCCAAATCATTGATGATATGCCTTAGGAAATGGTTTTGATAGCAATTTTATACAATATTTGCCTTGGGTTCCATATCTCAGTCCTCGTTTTATGGTTGGTGAATTATCACATATGCGGGGTGCAAGAACAGAACAAAAATTAAGACAGCTTTGCACAATGAAAGATAAGATTTGAAGGCCAAAATGAATATGAACATCAGAAACAAATTGGTTGAAGTTTATAGTACTATCATTTTGATATGAAGAGAAACTGTTTTCCATGGATCTCTTCCCACTTACAGTCTACAAGCAGTATTGAACCAACAAGCACACAAAACCTATATGAAATTAAACAATAAGCTGCTAAATTTAAAGGTACATATATGTGGTTCTGTATTTGATTCACAACAAATTTTCTCTAATGGAACTATACAACTAATTTTGGAAAAAAGAAGTTTTAGTAATGTAAGCTAGGAAATAGGACTTTAATTAAAATACAGGCAAACAAATATGTTTCCTTACTTGAGCACATCAACAAAGATAGAGGATTCTCCAGTGTGTACAGCCAGCAACAAAGTCCAGACTAAACATTTAGTTTTGCATTTTAAGATTTTTTCCATTCAGAGTGCAAAATATACTTCCAAGCTCATGCCAATCTTTTGACTGGTTTTGAACTTGGCGCAAAAGATTTTCCTTTGCAACTGAAACTAGTATATTGATCAGAGGTGCACCTAAGCTTGAAATACAGCTTTATTAATTAAAATAATTAATATTGTAGGGGTTTTTTATGCTGAGTAGTAGTGTACATGCCAAATCTCAAAAGAGATTCTAATTGAGATAGGTAAGGAAAGCCTGGGGAAATCACTAGACTCCATGAACAAAACAGCTTGATTTACTAGGTCTTTAAGTCTTGGAGAACCATCTGAGAGATGCATCATGCAAGCAAGCTCATGTAGAGAGGGATTCAGTCCACTTGAGATGGATGGAGTTGTTCTCTGTGAAATTGGAATTGTAGTACAAGCAACTAATGATTAACCAACTGATGATAAATTTGAAGGAGGAGGATTCGCTCTTCAGAATTAAGCTGGAAAATATCAGTTTGCCAGGTGCTTCTTATGAACAGTTATAATCTACTGGTAATGAGAGGGTATTCAGTTTGGAGGGGGTGTTAACAGATGCACAGTAGGATTTCTAATTCTGTGGGAAGAAAGTCCATTAGCTCATCTTTATAATTCATCTCCCATTAAGCTTTATTCATAATACCATAAATTATATGTAAGTATATTCCACTAACAGCACAAAAAACTGTATCAAAACTGTAATTTAATGAGATATCTTAAACATTTGAATAATCTTTCTGAAGTTCCTGAGTTTACAAGCATTCTCAAATTTAAGCATATGGGCAAAAATGCACAAATCTCTTCTTACCTTCCTACATAAGCACTTTTATTCACCTTTGTGTTTCCAGATATTAACACTGACTTTTTCTTTTGGTCCTATTTCAACAGTCTGTGCTCCTTAAAATGTTTTTGTTCTCTTCTTCATTTTATCCCTTGTTGCAGACATCCTAAAGAAAGAAGCTAACTTTTCTCCTTTATTTCCAGAAGCTTTTTCCAGTTCTTTGAACATCTGAAAAGAAGGAGGAATACCACATTTCCATTATGCACTCCTCAGCCAACCAGCAAGTGGTCTACAAGTCTTCACAGAATAATAAAAATAGTAAAGAGCTATAAAAATTAAGTTAAATATTTGAGTGACCTAGAAGATATGCATTTATTTCAAATGGCAAATGCTACAGTTCTGCAGATTTAAATAAAAAAACTGAATGAAACCAAATAAAACAATCAAAAAGAAACCAAAACAACCAAAGTTGTATCTCTTTAGTCAGTAAGCTGTCAATGTTTCATCATCTTTTCCATTTGGATTTGAAAGCCTAAAAGGGTCAAAGGTCTATAGGTATTGGTTCTTAAAATGCAAAAGAAGACAAATATACTGTCTTTCAATCAAATGACCTACCACTAAAATCAGAATTAAATTCACATCGTTATACTGTTTCTCTTTATTAAAAAAAAAATTAAAAAATATTTATATCCAACTTGGTCTAAAATATTAAGTACTATAATAAAAGTGACCAAAAAAAGAAGTATTTTTAAAAAAGTATTTATACAAATAATATTTACTCATCTATGGTAATAATTTTGCTAAGCAGAGAAATGGTCCCTTTGAAATTATTATTTTGCCTCATTAATTAATTTTGCTACTCCCATTGATTTGAAGGAAAAAGTTACTGCTGTTCAGTAACCAAATTTAGCAAGTGAGATGCTTTTAATTTGCTTTCATACACAAAAGAAACGCATGCACCAGATTTGCAGACATTTGGATTAAGTGGAATCTTGTTTAAAAGAACTCCATATCAGAAATCTAGTGAATCCAGAATGGAACAGGGAGGATCAGGATCCCTGTTCACAGGAAGCAGAAAGTTTTTACAGATTTGAACCAGGAAGTTATTATGCTTCTGCAGGGTTTCCCAACAGGACCTAGCATTACAGGAATGAGTGAGAGGTTTAACTTAGCAAAGTGTGAGTGATCTATGAACCCTGCCAGGAGAAGTAACTACAACTTCAGACATGTTGTTTTTATTCCTTGTCTTTTTTTTTCACATCTGACAGACGTGCCTGAGCCAAACAGTTTTTTCACAGTCGTCACTGTGAAAAGGAGCTCCTTGTGCAGTTTCTTCTTTTAACAGTGTTGCCTTGAGCCTAAAATGCTTGTGGAAGTACAATTTTAGATGAATGTCACTAATCTCTGTGGTCTATGAATATTTGATAAACCTGATTTTTATAGGTTCCTTCTGACCTCTCTTTCTTCTAAATAACTGCAGAGAGAGACAAGACAATGATTCATATAGCTCTATGTGATTGTTGTTGTAGACATCGGCTTTCTAGATCATAGATTTTCTGTACGGTCTATAGGAAAAGGGAACATGCTCCAAGGGAGATGATCAAGAAGGTGGATGTGTCCTGGAGAATACAACATATAAAAGATGGGTTTTTTTACTGAATGTACTCTTTACTGATCTGTCCTGACAGCTCTGGACTCCATGGGACAGTCTCACACAACTCCCACCCTCTGTTAGCTGGATATGAAACAGGCAATTTTATTAATTGATGATGTTATCACATCATGATGCAGTCCATTATAATGGATACCTGGGGTAATATCTGGGACTCCTTGTTGCATTTAGGTGCTGCATTTTGCTCTTATACTGCCATACAATAAAATTTTTCCCATATAAAAGTCGGCAAGTCAGATTCAGTTTATCCAGCTGATCCAGCTTCTTTCATGTGGAAATATGAAAAGGAGTGGGCTTACATATTAGTTATTCTGATCTTGTATTGAGTTATTATCTGGACACATTCTTTACTTTTCTGAAAAACTCTCCTCATTTTTAAACTTGCAACATTTCATTTCTCTTAGTAATAGCAGAAATAATATCTCTAGCAAAAACAGTTAAAACTCTAATGTTTTTTTCCCATTCAGGCCAGAAATAAGATAAGGTCATTGAAATATGACTCAAGGCATTTCTTTCCCTTGGCTGAGCAAACACCTGCATGTCAGTTCACTTCCAATCTGTCATATTGCTGGGAATATCATAACCAAAGCAGTAATCACTGACACACAGTTAGCATAGACTGCAGGTAGCACTGAGAGTCTGTCCTCTGCTGGGTGCCTCCAAGGAGACCCTCGCTTCTGCAGCAAAGTCTCTGCAACTACTTCCTTTCCTTAGCCATTCCACATAATCTGTCAGAGATTGGAGACAAATAGATAAGTGTCTCTTTCATAACTAGCTTAACTTTTTGTTTCTCTGTTTAGTGGAGGGAATAAAAAATACAACAAATAATTGAAGTAGTCCAAAACTCGTTATTTTTCACAGAATAGTTAACAAACACTTCACCTTATGCTACATAAAATGTTTTATAAAGCCTGAAGGTAATTTTCCATTTTGCCTTTTTGTTAGTAGTATATAACATGTCCAGAGGGATCAGATGAAAGGTCTCTCTAAGTCCTCTTCTGTACCTCTACCAGAGTCCACACAGAGCTGTCTAGGGACAGAAGGTGAGGAATGCCACGTGTATGCACCCTAGTTCATAGGTGGTTGCAGTCTAGGAACAAGGCAAAAATATAGTATACCATTTCCTGAGCCTTCAGCAGCCACTTTAATTTCAGAGTCCCCCTAATCAATATGTTAAGGAGTTCTCTAAAGATTTCTCTTCCATGATCTCAATCACTCTTTATGAAACCTGTACAAATATGTGACTGAAAATGTAACAGTTCATGGTCACACAAGCACATCAATCTTACATTTCCTCATGTTTTCACCAGTAGATTAAACTTATATTTTCTAAGATTTATGTGGGCCGAGCAGTTGTTTAATGAACAATGTTAGTACTCCAAACTGAACAATCAAGCAGATGCCAGAAAGCATTATCCAGAAACAGGTAATAGCTTAGGCTACAACGCCTACCTCAGAAGCACCTGCAATTCAAATCTCTTTTCTGAATTTACCACATTAAGTGGGCATTTTCCTGAAGCACTAGGGTGGGTGTGTTGGTTATTCAATACAAAGGGAAAGAAATCACATTTCTTCTCACTTCGTAATTTACTTGAGAACTTCTAAAATTATTTGCTTTAAGATTTCAAAAACTTGTTCGTGATCTTTTTTAGTTGATCAAAAATTAGATAGGAATATGAATACAACCTGTGTTTTCTGAAATACTTCACCAAAAAACCCCACACAAATATATTATGCTTTACTCTTTATCATAGCATTGGACTGTGTCTAGCCAACACCCGTTATGACTGATTTGTCCCTTTCTTTTCCCATTTGTTAGCCTGTCCTTGATTTACCTGTTGTTGCCCAGAACTTTCTGTCTGTTAAAGAGATGAGTCTTCCATTTTGAAGAATCTTCTCTACTTGTTTAACTTTTGTGTGTTCCTCTTTTGGGTAGCTTTTTTTAAAATTGCATTATCAATCACTATGTATTGAATTTTTTCAAGGCTCGATTGACTTTTACCTAATAAAAATTGAAATAATTTTTTTAAAGGCAGATTTTTATTAAATCCTCAGCTTGTTAAATCCCAGTGCATTCAGCAGGGGCAATCTGCAGCAGCATCTGCTGCTGAAAGGGCAAACTGTTCTCTCTACTACGGGGTAAAATGGCCTTTGTAATGCATTTTAGCAAAGTCTTTCCTCCTAATGCACTAGTTTACTGAGGCATGCAAAAGTCATTTCCACATTAATCTACACCCAAAAAGGCTTCTCCGATAAGACTTGGTCTCAGTCAGTAAATCCTTCTCAACTCATCTTAGTACTACTGCAAGGCTAATTGCACAAGTAACAATCACATATCTAACCAGGGGATTGACTTAATTTTAAGCTCCTGTTGGACCCATGCGCTTGCACAATTCAGTGCCGATTTTCTGTGTCTCGAGCATTACGTATAAACTCCTGTGCTGAGTTTTTGCTGACTTTACTTCTAATAAAAATGAAATATTCTCCCCCTTCCACATCCATACACATGCATCTCCAGTTATTAATGTTAAACCCTTGCCCATCTGTCTATGTTAGCAAAGTTAAATTCTTTCTAGCAATTCCCTTCCAAATCACTTCACCACAATCACTCTATGCATGAGAAGAGCAGCAGATTAAAATGGCTTCTCAAACTGGTGTTAGGCACAAATGCAAAAGCTTTGACTAAAGTTAATCCATATCTTTATATACAGTTCACTGAAATGAGGATTTGTAATGTTTCTGCAGATGACTTATTTCCGAGTCAGAGTGCTGCAAGTTCTATGTTACAGGAAGAGATTCAAAATATGAGATGCATTTTATTCTAGAACTAGAAGTTAGTAGGAAGAAAGGACATTTTGTGTAATAAACAAAGTGCTGGGTTAAAACCCACAATAATCAAAACATTATGACCACTGCACATGGAACAGTGCACCTTTTCCCCTTCATAGAGTATTGCAGTCTTCTAATACCAGAAAACGCAATATGATAGCTTTCCCAAAATATTGTGATCTGTAAACACAACACATTTTTTCTCTTTTTTTGTCTTTAACCATATTTTCAATTTGCCTTCTGAATATCTTTAGGTCATGTCTTTAATGTTTTCTCCACAAGCATGAAGACTTTTTATTTTTTTCTAGAAACAGTGGAAATTTACTGATAAGCATTGAACTCCCATGGAGGGGATTAAGGAAAATACCAGATATATGAAGATCAAGATAAAACTGCAAAGGCTGGCAACAATGATTCCTCTCCAGCTTGCCAGCTCTGCCAGTTGGTATGTGGGTGGGATCCAGAGGCCTCCACCTTCCTGCACTAGAGAATGTGCCTGCAGGGAGTACTACCACGGCTAGGACAAAACACAACTTCTAGCATTCCTTGAGTCCATGTGCAAGTAGAAAGCTATCATGATGTCCCCAGAGCCTACAATATTCTAACCAAGGAATAAACAAAATACAAACTGTGCCTTCTGTGCATTGAGATGACAAACCACTTGATCTGTGCCATTACAGTATTTTCCATCAGCCTGAAGGCCTGTCTGACTTTCTTATTGGACCTGAGCTCCCCCTTTAAATCTTATCTGAGAGAAATGACAGCAAGCCAGCAATTTATTATTCCTATGTACTTTCACAGCATCTGACACAAAAGATTTAGACAAGAATACTATAATAAAGAAGGTAATTGGCATATCCTGACAGCTGAGGTTGTATAAAAATTGGGTGGACTGGCCACTTCTTGAACATTGGGAGACTCTCAAATGCTAATATGGATGTTCAAGAAACTTGCTAGGCTAGGCTGGTTCTAAATAACAGTTGTGTCAGTTTGTAGAACAGAAAATATTCCTCATCACTACAATTTTATACTTAATGTAGTTACCAAATGGTTGATACTTGTGAACTACTACCCTGTTAAATGTGATTTATATCTAATTTTTATATTGTCTAATGAATATGGAAGCCAGAAGGAAAGAACACTCAATGTATGCAGCTATTGCCTACTGCTGTCATTTCAGAGCAAAAATTGTCAGTTTGCCTCTTTCTTGCAGTTCTATAGAGGGTCCATGGCTATAACTGAAATTTAGCTTAAAAACAAACATGTACTGAAATCAGAACTGATAGTAAATTAATGTGATTAATACAAATGTAGAATAAATATTAATAGAAACAAAAAGAAAGTGCATAAGATTTCATGTTATATAGCCTCAGGAGATGAAATATTTAAGTGGTTTATTTTCTCCAACTTAAATATTATTTTCTCATCCACTGCTCAAAGGAGTTCTGAAAATTAATTAATGTCTGCTTTGACCTATAGGTTACTTTCAAATGCCAAGTTTTATGAATAGTTCGGGATTATGGATTTTTCATAGGGCCCTGCCTTCAGTGTTTTTCATTCCCATATGAAAACTGCACATTTTGCAGGTTTTGCCTTACTATTTAAAAGTGTGTTTCGCAGCTTGCATGTAGCTACAACTACTATGGTTGCTGATATGAGTATATTTCTTCTAAAAAAAATGTAGTTTTTCTCTGTATGAAAAGAGATGTATCTTTTGTTTCGGATTAAACCATACAGACATACCCATTCTGTGTTGACTATGTTTCACTAGGTACCTTGAAATTCTGTGGAAGAATGTGTGTCTTCTCAATACCAAGTCTTGAACTCAAGTTGATCCACAGAGCAATCACAGAGAAAAAGTAATTCTCACACACACACACAGAGTTCCAATCATATTTAGTACACGAGGCTCACTGAACATATCGTGGAGAATCTACCTGCACAACTAGATCTCATATATTAAGACTGGGTATCTTTGAGTCCACCAATTGCAACTCATTTTGCTTTGATATGGGATGCAGAATCTCACAGAATGACAGAATGGTTAAGATTGAAAGAGACCTCAAGATCATCTAGTCCAAGCCCCAGCTAAATGTAAAGCCCCAGCCCCATGTAAAATACACTGCCCAGGATCGTGCTCAGATGGCTTACCTCAAGCATTGGAAACTCCACAATCTCTCTAGACAGCCTGTGCCAATGCTTGGTCATTCTCATAGTAAAAAGATGTTTTCTTATGTTCACGTGGAACTTCCTGTGTTTCAGTTTGTGCTTGGTGCCCTTGGTCCTGTCTCTGGAGATCACTAAAAAGAGCCTGTCTCTATCCTCTATGCACCTTCCCTTCAAGTATTTGTAGACATTAAAAAAATCCTCCCTGAGTCTTCTCTAGGATAAATAGTTTCAGCTCTCTCAGTCTTTCTTCATTGGAGAGATGTCTTAGTCCCTTCATCATCTTGATGACCCTTGGCTGGACCCTCTCCAGTATGCCTATGTCCCTCCTGTACTGGTGAATTCATAATTGGGTACAGAATTCCAGGTATGACCTTACCACTGCTGAGTAGAGGGGAAGGATCACCTCCTTCATATCTCATATTCTTCTGGGGAAGATTTTTTAAAATAACAAGAAGTAAGTATAATAGTAAAGGTGCAAAATAGCAGTTCAAATGTGCAGTTGTAAATTCAAAGGCTTGAGGTCTTTCCTTTTCTTTTGACTCCAGCTGATAAGCTGTGAAAAGCAGTTCCCAAGCGAAAATAAGTCTCAATAGACCACTTGTAACTGAAGGTAGAATTTTAAGGCAAAATAAGAGGAACGTGGCAAGCTCCCAGCAAATATGAGCTGAGATAAAATTTTTTATTCTGTTGTTAACAGCACCTTGAAAATAGAACTGAGTGTTAGTTCAGATGAAGTGTATTCTAACAGAGTAGAAGAAAGACTTGCCACACAGCACACACTGTTCCAATCCATAAAAGAGCTAGGAGCCTGACTACAACAAGAAAAGATTCATATCATCAAGTGACTAGATAAACAAACATTGTAGACTGCTGTATAGGAGTGTAACCATATTAAAATACAGTTATACTCTATAAAAATTGTATGATGGAATTCCATTTCCATCTCCCATTGCTGAACATCCCAACAGTTCCCTTAGTGAACACAGCCAGCGGTAGCTAGGGGAGACCTGACCCTTTCAAATGGTACTCCTTCCAGGACAGAATTTTTTTTGATTTCTAAGACCAGTAGTACAAACATTCTCACCTACTACCCTTTTCCCCATGGCACCCCTCTTTTCCCAGTGTTTTGCCTCTTTTTTCTTCTTATCTGCTGTCTTGATTTTGATGCTCAGCAATGAGACCGTAAGTAGATACTGAACACAATCAATTGAGGAAGCTGGAAGGAGACAGAGGCACATGGACTGGCGGCAATATAGTCTGGGGGGACCTGGGGAGGGTATGAAGTCCTCTTAAGTTTGCACAGCCTCTTTATACAGTGCATAACATAATTAAGTTTTTGATGTCACTCCCTACATATTAGTGCCTTTAGTCTTGCACCAAAAAACAGTCATATATTTCAATGCTTTGCTTTGTTTTTAAAGTGGAGCATTGTTAAGACTAGGAGGTATCCACATGGAAACCCAAAATGTTTTCAGGAGGTTTATAAAAAAAGCCCTATGAAAAAAATTTGGTATGATTTTGACATTTTTAATGTTCAATTAAATTCCATTCTTAGGGGTTATATTAAAAGATTTTTTTTCTTTGCCATATTTATCTCTGGGACAAACAGTATCTGATTGTGATATTTCATATGTTCTCCTTTCTAGTTATAAGAACTCTTTGTATTCCTGTGATGATTAATCGCCTGGAGTCTTCTCACTGACCTCAGCGATGCTGGCATTACTTGGCATTATCTTGCCAGTCAAAGTAATTCCATTTAGGAACCTCAGTATAAAATTAAGACACTGGCTTCAGACACTCATTCTTGAGATTTATTAAAACGCAAACAAAACAATTTTTGTTCCCATTTCATTGGTGCCTGGCAAGTCTCTTCTATCCAACCAGCGTCTGGATAATGTTTATTTTGAACGTTTCATGAACAGAACAGATCATTTATCTTTGACAAATTTGTTATATTACACTCTCATATTTTAAAAATTTACAATCAAAACACCCTGTAAAAATCAACTAGACACTGATTCCCTCTTGTTTCAGTACAGCTAGCAAATGTTCAGAAACAGGCTGAATGGGAATCTCAACTGAAATTAGAAGCATAAAAAACAACCTACTTAAAGTATCTCTACTCAGATCCACAAAAGTGTATCAGAACCTAATCTGAATTACTTGTGCCCAGAAAAATATATGAAATATCTGCTTATGTCTTTATGGTGAACTTAATTCAAGAACCTACGCCCTGAGATGCCATCACTGATGGCATGAATGCTTCCATGTTAGTGTTAAATCAAACACTGCAGCTTCAAGCAACTATAGTGGATTATGAGCCTTCACACAGTTACCAAATTTTAGTGTAAGACAACTCAGAAACAATGGCTGAAATCATGCGATATACCACTCAGCTAGATTTGCAAGACCATGTCTGTCAAGGTGCTGAGGTTCTTTATATGTAGAAGTGGTGAACAGGGCTTTGGTGAAATGATCGCTACTAAACCTTGTTTTAGAAAAAGCTGCCTCTAGAGAATGGGATTTGTCTGGCACAGGTAACTGGGTAGTTGTCATATGCTATACAAACATTGTGAAAACAACACAGATATTTTTAAATTACATTTGCTATGAACTGGAAAGCAGAAGTTCTCTGCTTGTTCATGTTGGGTTTTCTCCTACTATTGTTATTTGGTTAAAGTTTCTCATTAGAAAAAACAGAGTATAGATTTCTACTCCTTTCCTCCTGGATGTATTAATGGACATGCACATGTTTTTAAATGTGACGATCTATGGAAAAAAATTCTTAGAACCAGAAAGAAATCCTTGACTGATGCTATCAGCTCCAGTATAACTATTTGAAAGCATTTACTACTATCAGCTGGAAGGGTTTTCCATCCTGTTAATAAAGACTGAAACTGAGATATGTAGAGATAGTTCTTCTGTGATTACACAGCTGTTGGCACTACAAAGGAAAGTACTGCTTGACAGATTAAATATATAGGCTGCCTCTAGAAGCTAATACAAAGTATATTATTATTTATTATTTCTCTCTGGTATTGTTTTGAGCGCCCAACCAGAGCTGCAGGGGTCTTAAAATTTATTTTCTTAAAAATTGTGTATGTACCTGAGGGGAATATCTGTGCATTAAGACTACAGTCAAAATAGAATACACAAAAAGAACCTGAAGACAGAAAGAGTTGTGCGACGTCTCATAGAAGATCAGTTTCAAATTTTCAAAACACTACAAAGATATTCAGAGTACTTGCAGACTTCCAGTTCAGGAATGAACTTTCCAAAGCTTGAAACATCCACTTGGCATTGCTTTAACATCAAACATATTTGATGAGATATAGATATATGAGTTCTGTACAAGCTATTTATTTTTCTGGAGATGATTACTGTATGTACAGTATGTGGTATATGAGACATCTCAAGCAGCAGACAATATAGGAATGGGAAAAAATTTATTGGATGCCATCCCAGAACTACACATTAGTTATATTATGTCCCCAGACATATGATTTTTTTATTTTTTGGTAACAGGACTAAGAATAGATGCAATCCTTCTCCTCAGGTATGACCATGCAGAGTAAAAGTCCAAGGATTTTCATCGCTTTATATGTACAGTAGATATGGACTAGAATTTATGTCTAGACCATTACAGAGCAACACAGTTATACCTATGTACATCTGAGAAGTTCTGTCCCTTAATCTGTTGATAGGCATACTAACTGTGAAATAATGTGATCAATATCACTAGTTAACACTCCTGTCCCAAACACTGATTAGTCCTTCTGAAAGGCTTCAGATAGTTCACCCTGCTAAATATTCCCCGGACATTCTTCACAGTCTAAACCAGAGCACAAATATTCTCATGAAAGATGAGTAAATGGAAAATACATTTCTTCTCCTCCTGCTTGTGCACTTTGCATGAATGTAGTTGTTCATAACCTACTCTGACCTAGATCAGAATGATAAAAAACCATGTTTCATCAGACTGAAGAGTCAATAACAGTAATTTTTTTTCCTTATATATTGTTTTTATTTTAACCAGGTCACACTATTAATTAGAAATATATTCTTGATGTGCCTTAATCATGACTATAATATAAAAATGAAGCCAAAACCAGAAGATCAATGTTTATGATTGAGTTAAAGGAAATTTTATTGAGTTGTGTGTTTTGTTTTAATTTTTGTAACATTAGAAAAAATCTGGGGATGTTAACAAGGAATAACCATGCTACAAAAATGAAAAGTAAACTATTATGAGAATCACTACCAAGTTAATGGCACATTAACAATAAGTTCATAACTCCCAAGAAAGCAAATTTTACTTACACTGGTCCAAATAAACAGAGACACATTTTTTGTGGGTGTTTATTTCTTGAAATGTTTCATAGTTATTGTACTATCATTGTACTTTTTATGTTATTCTGCATCACTGCTTTCTTCATCTCTGATTATAGAAGGTTGAAAGGGTTGCTCATGACTAAACACAGAATAACATTTAATCTATCTATTCCAAATTTGATAAGAGCTTATAATCCTGTTCTCCTGTGATATGAATTTAAGGGAGAAGAGGGTTGAAAAGCCTGTTCAAAATGAAGTGCCCTTTTAGTTTCTTTATCACAGTAATGAATCTTTGCAAACTTCATGTGGAAAGACAGGAGCAACCATATATACTTTTTTCTCTTTCTACATGTATACATATACACATTATATATCTAACATATGATGTAACATATTTACTGTGTGTATAGATAGATGCATGTGAATGTGTGGTTTAGCTTTAATTAAGAATTAAATATTAAGTGCCTCAAACATAAAAGATTAAGATAGTTCCTCTGTTATTGACTAAATCCCAATGTATTATTTTCAAATCATTTGGTAATAATTTAAATCTGTTCCCATAAAAGTCATAAGCCCCTTTATAGTCTTTACATGTAAAGTGGTATGCAGTAGTAATTTACAATATTGGTCAAGAACTAATTTTTTTTCATAAAATCATAGAATCATAGACTGGTTTGAGTTGGAAGGGACATAAAAAATCATTTAGCTCTATCCCCCCACCATGGGCAAGGACACTTTCCACTAGATCAGATTGTTCAAAGCTTAATCCAACCTGATCTTGAACTTACAGGGATGGAGAGTCCACAGCCTCTCTGGGCAACCTGTTCCAGTGTTTTACCGCACTCACAGCTAAATCTTCTTCCTTATTTCTAATCTAAATTTACCTTCAATTTAAAGCCATTATCCCTTGTCCTTTCACAGATCCTTGTTGAAAGTCCCTCTCGAGCTCCCTTGTAAGGTCCTGTTTAGGTACTGGAAGGTGCTATAAATTCTCCCAGGAGACTTCTCTTCTCCAGGCTGAACCACCCCAGCTCTCTCTGCCTGTCTTCACAGGAGAGGTGCTCCAGCCCTCTGGTCATCTGGCCACCCTCTGGACTTGCTCTAGCAGGTATACTTCTTATGTTGGGGGCCCCTGAGCTGGATGAAGCAGTTCCAGGTGGGGTCTCACCAGAGTGGAGTAGGGGGGTAGGGTCACCTCCCTCGACCTTTTGGCTGCGCTGCCCAGTAGCATCAAAGCTCCAGTTGGCTGTCTGGGCTGCAAGCATGCATTGCTGGGTTCATGCTGAGTTTCTTGACAACCAGCACCTCCAAGTTTTACTCCTCGGGGCTGCTCTCAATCCATTCTCCACCCAGGCTGTATTTGTGCTTGGTATTGCCCTGACCCATGAGCAGGACCTTGCACTGCGCCTAGTTGAACTTTGTGAACTTCCCTTAAAAGGCTGAAAAAACCTCATACCACAATAATAGCTGCAAGGTTAAGGCAGACCAAAAAAAATTACAAGCAAAGTCCAACCTCTTCCTGTCCCAAGCTCCCACAAAAATACTATTAATATTAATGGCTAGATTAAACTTTTGACTAATTCATAGCAATGTATCTGATTTTAAATAGGTTGGTTGTAAAGTCTAAACATTTTCTTAATGTTGACATTTCTATGGAACGTATCTTTTTAAATCTGAAAGGAAGTATACTAAAGCTATTTGGTTTTCAAATATGTGAGCCATTCTTACCATCAGCCCCCATAAAATGAACAAACTCTTCATACGCAACAGGAAAATCCAACCTTATGTGAGTCCGGTTGAATCCAGTGAGTCATCCTCTCAGTAATGAAACAACAATGAACCGGCATCTTCCCAAGGCAGCATCTGCATTTTTAGTATAGGTTTAGGTGTCCCAGGTTGTAGGTGCTGCATTAGAGCCACAGAAAATGAAGGTAGGACTGCAATGGGCAGCTGTGATCCAGCACATTCAAGGGGCAACAGCGAGGGAGTTGTGTCATGACAGGTATCCTCATCAAGAGTAAAAGGGTTCTCTCAGGTGCAGAGAGATCTTAGTATTTATCTGTCTCATTGACATAGAAGAAATGTTGTCATTGTACATCTGGCTAGATCATGTGAAAAGAGTAGCATCAGTGAACTGAATAAATGGAATTTCAAAAGTACAAAAAGAACCCAAAAGGGTGAGTGCAGAATCCCAGTAATGTTTTTTTTTTTTATTTAAGGATCCACTTGAGGCCATTCAGATAATTTCAAAGTACAATATTAAGAATCTCTTAATCTATCATGCAGTTCTTCACAGTGGAAAAGGTTGATTCAATAATCAAATCCCAAGTCAGTTCCTGTGATTACCGTGATTCCATTTTTGCTTTTGATAAAATAGACCATCTTCCCTTTGGGGGTTGTACAAGCCCAAATCAATGAATCAAAATTGGTTCCAACACACCAATTTTGGTTCATTGATTTCCAAGCCAACACTCCTTTTACTTAATTGACAAAATCTCAACAATCTGTCAGTAATATCTGTCAGTCTTTGTGTTGGAACTTATTTCAGATGTTTTGTATTTTTTTCATTGTCCTCCTATCATCAGTAATTGTTTCAGGGAACTGTAATGTTTCACAGAAGCCCAATTCTCATAGTTGAATACTCACATAAGTGTATTTCAGGTGACACTTGCTGCAACTCATACATTATATTGAGCCTGACCCTGTCTTAGAAGCAAGAGCTTCTATTGATTAGGCAAAAAAATACAAAAATATTCCAAATAAGTAGCCAAATAGGTAGGTTTTTATCTTTTATTAACAAAATGGAACAGTTATATGCACAACCAAGAAAGATAAAACTTACTATTCCAAGTAGATATGTTTTAAACTTTGGTGTCTTCTAGATTTGCAGCAGCACTCTTAATTCAATACTGCTTTAACTGAAAGGCTTAATTGGAGTGAAGTCATACAGTTCAAATGTGTATTTTGCTGAGCTTACATCTCATTAATGTCATGTCAAGGTGAAAAATATGAAACAAATGAAAAATAACACATTTCTCAGGCAACAAATGGATTATTTTTTCCCATTACAATGGCACATATTAAATTTTCACAGTGTTAAAGATGAAAAGGCACAATTACTTGATCTACTGGAACTTTACTGTGATTTTAGTTTTACCTCCCAAAAAAAATGAATATTCTCTTGCACCATCATGGCAAATGCAATATTTATTTGAAAAAGGTTTTGTACCTTGTATAAGAAATACGTGATTGATATCAGAAAAATCACTTATTTTGTGGGCTAAGCGTTCATTTCTAAAACCTAAAAGGTAGAAAAGAAATCTAAGGAAAGAGAAATTATCTCAAATTCCATTTTAAATCACTACGTGTAGCTGAATTTAGTTCCTAAATTTTATCTGTTTTGAAATGTCTTTTTTTTTCTGTAGTTTCAAAGAACTTCAGAAGAAATGCCTATTTAGGTTTAGATGTTGATTTTAAGAATATATGGAATTAAAAGGTAAATGATCTTGAAAATACATATTTTAAAATATAATAGAAAGATATAGGCATTTGATATTTTCGATGTGTTGCTCTTTCAAAAAAGAAGTAAACCTCAATTTATTGTACACTACCTTGAGTGGTAAGCCAGGAATGCTACACAAAATGGAAGAATTCCTTTTCTGATTGTTATTTCCCTGTATTTAATGAATTTTATTTCACATCCTGGCTTTAATTCTAATAAGTTCTATTGCATATGTAGTTTGCACTTTGAAAAACTTTGTGGGGTTTTTTTGCATACTTATTAAAGTGGATGTTTTAACAGAGATGATAAATGTGTACCTCCAACATATTCCCTTATGCCTATTTTCTTTTTTTTTTTTTCCATTCCATTCCATTCCATTCCATTCATCCTTGTACCTTGCCTTTTCATTTTTGCATCCTGGCCTGATCCAAAGCTAACAGGAATGTGTTGAGTGACTTCTGTGGTTTCAGTGAACTCCAGGATAGGACCCTTAAGTGTTAATGAAGAATCAAATGCCTGCTTTTACTTCTGTGCACAGCGCCTGAGCTGTACATTGTAGATAAGATTTCACTTTAGTGATTCTGATTGTTGATTTTGCTTAGCACCCCTGGCTTAGGCACTCTAAATGCATTTTAATATGAGTTGTGGAAATAAGCACGATGAACGAAGTAAGAAAGGAAGGAGAGTATAAACAAGGCTTATAAAAGGACAGGTGAAATAGAAATAATAATAGGAGAGAAGAGACGAGTGTTTGGTTAATGAGTTGCTGAGAATAAATGAGCTTTTAGAACAGATTTGAAAGACCACATTGATGTAAAAGAATGAATTGAAAATGGGAGCTCGTTCCACAACAGACAGGCAAGAAAAGAAAGAGTGTGTGAAATCAGAAAGGATGAGAGAATTAAAATTGCCTTTATGTTCTTGCTTTTTGCATCTCAACAAGCAACATTCAGCAATCAAAGGTTAATAGAAAAAAAAAAAAAACTTCTCATAATTGGATAGCTCTCCTCCCAAAATGGCACAGCAGCAGCAAGGCAAAACATTCACACTTGCCAGGCATGATGTGCTTTGATAATTCCAAAGTAGTGCTGAGAAAGCTAGAAATATATTAATAGAGAGCACAGCAAATGGAAGGAATGATAAACAAGCAGACCACAGACTAACCAAAACCTACCCAGAAAGAGTGATAAAAAAGATAAGGTTCACTGCTGTTATATGAAGTGTGACAGCATATTTAAAGGGCTATTAATATGTGTGAGACAGTGGCTATAAACATTGAAATTCTTTAGAAAAATTGTTTGCTTACTGCAAGTTCCTCAAAACTATAGCAGATTGGTTTCCTGACAACGACATATTTGCCTTTGTGGTCACTGTGGCAGGGCAAGGATGAAGGCAATTCCAGTGCCTCATGCATTATCTATTGTCTATTAATGCCAGTATTCTCTGAAACAGAAATAGCAGTGTGATGTTTCTGATATACACCTGGCCTTGTTATGAATAGTATAGCAAATACTATCGGTATCTTATATGAAAGCTTCACACATGTTATATGAAAATCAATAAAGGAGCATAAATGTCATCAGATGTTTTTGTTTACCGTGTTGCTCTTCTCAACTTGCTTGAAATCTGAGGTGAAAAAAATCAAGTAAACGTGGTAAGCAAAAATATCTGAACTGATAAAGACCCAGCTTCTAGGCAGCCACCATGCAGCACCCTGCAACAAACACTACATATGTAAGATGCAGATCATTCAATTTGTGCAGAGGGAGTAAAGTAACCTAAACATCACCATGCTTAAACTTGTTTCAGGGTTGTTTTTTTCCAAGATAAATGTAGCACAAAGATTTCTGGGTAACTGTTGAAGTGTTTAGGGCAAGATAAAATCTGCATAATATTCATAAATTTGCAAAATAGTAATAAAATCCTTAGTCTAACACTGGGTCCTGTTAGAAAGATGTAGTGCTTCTAAAAGTTGTTAAATATATGAATTTTTGTAAGTCACTTCTTTTAATATGGTAAATGAGTTTCCAAATAGCTGTATGTAGTATTTCAATTTCCCCTAGCAAGAGCATTTTTATTTTCCTTCCTGATATTATATTCTGCTTTTTTTGATGCAGTGATGAATTATCTGGATTACTGCCTTGCAAATATTAAAAAGAGAACAGAAGAGAATAAGCAGGTCTTTATAGTACAAATTATTATTTTCTAGGCCAAAAGTATTATTTTGTAGGCCCCATTAAGACATCGATAGGGGCACAGCAGCTCAAGAATCAAATCCTGACAGTGCAATAAAGCAAGCTGATGTGTTTTTTTCCTTCTCTCTTCTTAAAGCAAGGATGCTATAAGATATCAAATATTGCAGAAATTCCCTAGATCAGTCCTGCCTGGAGAAAGGAGAGAAGCTGTGCAGCATGAGTCATTCTCTTCATAACATCTTCTCCCCTTTGTGCCCCACCAGAACAGGTCTATTATTTCAGATGTGTTCTCTCAGGGTCTAGCAGACACAACAGCATCAAGAGTTCCTTGCCTGTGAAGCTGGAGGAAAAGCATTAAGAATCCTCCCATAGGAAACTAGTCAGTCACTTCCAGAACACTTCATACCCTGCACACTGAAAAGGCCAAGAGTTGGAATTTTCTAAACAGAAGAAATAATTTGCTAATCCTTACCACCAAAAATTACACAACTAAGTCCTTGCTCCATGGCTGGGAGCAAGGTGGTAAAAATCCCATTGGCTCAAACAGGGACAGAATTTCACTTCTTGTCCCCCTGTAAGAGAAAAAATCCAGAAAGGACACAGTATCGACCCCTGACAGCTCAAGTCTGCCCATAACAAAAAGTGTAAACAGGTTTTCATGTAACCAGCATAGACAGGCAGGTAAAAAGGTACGTTGACCTGCAGAGGTTCAATTTTAATGCAGTTTCATCCAGAGCAGAGAAAACTCAGACTGCATATGCTTATATATTTTTCATAAGGACTATATTTCATCATGAAATTTTCCTCTAGAATGTAGCAGACCATACTCTTTCACTGTAGTGAATGATAAATGCTTTTTGTGTGAGTGTGTGTGTTTGTGATTCTGTGCACCAATGACACAGTATCAGCATGGGAATAGAAGGAAATAGCGGCATCCTGCAGACTCAATTCAAAATTCTCTAGGAAGCCTGTCTTCTTATTCTTTTATTTATTTACAAAGAAATACAATTAGCCATAATGTTCTACTGATTTAATTGCTGCTCCTTTATTTAGTTTCTAGAGTGATATTTCTACACTACATATGGCTTACATGACTTTTCACAAAACAGTGATGGGAAAATACTGATTTTCAGAGCTCTACTTGTCTAAATTGTTTCTTTTTGCTGAAATGAAACATATATAATAGACCATAGACTGTACAATTAGATACCTGGTTAAGAATATCTGGTTTGGTGATTCATTTTCTGAGTTTAGGTGCATTTTTTCCCTTTCCCCGTAGTTTTGGGGTTTTTCCCCCTAAATATAAAAAGGGCTTGAAAGTGGTAATTACAGAACTCAGCATTGTGTGTCACAGTTAGAAACCATTTTCATTTCCAACTGAAAAAGAAAGGCTATCAGATATTACATAGTGTAGGACAAAAAAGTATTATTTCACATCGTATTGATGTCTTTTGTCCATAAAATGTGCCAAAATCCATTTTCAGTTCAAAAGAAAATCCAAAGATCATTTGAAACAATCATGGTTAGTGTATGTGAATAAAGTCACATTCAAAGATCAAAATATATTATTCCCCAGATGCAGGGTCTCTCTTTAATGGTTAAAAGAGAGCTCTTATGCAGCTCAACCCACATTCTCTAAAACATGTTGTTAAGTTATGTCAGACTCTGGATTATGACATTACATCACTAATTTGAAAGAATGTCTTCTTCTGGCTGTAGTATATTATCAGGATATAAAGCACAGGGGTGTGTGTGCAGCACTGGACTTACAGTTCGTCTAAGTACAAGCAACACGACAGCAAAAAAAGGCCTTGAAATTTAGGACATCATCTGTGTTGTTCCTGGCTAAAATCACTCAGTTTTAGCAAAACGTAAGGCTTAGTAACACAAGGAAAAGCCCTTCAGACCAGCTGGTGGCAGAGGTTACACCAGCATCCCTTGCAGCAGGGAGAGGTCGGGGGGGGATGAGTGACACCTGACGCAGGAGAGGATAAGTGGTGCTCAGGTACACATGATCCCTCTGCATGAAGAATGCTTCACTGTTTAAGAGAACTTCCTTTTGCAGAGGCAGCTTTAACTGGCCTTGGGCTTAGGTCCAAAATATCCATTTTTTATCAAATACATAGTGAATGAGCAGTGTTTAAGGAGTTTGCAGTCTCTTAAAGTAGTGCCTTGCCAAGAAGAAATTGAATTAATAGGTTTTCTAGCCCAATAAGTGCGGGCACCTTAATAGTCCCTTTTCCTATTTTTTCCATTAAATATACCAAAAAATAAAGGACTGAGGGTGACATGCACTAATGTGGTTCAGACCAAGGACATTTTACATGTAATTAGTTATTATTGATTATATCTCAATTAATCTCTAGCCAGATTATAAAATATGTAGACAATATACCCAGACCTGGCTAGGGACAATAAGCTTCCCACAAGCAATATTGAATAAAAATAATTATTTCTTGACATTTTCTCTCCTTCTTCAAATGTCAACTTAATTTTTTCCAGATTTTTACTTATTAATGTGATAGATCCTATCCATCATGTCATGCTTACTCCTATTTTGTCAGCAATTCAACCCAGAGATATAACTTAAAGTAATTACATTAAATAGTCAAAAGCAAGGTATGTTCTAAAATATCTTTGAACAAAGTTTAAAAAAACCATTTTATTTTACAAAGGACACAACTATTTATTTGATGAGCTTGAGATTCATTATTATAATCTCTTCAAGAGAAATCATCCACAAAAAATAAATTTCAGTAAGGCATTATTTATTATATTGTGGATCTCAATTATTTATTATATTTTTATATAATATTTATGTGTGTTAATCACAATTAATCTTAAGGTTTTACTTCTAGCTAATGTTTTTGCATACCTTTTTCTTATGCAGACTGTGCACTCTCCTCATGAGACTGCTGTATGATTTGACTTCACGTCACAGAACCCGTCCTTTAACAAATATTCATTTGTTTGCTTTGTTGGATTAAATAGATTAAATATGAAATTTGGTAACTAGATTTTATAATGCTGAGTTTCTCACTTGGATGCATAGGTAGCAATGAGAAAGTTATTCAAGCTGTAGATATCTTGCTGCTTCTATTTCTAAACCAGGTCTGTACAGAAGATGACTAAGCAATGCAATCACATTTTAACATGGCAAGTAAAATGTGTGGAGTGCTGCATTTTCTTGAAATACTGACAGAATCAAAGTGAAAAGTGTTATGGAGCTGTTTACTCACCTTTGACACTCCACCTTACAGGTACTTTTCTAGCTTCATAGCAGCCTAAGGGAAGTGCTTAAACCTATGTACAGAGAAATAGAAAAATGCAGTTAGCGTTTAGAATTTGGAGAAAGTCCAGGTGATGCTTGAGAGTCTGTTAGACCACTTATTTGAGGTATACAGGCAAAAAGAATCCTTGACTAGCAAAAAAAATCCTTATATCTCTCCTTACAGAAACTGAAGCAGAATAAAAGAAAAATTACCCTCGTAAAAGCGATGTAATGACATGTATTTAATCATGGACTGCTAACATGCCATCTTATGTAAATTATATATAGGACAATGAATGTACAAGAGATTTATATAAACTAAAAATAGCACTCAGACATCCTAGATTTGCCCATGTAAATCCAGCACTTTGCAATATGAAATTAAATATGAGAATAAATAGTTCAGACACATAAATCAAAATCTCAACAAAACAGCCAATTCTTATTCAGTCCAGCTTGCTACAGCAATTTCTTTCTTCCCAGAAAGACAGTGTCTTGTAAGCTACAGTTATCTTAGTCCTCAACCAGCTCTTCTATGAGTTGGGAAAAATGCTTGGAAAAGAGAGCAGAGGCTGTCAGCAGAAATGCAGAAACACTGATCTGAGAATTGGTAGTATAATTCAGATAGGTCAGGAATGTCACTTTTGGAATCTGGAAAATAGAGTATTCAAAAAAGATTTAAAAAAAAAGGTTCCTTGCCTATTTCATGTTTATGTGTAGTTACATTTGGGTTTATTTGCAATGATATAAATGTTCAGGTAAGGGCATTAAATCATATACATCTACAGGTTGCAATGCCCTTATCTTACTATGATGTCCAAAGTCATTGAAAGAGAACTGTGAATTTAATGTCTACCTATGAGATGTTTGCATATTTTGGAATATATAGCTTACTGTAAGAAGCATTCTCAAAATGCATATGGGTTTCTCCATGAAGCTCTTTCTGACAGCTAATGGATGAACACTAAGAAGTCTAGAACCTTTCAAATGCATTTGCTGTTCAAATTTCTATTTTTAATTTCTTCAGTGACTGATTCTTGGCTAACAATGAGTTCATTATCATATATTGATCTGTGAATAACAGCAGTCTCTAGTCTGTTTTTTGCTAATCAATTAGTTAGTGAGCTGAAATGCAACTATGCAAATCAAATTATACTCTTCTTGCATCCTGAATGGATACTTAATAATTAAGATTATTAATGTATATAGTGATTTTTTTCTTTCGATAGTTGACAAAATTCAAGCTTTAGTACTGAAAGCTCACCTTTCTCAAGTCTCCATGTAAAGATGGCTCCAAGATTTGAATGCTCATAAAAAGCAAGTGTTCCTGAGTAACAGGAACCTTAACTTAGAACTTATTGCATAGAACAGAAGTAGTAATTAATAACTTGTCCTATAGTTAAATCTGCACACACTGTACACTGTAAGTCTCAGAATTTGGCCATGTTATAAAGTGTGCATAGTGGTTGAGGACAGGGCAGATAACGGCACTTTGATAAAAAACCCACAGTGATGGAGAAGGGGAGGCAATGTGGAGAGCACATGAGACCTGGGCAGCAGCAGCTCTGTTGAATGTGCAGCCTGAGAATAGTCTTCACAGCAGAAAGCACTGAAGTGTCATTCTAGACACAGATGAGTCCCATGAGGTGGGACACTGGGGCATATGGTAAAAAGACTAGGCCTGGGCCCCTGTTTGCTTATACTGTGCTGCTGATAAGATGCAGGCAGGGGGCTGGAGTCCCTACCACTCAAGGTGTAACACGTATGCACACTGCTTAAATGACTCAGGATCATATTTATAAGCTGTGGTGCCAGTCTGCTTCTTAGATCTTGTACCACTTTGCTGGTCCCCGTGATTTCTGCTGTAGGCCACTGTTACATGAAAAACTAAGCCAAACAAGCAAACAAACAAAAATACACTATGTTCCAAATGTGGACATTCAGTATTTTATACTAAATTAAAAGTTTTTACTAAATAAAAAAGTTACATAAGTAGTCATGCTTATACTCCCAACTTTGCCAGGGGCCAGATGTCATCAAGTAGTCTTTCATACCCTCTTCTGCATTGCCCAGCATCAATAATTGCTACCTACTATTAACTGCACTTTTAGAAAACAGTAGATTTTATATTAAGTGCATTTATGGAACTAAAACTGAAAAAAAAAAACATGCTCAGATTTACAATATCATTGACTTGGTTTATTCTGTGCTTTTGCAATTTATCTTATTTGTGAAATAGCTATTTCTCCCAGTTGCTGAAAGCCTAGGGCAGCCCATTTTCCTTCCTTTTGCTTCTATGAGGGCACTTTTTTGTACCAAAAAGCCTTCTTCCCAGAAAGTCATAATTGCTGCAACCAGTTTCTTTTTATTATGCGGCATTTTCCCTCCATGAATATATCGCTTCAATGAATTCACAAACCAGCTCTGTCTGGTTCAAATCCATGAACCTACACTTATGATAAGATAATGAATGCACACTCATCAAGCAGAACCACATTGAAAATGCTGTGGGCAAATGTATAGTACAATAAATTTTGTTAAATGAGGATGATGCATTTTTAGAGGCATCTCGCTTCTCAGAGGTGTTTGTTCACTCATCTGGCCTCACTGTGCACCCCAGAAGGAGGTTTTTGGTCACTGTGTATTCACGGAGATAAAGTAAAGCAGCAAATGTTAATAAAGGAAGCATAAGTGAATAGATAGATATATATATATGTATATGTATATTGGCATAGTATTTAATTAGTGACTATTGGGAAAGGACACAGCAACATACAAAACTGATTCGAACTGCTTTGTGTGTTATCATAAAAATTTAATCAGTAAGCCATATGATGCCAGCCTAAAATATAGATGGTTTAAAACAGCAACACAAAAGGTAGGCTTTATACATGTAGTAAGGGAACATATCTCCACGATTCAATGTCTTAATCCACATAAGCCAGAAAGCTTTACTTCCCTGTTAATAAAAAAACAGGAGAAAAGTAGAACTCCCTGTCCCTCCTTAGACCAGAGGATGAAAAGTCCTTTATGTACAAAAGTTACCATATCAAGAAAATGTCCACGCAGCTTTATTAAATATGTAGTGCTTCATATATAGGGTAGATTTAGACTGGATTTAAGGAAAGAAATTTTTTATCATGAGGATGGTGAGGATGGTGAACCTTGAACAGGCTGCCCAGAGAAGTGGTGGATCCCCCATCATTGGAAGCCAGGTTGGATCAGGCTATGAGCATCCCAGCTCATGTTCCAGCCCATGTGCAGATCATCTTTAGTGATCCATTCTGGCTCAAACCATTTGATTATTCTATGTGATTGTTACCTTAAGGGAACATCAAGGTCTGGCAAGGGTTAGGTGGGGGAAAGAGATTGTCTCATACAGGCTTTCAGAGCCAACTTCAGCTCTAGTTTGATCACTCAGTATACTATCAGATATGCAGACTCAGGATATTGGCATAATGACTTTAAAAAGGGATGGTGAGACTGAATGTCCACCATTCATCTTTTTGAAAACTTAAAGCTCAAAAAATGTGTCTTCCTCAGTAGTTATGCAAGATATTTAGCATCTCTAGGATCCAGTGAAAAACAAATCACTTGACATTTCTCAACTGCTTGGCATAGCTTTTATCCATGGATTCTATTCCAAAATGCTATTAAGGCTTCCATAACATGAGGTTTACAATCCAAGATGAAAGATGGACATTTGCCATGCAATTTATAAAGCATAAAATTTGCTCTGTGATCTACCATGCCTGGAAAAGTTTGTAGCCAGGGTCACCAGATCTCTCAGAAAGACAGTGCTCTGCTTTTTCTCTAACTGAAGATTTGTTCTGAGCAAGAGTGTCAGCAAATTGCAGACACTATGATATATTATCTAACAGAGGAGAATTTATTTGGGGACAAACAATAAACCAAGTTCAAAACTTCATTGTGCTGCATAAATCAGATCTGTTATGTAAGGCTATCTCAACAGGAATGAGCCCAAACCAGTTACTAAACTGATTATACATACAGAAAATCTCCTTAATTTTTTAAAATCTTATTGTTGCTAATGAACAAACAATGCTCGTTCATATTTATAATGTTAAATCTACAAATTGAGACAGTATAGAGCAATTTCATGTATCATTTTAAATTTTGTTTTATAAATCTGATCTGCTGCAGATCTCTTGGTGGGGTTTTTTGTTTGTTTGTTGTTGGTTTTTTTGTTTTGTTTTGTTTGGGGGTTTTTTATGTTTTTCCTTCTGTGTCAATCTATATTTTTTCTTCCAGGTTTCTCCTACCATTTCCTTCCACAGAGCTATCTGACTCACTTAACACTCTAGAGAAATATGAAAGGTTCCTTCAGGCAGCTTGGTCAAATTAATAATCTTCTTGAATTCAGGGTCACAGGGTCATCTAATGCCAGAGTCACAAGTGCCTGTACATACATAAAATAGAGAATACTGAAAGCAGTTTTGCAAGGTGCTGGGATCCATCAGTGCTGGTCACTTTTGAAACATCACTTCCACAGGGCACAGGAGCAGGCAATTCCTGACTGTTGGAAGTCAAGCAGGTGAGACAGAAGGCTGGCTTGGCCTTGTACATAGGGCAAAAAAAGGAGTATGCTCAGTGGAAGCAAGGTCAAGTGGCATGGGAAGAATACAGACATGCTTCTTGTCACTTTAGGGAGAAAATTCAAGTATCCAGAGCTCAGCTGGAGTTGAGGCTGGACAGAAATGTGGGGCACCATAAAAAGAGTTTTTTCCACTATATTAATGGCAATAGGCAATATAGAAATATCATCATCCTGAATGNCATCATCCTGAATGAGGCTGGTCGTCTCACAAACAAGGACAGAGACAAGGCAGAGGCATTTGATGCTTTCTTTGCCTCTGTCTTCAGTAAGGATGACAAACCAAGGGGGTCCCAGTGCCCTGAGCTGGAGGACCATGACTGCAAGGATAATCAGCTCCCAGTCAACGTTGAAATGGTGTGGGATCTGCTTCTCCAGCTGGATCC